>CM068725.1:11287596-11887596 GCA_035079005.1 Fraxinus americana | reverse complement strand
TTTTGGTATAGTAAAGTCCGAATTGGAAAATATGTCTGACAAAGTTGTAGGTCTTCGAGTTACCTTTCCAACGCATCTTGAATCATCTAAATCGAATATCAGAAGAGAAAGTTATAACCAAATTATTGACTGCTGTGCAGAGACAAAAAATCCGCGCGCGAAATAAACTTTCCTTATTCGATTAGAACTCTTTTGGAAATCAATTTGGACGTGATTTTCATCTAATTTCCGACTCTTACAAATACTTAACAGCAGAATACATATGGAGGAGGCCCCCATACACCATTTTGGCTCAAGAAACTCATGAAAAACTAAAACCCTTGGTGAAACTACGAAGGAACTCGATTGGAATTGGTGATTTCATATCTTTTATTCATTTAATTTGATCTTTTCATTGTCAAACAATGTTAGAATTTATATTTTCATTCTCTTGAATTTATATTGAAATCGGTTTAATATTTACAGGATTTTTCATGGATTCAATCATGTTTTTTCCATTATTCAATCAAACTATTTATTGAGTTTCAATTTTATTATTTATTGTTGAGATTGGTTTAACAATTATTATATCCTTCATAGATCCAGTCATGCTTCTTCTATCGTTAGATTAAACTGGTTGTTGAATTTTAATCTCAATTTCACTTTATTTGCGGATTGATTACTGCTTTATACTTGATGTATATGGTCGATCTTTGATCTTGTTCCAATAAAATTGTGTGAATATGTCTTAAATCTAAATTTTAGGATTACATTTGTAAATTAAATTGATTTTCACGATATATCTTTCGATTAGAGTGTCGGGATGAAAGCCTCTAATTGTGTTATAAAAATGAATAATTGATATGATTGATCCAATCCAATTGAGGGAATTCCAACGCTTCACCGCTTCGAATTATTGATTTTAATTTCACATTTCAACATTGAATTTTATTACACATTTGAGAGAACAATTCAGACTTTTTGATCATTTAAATATTCTTCCATCTCCCTGTGGATACGACACCCCAAAGCTGTGCTACAACTACCGCGTTATTCTTTGGGCGTAATCAAGTCTACAGTTCATTTTGTAGCTAGCCACTTTTTTCGTTTGTTTTGAAGTTATTGGTACTAATTGATTTATTTGTGAGGTAAGCATTGTGCTCTCTCAATTTGTCGGAGTCTGGATGTGCTGTTACTAATAAAATCTTGACATTTCACTACAATTTTTTCAGCATCAAAACTTTATTAAACCTCACTATAATCTTTGAGGTGTCACTCTAAAAAATTGACACCTCAAAATTGAAGCTAGGCTTCAAAATTCATTGGACTGTTGTTAAAAATGGGACAACAGATTTGTTAGTCGGTAAGTGCAATGATTCACATGTTGGGTAAAATCGTCTCAAACGCAGGAATTGAGATTAATGACAAATTGAAATAATAAAGATTACAAGAAAAAGAATAAGATTAAAGTAAAGAAAATAGATGAGAAATTGGCAGAGGAACCGATGTTTTATTCAACAATATGGAGAGATATTACAAGAACCAAACAATAATGGCTTCTCTGGTCTCTAAAACTGAATGAAGAGTCTACTATTTATAGGGAAGATGTCCAAACCCAAGATGGAAACAAAATAAAAAACTAATCACGTGAAATAAAGGAAAAATATTTTCTCAATATTTTTCCAATAAAACACGTGAAATAATGGAAATAATATTTTTCCAAATACGTGCAAAGAAGGAAAAATATATTCCCAAATATTCCAACATAATTTGGGTTTTTCACATATGGTAACCCTAATTTGGGTCACCAATTCCAACAATCTCCACCTTGACCCAAATTTCGGTGCAATAAACAAAACTTCAAAATTTCTCCACCTGAGAAATGACTCCGTCTGCATCGAAATGACCAACCTCCTCAAGCAGTAATCAAAACTCTCTATCACACAAAAAACATCTTCCTCTGCCCGGCATCCACAAGCGACACCTAAACCCTAAACCCGGGTTCCCAAAATTCCAACAAGGAATTGATTATTGACCAAACAGGGTCGAAGCACTCCTTGTAGTAGAATCTACTCCAGATGCATGATCAGAAGGTTCCCTTACTAGAACTGTCACCTTCAACGATCCCAAATGCATTGCAAACATCTCCAACACTGTACCTACACTCCATGAGCCCAACACTAGTATGTGAACACAGTGAATCCGCTGTACTTGGTGGCAAAGCGAGATCACCAACACTCTCCTAAGCAATGTTCTGAACTGACCCAGAGCCTGTCACAAGAGGTACTATACCAAATTGAATTTCCACCACGGTACTGAACTTGTCCAAATGTCTCTTAACTGGTTTTGCGTTCCCCTACAAGATGTACAACTAAGACTTCATTCGTCCCTCCAGTACAACCCGAGCACCCCTTCGGACCTTCAATGCTCTACCTCCACCAGAGAATTTATACCCCTTTGCATCCAAGGTACTTAGCGAGATGAGATTCTTTTTCAAGTCTGGAACATGACGAACCTGATCAAGTGTTCTGATTGCCCATCCTGCAACCTCATCTGACCCGACCAATTCCAGCAACCCGGCAAGACTGGTTGTTTCCCATGACAACTCCACCTTGCTTCACCGCCTCATATGTTTGAAACAAGTCCCGATTGGGACACACATGGTGCGAACATGCCGAATCAAGAATCCACTCTTCGTCAGGCTTGGACTCCACGTCAGATACCACAGTCACCATCACATCACCGCCATCAGATAAATACTCGATAATATTAGCATCATCCGAATTAGAAGATTGCCCCCTATTATTTGCAACTAAATTACCTTTAGCCTACAACTTGTCGCAATCCCTCTTGACATGCCCTTTCTTCTTACAGTAGAAGCAATACACATTGCTGAAGTTCCCTTTCGGTCTACCCCTCCGTCGATCACCATGAGAAACCAAAGCGTCCCCATCACTTGATGTAGTAGCTCCAACCAAATGCTTCATCTTCTCCTTTGAGAATAAAGCATCGTAAGCGTCTTCAATGGTCAACGTGTCACGACTGTACAAGATCGTATCCCGAAACGACGAATAAGAAGCGGGTAGAGAACATAACAGGATCAAGGCCAGATCCTCCACATCATATTTTATTTCCAACGTTTCCAGATCTGCAACAATTTCCTTGAACACAACTAGGTGGTCTTCCAGTGATCCTCCTTCTGCCATACGATGGGAATACAGTCTTTGCTTTAGATGCAGTTTGCTCGTGAGACTTTTGGTCATGCATAACTGCTCCAGTTTCAACCACAAAGCAGCAGCCGTTTTCTCCTTCAAGACATCCTGCAGAATATTATTGGAGAGATGAAGATGAATCTGATATAAAAGATTTTGTCTTTCCGTTGTTTCTCCTCCGTTGTCCAATTTGCTGGCATTTTATCAAAACCCAGCAGAGCATCGTCCAAATCCATTTGCGCCAACATAGCCATCATCTTTACTTGCCATAGCGAAAACCTTGTATTGCGATCCAGCAGCGGAATATCATATTTCAATGAAGCCATCTCTGAAAAATCTCAATCAAATCACAAAGAACATGCAACCTTGGCTTTAATGCCACTTGTTGGGAAAAATCGTCTCGAACGCAGGAATTGAGATTAATGGCAAATTGAAATAATAAAGATCACAAGAAAAAGAACAAGATTAAAGTAAGGAAAATAGAGGAGAAATTGGCAGAGGAACCGATATTTTATTCAACAATATGGAGAGATATTACAAGAACCAAGCAATAATGGCTTCTCTGGTCTCTAAAACTGAATGAAGAGTCTACTATTTATAGAGAAGATGTCCAAACCCAAGATGGAAAGAAAATAAAAAACTAATCACGTGAAATAAAGGAAAAATATTTTCTCAATATTTTTCCAATAAAACACGTGAAATAATGGAAATAATATTTTTCCAAATACGTGCAAAGAAGGAAAAATATATTACCAAATATTCCAACATAATTTGGGTTTTTCACATATGGTAACCCTAATTTGGGTCACCAATTCCAACATCACAGGTTTTTTTCAAGTCTAGAATGACCTAGTTGAAAAAAATTAAAGAAATATCGAACTACTTTGTGAATGCTGCAAGAATTCACGGTTTGATTCAAAGTCCGAAAAGACCTAAACGAGAAAAAATTAAAGAAGTATCGAACTACTCTACGAATGCTCCACTCGCTCGAGAAATTCCTCGAGTTTTGATAATGAAACCCATGTCTATTGAGACAACCAATATCTAATGCTAACCCAAGACCAGTAAGACTTCTTTTTTCTTTTTTTTGAGGTCTTCAACTTTGGGCTTCCATCTCTACACTAAAGCCTTAACTAATCTTTAGTTGTGCAGACAATTACTCTTATTCTTCAATTAAATTAAAAAATAAAATAACCCCGTTGCATATTTTTGTGGGGTACACAATTATATTCTTATTTTCAGTCAAATAAAAAAATTCGTTGCATAATTTTGTAGGTTAGAAAATTCCAATACAACTATATGATCATTGAACTAAAAAAAAAAAATCGAATAATCATTGTACTTGTGAAATTGTTTCTCAACAATCACGAGTGAATTGCCTTAATCACGGAACTTTAAGCCATGCACGTAAGAGGTCACTGAACTTTCAAAATAACGCAACTAGTCACTGAACTTTACAATTCATCATCCCAGAAATCACTGAGCAAACGGCCATTGATAAATTGGACGGAATTTCCACGTGGCAGCTGACGTGGCGAGACAATTCAATGAATTTTGAAAGTTCAGTGACCCCTTGCATGTATGGCAGAAAGTTCAGTGACTAAATAGGCAATTCACTTCCGCTTGGCCCCCATTGTTCCCCATTAAAATATAATTCATTTTTCTCTTTTTTTTTTATCACACACACATTCTCCAATAAAATAAGATTATATGTAAATAAAAAAATCCTTCTTTTTTAACTATACATTTTCCAAAAAAAAATATTCCTCTCATTATAATGTGGAATAATGGGGTCAAACGGGCACTTAATGATCAATTTAAAACTTATATTTTTTAAATGTGCTCTAACAAAGAGTTTGAAATGTTGAATGACTTTAGTGATTTTGCAGAGAAATTAGTTATGACAGAGAAAAATAAAGTATATATATCGGTTTACAATCTTTTAACTTTAGCGTTAATTTTACCGGTTGCTATAGAGAGAGTATTTTCTGCAATGAGTATTGTAAAGAATATATTGATTAATCGGATGGATGATCAGTGGATGAATAATAACATAATTATTTATGTAGAGAAAGATATATTTTTAAAGATTGATAATGACGTTATTGTACAACGATATCAAAGTATGAAACTCGCAATGAACAAGATTAATTTATAAACTAAGTTATTTTTAGTATCTTCTTAATATTATTTTATGCTTTTATCATCATTAAATTCATTACCTAAAACTAAGAGCTTGACGTCAATTAAATAGGGCCCGCATTGAATGAATTTATGAGCTCCAGCCCTGAACTGGATTATCAATTGTGTATTTAACAGTAGCATCAAGTACTTATCAGTTTATAATGATTTTTCAAAAGGATCTCAAAATTAAGGGTACTTATACAAGTTCCTGTTTGAGCTTCATTTTATTCAAAATACATATTAAAAAAAAAGATTTTTTTTATTTACGTGTAATCTTATTTTATTGAAGAATGTGTATTTGATAAAAAAAAATGAATTATAATTTAATGGGGAACAAGCGGCAGTGAATTGCCTATTTAGTCACTGAACTTTCAAAATTCATTGAGTTGTCTCGCCACGTCAGCTGCCAAGTGGAAATTCCGTCCAATTTATCAACAGCCGTTTGCTCAGTGACTTCTGGGATGATGAATTGTAAAGTTCAGTAACTAGTTGCATTTTTTTTTAAAGTTCAGTGACCCCTTGCGTACATGGCTAAAAATTCAGTGACTAAATAGGCAATTCACTCCAACAATCACTATAGTTTAAAGTTGTTTTCCTTTCGTTACTCTACCTCGCATCAAATGATCTCGTTTGCTACATCATCGAAATTATTAATTTTCAAATGAATGGAGATAGAGTGACAAATGGGGAAAAAAACTAGAAAGTACAATGACAATTTGAAACCATTTTAAAGCTCAGTCACTATTGAAAAATAACATTGAAAGTACAGTGGCCGTTGACATTTTTTACCCTAAATTTTGTGCATCTCTTACATGTTTTAAAACAGAGTGCATCAATGTATTACGTCTTAAATTTGAAAGGAAAAAAAAAAAAAATTGCAACGAATGAATAAAAAGAAAGGTGTCTCTTTCCCTAATATGTGACTATATCATCATTTCTTGTATGATTATGGCATTCCAACTACATTATGATTCTCAACATATATTTTTGTGGTCTTTCATCATAAGATGTATGCCCCAATTAAAGACCACATTCTATCGTCTATGGAGGGTCTAATTTGCATGTGGGTCTACCATGGACAACAACTTTCACGTTCGATTTAGTAAATGAACGACGTGCAATCTTCCTCATTTTCAACTCTGAATCAAATAAATATTTCGGACTAACCATCGGGTATTTGTCTCTATCTCACTCCCCCAACTCATAGAGGCTCTCGAATTTGTGGGTGATATTAAATTAAGGATGGGTTGTCTCTGAGATTTTCGTGAGACAACGATGAAAATTATTATTATTATTTTTTCATCAAGTTTCTTCATTTGCATATATTTTTATTTTTAACATTATTTTTTATTTTTGCAAACATATTTAACATTAAAATATGAAAATAAAATAAGATGAGAATCGAGCGAGTTCAAAGCGGCGGCCATGCCCCCGTCTCATCCTAAATCCCCAAGGCTAGGCGTTTCTTCATCCTACTCTTTTTAAGGCATCCGAAAAGGGTTGAATTGGTTCTTGACATGGCTCATAGGTGAGGTTCAAGAGATGCCTACCTTAAAAGTTTAGAATTATTGGGACTCAACTTTTTATGGTCCAAAAAATATTTAGTGGAAATTACAGATTCTAATAGATTTCAAGATCTCATTTCATAATTCAAATGGCATGTTTAATATTTCCAAAATCAGAAGTTTTATTTTAACTAGTATTTTTATAAAATAATTATATTTAATAAATATATATACTACAATACACACATCACAAACCCTAACCCACAACCCGTCGCCTTCCCCCTCCTCTCTCTCTCTACATTCCTTCTCCTTTCTCTCTACATTTCTCACACATCGCCGCCCGTCGTCTACGCCCAACCATCACCACCACTACCCTCGGTTCTCACCTTTCTCTCTCTTTACACCCGCCATCTTCGCCCACTGACGCAACGAGCGCCGCTCTCTTGGTAGCGATGAGCTTTGGTGCGGCGACACTGCGAAGTCGTCACAACATCGATCTGAGCGTCGACAAATGGTGGAGGTGGTTGATCTGTGGTATGTGTTCTGATTTGTGCGATTTGTGTGGTGGTGCTGGAGATCGATGCTGTGAGATGGATGGTGTGGTTTGTGCTTTAGTGGTGCTTGTTGTGGTGATTGTTTAGTGGTGGTGGTGCAATGCTAAGTTATTTTTGGTGGTGATGGGCAATGACGGTGGTGGTGCGTTTTTGTTGTTGGTGGCGATGGACAGTGACGGTGGCTAGGCAGTGGTGGTTCATTTTTGTTGGTGGTGGAGGTGGTGGTTGGTGGTGGCGGTCACAGTGGTGCAATTCTGTTGGTGGTGGAGGTAGTGGTTTCTCGAGGTGGTGGTGGGGTGAGGGTGCGCAAGTGGCAATGGTGGTGGTGGTGTTTGTGACCAATAATTGGTTATTTTTTGTCAAATAAATAATATGTGATCTAAAAATTGTGACAGTGACTCACAATTTATTAAGTTGTAATCGAGTTGTGACCAACAAAAATTTTGATTTTGTAATCGATAAATAATCTGTGACAAATAAAATTTTCGATTTGTTATCGTGATTTGGAAATAAGTTGTGACCAATAAAAAGATAAATTGTGACCAAAAAATAATGTGTGGTCTAAAAAATTGTTAATTTGTGATCGGTAATTTGATAATTTGTGACTGTCTAATAAGCCGTGACTTATAATATTTGTGATTTGTAACCAATAAAAAAATTGTGACGTATAAATTTTTTATTTGTGGCCGATAAACAAATTGTGACATATAAAATTTTTGAATCGTAACCAATAAAATTTTTATTCGTGATCGAGGAGTAAGTCGTGATCAATAATTTTGATAAATTATGCCAAAAATTAATTTGTGACTAATTAATTATAGAATTATGACCAAATTGCATATAATTGTGACCTTAATATATTTAATTAGTAAAATATATATTTAATAAATTAATTTATAAAAAAATTTAAAAAATCTGATTTTTGAAATTTGAAACTTATTTTCTTAGTTTTGAAATAGGTGATACTTGTACTCTTGTTTCTGAAATTTTCCCAAATATTTATTTATTGATTATAAGAATGAAATTAATTTGTTATCGGGCACGGTGGTGTTATATTTGCTTTACATGTGATGATATGACATGAATTTGATGCTTACTTTGAGCTGAAATTTGATACATCCATATTATTATTATTATTATTATTATTTTGGTTTTAAAAAATGCTTCCCACTTTCATATAATTCCTTGTAATGGTTTGAACTTTGAATGAAGTTATTTACATATAATTAATTTTTTTTTTTTTTTTTACACATGGGAATGTGTCAATTAAGGTTCATACTTTGTGTTTACAAGTAATTTAGTACTTTTTGAAAATGATTTTTTTTTTTTTTTGAGAAGGTGATGTTTCTAAAGAATGTGTGGTTAAAAAGTATAAAGAAAAAAACATTGAATTTAGGTATAAAATTAATTTATTGAAGAATGAATCTAGAGAAAAATGAGTTTTAAATAATGAAGTTCAAGTGAGAGCTTAAACTCATCCTACAATTGCCTTGTTTCTCATTTTATTGTTGGTTTTGGGTTTACGGATACATTTTCTATAAACTCTTATGAATAAAAAATTGCACACACTAAAATTTGAGGGTTCGATTCAAGTTTGAAAAGTCTCAGATACGACGACCTTGCATAGAAGTGATCAGTGATCCGTGTTGGCCACTAAACCAATATTTTTAAAGAAAAATTTGCACTTGATTATTGAAATGAAAAGTTAAAATATAAGTGAGCCGACCCTCATGGGGTCATTTGACCCCACAAAATCTTTTTTTTTTTTTTTATTATTTTCAAAAATTCTGTAGTTTTGTCTTAACTCTTCTGTATTTACCTCACGATAACTCTTTTTCCTCTCTTGCGTTTAGAATACACAAATCAAATCAATCCTCCTCCAAATTCCAATTTTAGTTTTTATGCTACAATCCAAATAAATTATTCTTCTCCAATATCCAATCACTATTATCTATTCTTCAATGAGGTATGAAATTTTAAAGTTTTAATTTTTATGTTTGATGTACTGGTTTTATATTTGATTCTCTCTCCTCTTACTTTTCTATGTTATTATTTATGATTGATGGTCTTAGATGTTGACGTTGCAATTGATTTTGTTAGAATGTTTGAAATTATAGGTTTTGGAATTCTTCCGATGGTAAACGAATTTAAGTAGCAATCCTTATTTTATTTATCATTTTTATTAAATTTATGGAAAACTAATGGTGATATTTATAGATGAAGTGATATTCGCTCAATTTGAATTGTTTTATAATTTTATTTGGACGATATATTTGATAATATTGATAATGATGTAATTATACGACGTTTTCAATGAAAATGCGTAGGCTATAATTTTAATAGTGTATTGATATTGATTTATGTTCATTAAATTTATGGTTTTATAAAAAAAAAAAAAGCATTGTAATTTTTGATCCCACAATAAAAAATGTCTGATTCCTTCATCGTATAATTTCGTCAAAGTGAGAACGGGATTGCGTAAGTCATGGTATTGACACTCAAGCACAGATTTAGATTTGTTTTTAATTTAGACTTTTAAAGATTTATTGTAGTTCTAACATATTTTTTACACATAGCAAGTGTATCGAGAGGGTGGATTCAGGATTAACTAGTCGGGGGCTTGATCTTGTTTTATTTAATTATTCAAATTAGACAAGTCTCAATTGGTGCTAAATAGAATTTTATTTAATTTAGCAAGGACGAAATTAACTAAGTTCAATATTTAACGATTTTTCAGTAAACAAATTAAACTTATTTTAAGCCTCTGTTTAGTATCCATTCTTTTTTTCATTCTTATTCTTCTACTAATTTTCAATCACACATTCATCAATAAAATAATATTTTTCATCACATCAATAACTTTTCCTTCATTTTCAACCACAAAAAAGGTATGATTTGACACAAAGAATGCATTTTTTTCTAGAATAATAGTTACCAAACGGTGCCTAAATTTAAAAATTGAACTGAACACTTGCATCCAGGACCTACCAATGTCTAACATTATTGGCTCTAAATGGATCAAGGCCTTGATTTTGAACAAACTTTAAAGGTCCATTTGGCATGATTTTTACTTTAGCTTCCTAACAAAAAAATTATTTTGAAAGTACTTCGAGGAAATGACATTGGATTCTCTCTCTCTAAAAACACTTCTAATTAAAAAAAGCACTTTCATCAGATTAGCCAAGTAAGTCCAAAGCAACTTTCGAATTTCAAAAGCTCATTTTGACTTCTCAAAAGCCAATACCAAACAAGCCGTCAACCCATTTCTTAAACCCACATCATATACAGTAGCTTTTGAATTTCAAAAGCTCATTTTGACTTCTCAAAAGCCATACCAAACAAGCCCTCAACCCAGTTCTTAAACCCACATCATATATGTGCGTGCACGCATCGCCAAGGAACCAGTCAAGGCAGGTCAAATCCACCTGGTTAAAGAGAAACAATGAACCCATTCAATCTAAACAGGACGGGTTTCTGAAATTGCTCTAAAAATGGTTTGAAGTTCAATATGAACGAGAGGAAATACAAATCACAATTCATCTGAACAAGTCAATTAAAATTTAAAACATGCCCTTTCTAAACACAGATTCATATAGTATAATTATTTGAACTGGTAATGTACTTTTCCTTAAGATCAGATATCAATTGAAGCAAGAGCAAATCTAGTATCAAAGCATACTAAAACTTGAGTTCGAGTCAATCCAATTCTCCCTACCAAACAAGCAAAAAGGTTCTAAAAGCACATCCAAACACAAAGCATGCATCTCGACTTGGAAAATAAAGAAACTTGTCACTGACTATACAGACAATGAGTCCTTCAATATCCATCATTTGCCCCATCACCAAAGCCACCACGGAAACCTCCTCCAGGATTACCACCGAAGTTATTGCGAGGTTGTCTCTCATTGGCGTAACTAACTCGGATATTCCTTCCATTCAGTTCCTGCAGTAACAAAAAAGGTAAAGTTACACTTAAAACCATATTGAAGGGAGAGAGAGAGATTTGTCTCACCTGCCCATCCATGGCCGATAGTGCTGAATTAGCACATTCTTCAGTTGAGTAGTTCACAAACCCGAATCCTCTTGACCTTCCGGTGTCTCGGTCAGTAATGACTCTAGCTGTTCAACAAAAAGTTCGAGGTTTCGAGGACACCAATTATCATATCCAAGTGCAAAATCAATTCTAACATGGAAAAGATCCACCAATATAACTTTATGGGAAGAAAAAGCTGAAATGCAATGAATTACCCATAGTGATGCAATAGAGTAAGCCAAAATTCAATCATGGGGCAGTTACATTTCTCGTTGACTTGTTGAGAATGCCATAAAACAAAACAACAAGCCACTGTTATTTCTTATTTGGAATATAAATTGAGAGAGAGGTCTCAAAGATGATTATTCAATATTTAATAATTAGTTGGCCAAATTAGATGGCATTTTTAAACAATTCTATCTAAAACCCTAATGATACACTTGCTCTATAGTGTCCGAGGATTGTCAACATCTGATTATATTTCTAGAAAGAATAGAAATCAAGGTATTAAACATAAACTTCTCAACAAAACCTGGAAAACATAAACTTTTCCATCAGTGAGCTATAAAATCAAATCTTATATGCTTTCGTGAACAAATACAAGCAAAGGGTACTGTGTGACTTAAACTATTATTTGGTCTATATGCCTGCCACATTGGAATTCACAACCAAATGTATAAATTAGGAATACATAAAACAAAAACAGCAATTGGACCAGAGAAAGCGATTGCATTATAAGGTCACAATTGAACAGATTCTTCAGATATGAGGCACTCAAAGGGATCAATGTAAATAACATACAATTGAAACAGGACTTTTATTCATATAGACTTAGCATGTGAAATGCTACATATAAATCCGCATCACCAACAAAGAACATGGGACAACTCAATCGCGAGAAACTATGAGAAACCAGTTTGATAAAATTTCCAAACATTAGATTCTAATGAAAGTATCAGTTGTTCTCTTTTACAACATGAACAAATACATTATCTGTAATATATTATCTTGTAACATAAGCACAGGACATGTACACATTCAAACATTTGAACACTTGGGTAATTAGCATGTTGCTCAATTATATTCGTATCGCATAAAAAATAATATAGGAGTTGATATTCTAATTCTACTAGGAAAATTGACAAATCTCTAAATTAATTTCCACTAGGCCAAAACTAAAGCCATTTTCATCTCGAAGTCAAATTCCAGAAATGACAAGAAAATCACCTTCGACGACATCACCAAAGCTAGAAAATGCATCCCTTAGGGATTGGTCGTCAGTTCCATATGAAAGCCCTATCAAAAGAAAAGGTGATATGTATAACAGAGCACAAAAAAATCTGTTGCAGAATACTGATAAATCGCTCAAAATTTCAAAGGGGTACTCGAGGCACATACCGCCAATAAAAAGCTTTGTAGACATGCAGCGAATGGCATTAGTCATTGGCACCTGCCCATGCAATGTACTGTTCGAAGAGATGCTCTGCCTCAACAGGGTTCCAACTTTGTTGCAGAATGCCATTTTCGCAATAAACTGCAAGAATAAATCAAGAAGTCCAAGCATCTAAATCAGTTTGTAAGAAAAAAGAAATAGCAAAAATCTAGCCGAGCAGAAAAACAGTAATGTATCATCAATTCTCCCAAGCCAGATAATCTTATGATGAGTAAATGCTCCCAACAATAATAACAATGGTGTCCAAACAGAAAACGCTCATTCATTGGTGATCGACGTGTATAGAGTGTTAAGGTTTAGCGAAAATAAAATGTTACATTTAGTTACTTTGATTCCTGTTTCCATCTATAATATAATGTGACAGTGTGCCTAGTATGAAATATAATTTCATCTCTTCTTTATCCCTAATCAAGCATCTTTAACCAGATTAAATCCAAAACCTAAATTAGAGAAACAAAATATGCATACAAAGATTAGTGCAGCCATAGATTTCACACAACGAAAGGTGAATTTATGGGTGAAACAAATTTATGTATAACCTTTCACCGTAGTCAAATCAAGAAAGCTAACATCAACATCATCAAGCAACATACTATATAATCTTCTTCACAAAATCACTAAACCTAAAAAACACTACACAGTTTTCAAATTGGCAGAACAAGCACATGAGCAAGTGCATACAGACAGACAACAATACAAACAGAAACAAAAAAAAAATAAAAAATATATTTTCTACATCAAAACGTAGAAATATAATGACAACTCATAATTAGAAAAATAATATCTTAGAAGATGCTAAGTAATAAGAAACATTAAACCCTCAAATTTAAATGAATTTCTAATTCTAATGAAACTAAAAGATTACAAGAAAATAACCCAATAAAAGACTCCTGATAAAAAAAAAACATAAATACAGAAATTGCGGGAAACAAAAGGAAAAATGAAGAAACTAACTCAGAAGAAAACAACTCAAACAAACAAATACATACATACAGAAAATATACAAGTAGAGAAACCAACACACATAAAGATCACTAATAGAGCTTAGATTTGTAGAGTTTTAAGGAAAATGCTGAACCTGAAAAAAGAGAGGGGTTTAAGGGGAGCGGCTAGGGCTTATGCCACTCTTGTCGTGTAACTCGTGTTTGTAGATGTGCAGACACACTTGAATCCGAGTAAAATATGAAATATCTGTTTGACATTTTATAGTGGGTTTATTTACAAATGGGTACTGAACTTTGAACTTAGTGTTATCTTGGTTATTGAACTTCAATTTATTTCAAACATTACTGAATTAATATTTCATTCGAACCACAGAAGCAATTTTGCGCCATTTTTTAATTGCACATTCTAAGTGAATGTGTGTCCAAGTCTCATGAGTTTTTCGTATTGTTTTTGTCCAAATGTTTTATATTATTTTTGTCTTCTTAGAATGAGGATCTTGTAGGTTAAATAAGTAACTGATCTAAATTTTTAACAACAAACGCGGTTGGGGGTACAAGGTGATTGTTTTTCGATAGAAAGAGGCTTGAACTGAAGCCTTTACTTTGTTAACAACCTCGTACTCTTTCTCCATGTTTGTTTTTACGTTTCCTTATTTCTTTCTTTATTCAAAATTTCATTAGACAAGAAGTCAAAAGAAATTAAAAGTATAAAATGGATGGTGTATATAGGATTGGGTTTCGGTTGTATCGGTCCGAATATTTTAATGTTCAAAAATCACACATTATACTTCGAGTATTACATAAATGAAACAATTCGGATCCATGTAATTATTAGAACAAAAATTGAAGCTGAATCGTCAATTTCGGTTCATTATACTCATAATATTTTTTAAAAAAATCGATTCAACACTTTCTTAATCTGGTGCACATATGTCACCAATATAGAGCATGATAGCATCCAATTTCGGTTATGGCTCTGTATGCGTCGCCTCAAGAAATATTTGTGAGATGAATAGCTTAAAGTGAGATGACTATGAAAGAAATTGATATGATTCAAATAAAAAAATCTAATTATTTAAGCTAGTTACTACTTGGGCCCAGCGTTTTTGGGTCTTACAAAAATCTACTTGTTGGGTCTGAGTTATTGGGTCAGGATGAAAAAAATTTTAAATAAAACTTATAAAAAAAAAGACAAATTCGATTACAGAATTAGGTACCATGGTTCCAGTTCAAAAACTAGAGAACGGACTTTTTTACACAAACATTTTTTTAAATGCCGCAAATTTCCATTTCGTTTTTTTTTTTTTTGGCCTGCACATGCATGCCGTAACAATAATGAAATATTTTACAACATACTTTTTTGCACTTCATAAATGTCCATTTATTTTTTAAAATATTTATTTATTTGATTACTAGCAAACCTGTAATAATTAAATAAGACAATTCTATTTATCAACAAATATAATCAAGTTTTCCCTAATTTCAATAAACAAAAGTATTGACTGCGGTCTAATACAAGATGTCAAAATGTAGAGTTAATTTAAATAATTACTAAGAACATCATTAGCCTACTCAAATAATTAATAGTAATATACCAATAAAAGTATAGACTACTACTCAAAAAATAACGGATTAAAATAGTACAAATTAATCGATCCATATCGAAGTTTGATCATTTGATCAACAATTTAGCCATTCCCAAAACAATCACCTCTATGCACATCACAAAAATAAATAATAACAGTACAGTTAATAAACTTAGAATGATCACACGAATGACAAATGATAGAAAAAATAGTACAAGCAGTAAAATAAGTAATCACAAAGAAAACAAGTCATCAACCCACAAGGGAGGTTTTAATTTGAGAAGCATGTAAAATATTTTATTTGATATTGGAATAAATAAGCTAAACTATAATATAAAGTATTTGCTCAGAATCGGGAATCACAATTTCAAGATGAAAAATAAAGAGAATAAAATGTACAATTTCATATTTAATGTAAATTACTTCAAAAGAAAGATATCATATAATTCAATGAAGCATTAAAATCAAACTCAAAAGGCTTTAGTTCAAACTCTGATCTCACTGGAATGAATATGTTTCACTTTAGAAGTATGTGATTTTGAAACGCATAAAATTGGGATAAGATCAAACTCAAAAGGCTTTTAGTTCAAACTCTGTGGTAATGTTATGGTCAAGAAGACAACAAATTCTTCGTCTATGAAGTTCCTGAGAACAGACTACTCCATTTGTTGTATCCAAAAACATAAGCTCGTAATCAATATACACCCGAAAAGTTAGGGGACCAAATTGATGACTTTTTCATAGTTGAAGGACCCAAAGTGCACTTTTTTTAATTTCAAATTTTGATAAAGAAATTATCATGGAATTGTCACGTTTATTCAAGGAAAAGATTATGGGATTGCCGTATCTAGATTATGGGAAGTAAATTAATTTCTACTTTGATTAAATGTGATTACATGATTTGATATAAATGTTGCATGTCAATTAACCTAATTAATTGGTTAATTATCAAAATTATATGAACTTTCTTCTATTAAAATTTGAAACATTATTTATGTATTTGTAATTAGCAATCTCACATTTTTATATGGTATGATAGAATATTTAATTTGGCATAATTAAATCAAATGCTTTAATTATATGGCATTGCCTTATTAGTGGCAATTATATATTAATTGAATAATTAGTTGAGTGATTGATTACATTTTGTATGGAAAAATGTGTGAGATTAATAAAGAAATGAATGCTAATACCGAAAATATGTAAATGGGTCAAACATTAGAAACTCATATTTATTCCCCTCACATCACTTACATTCACACACAACTTATGTTGACTTTATATCTCTCTTCCTTTCAACTCATCTTCCATATAAACATTTTCACATTACAAAGTTTGAATTGAGACAATTTTAATTGATATGATCTCTATTTTATTTAAATTTAATATTTCCACGACTCACTTTTATCATACTATAATTTGTGACTTGTATAATTATATCCAAACAAACACAAATGAAATTAACTGAAATTATAGTCCTTTCGTAATAGATCTAAGAATTCATGTTTAGAATTTGCACAAATATGTGACTGATCATTGAATACAATTACACATTTTGTTGTCTATAAAGAATGTTGATTGTTTAACATATAATTCATTCACAACAAGTGCAAAACTTTAAATGCAACTTGCTTGCTCATACTCATTCCTTACCAACAACTATGCGCTTTGTTGTAACTGATTTTGACAACTAACTCACGTTCCACTTCACGGCAATAGCATTAAAATCTGAGAAACACAAGTTCGACCTTAACAATACGTAGAGAGGGGTAAATAGGTATTTAATGTGAAATTAAAATGTTTTTACGAATTAAATAGCAATAAGTCACTTTTTAATTCTTTTCTAGATGATTAATCATTCAAGTCAATTTGTCCTAAATTGAATTACCACAGTTTTATAATCAATCAATATAATGAAAGCAGTAATCAACATCAAAATGATCACGGAGAAACCCAAATGGGAAAAACTCCGGGCACTTTGTCAGTCAATCTACTATAAATGAATTTAACAACTTACAGTCTACCAGACTAAACGATCCGTACTATCTAATCTCCCGACTGCACTCCTCACAGCTCTCCGTGGATCCCGTGCTCTCCTTCACCAATTCTCGGTTGCTGTTGCCAAAACTCTCAGTGAATCTGCTACCCTGCAGCATTTCACGTCTTGTGAATTTGTCTATCTCTCGTGGATCACGAAAAACAACCTGTTCTTCACAGACTGGAACTCCAATCACCTTCCTCGATCTTCAGTACCTCTGACGGATATGTAGGAAGTTTGGTTTCTAGTATTTGGATATTGGATCTGATGTTTTTTGACCGAAAATACTCACACAAGATAAAGGTTGAAGATGGAATGAATAGATCTCTCAATGATGAAGCTCTCTCAATTATCAACATTAAGAATCTGTATGTGTTCTGGTATATATAAATAGGTCAAGAAATCAATGGGTCGAGACAAAAGTCTTTAAAATGCGAAAATAAAATTTCCCGTATAAAGCTGTCGCTCGAGCGAGAGTTCAACGACAATGCTTCGCTCGAGTGAAGGAGGGGCGACAGTCCAGCGAAACAGTTTCTGTTTTTGTAGCTTGAACCAACCCTTGGCGACAGTCTAGCAAAAATCCGCACCGTTTCCTCATTGTTCCAAACTCAAAACCCTAGACCTATTTAACTACCTTTTAAACAAATTGCTCATCACTCTTTGAACTTTGACACTCTATCAAATTAAGTCCTTTTGTTTACAGAATTAGCCGATCACTTAACAAACTCCCCCTTTCGCATTCTGTGACAAAACATAAATCTCTGTCAAGACGATAATAAAATAAAAGTTACAGATTTAAAATAATGACACAACCTAAACTACAAACTGTCTTGAACGAACTCTACAGTACCTGTTTCCTGAAATAGACAACACAAATACCAGTATAAAATGTGTGTAAAACAGTATCAAAGATAATCACAGTTTAAACAGTTCAATTGTAGATGTTATTTAAGCAATTGTAACTGAAATAGTATATTTTGCAATGTTAAATCAAAAGCTAAACTAAGATACAGTATCAATACAACCCAACATACCAAAAACGACAACATTAACAGTGTAAAAAATCAAAAACTTAATTTAACGAACTGAATTCAAACAAATATGAATGTGAGTCAAAAATACCATTGTCATATATATACCAAACAGTTAATTACATCCAGATATTCGATAGATACATCATATAAGCATAACCAAATCATACTTACCCTATCAACAAAAATCTAAAGCTAATACTGCCACATCAAAAACTACTCCCCCTTTTTGTCACACAATAACAAGGGATAAGCTTATATCTACGAAGCATCGGCAGTGTCATCGGCATCATCGGAGTCCATCCTCTTCTCGGAAGCATCGTCCCAATGGCAACGAATCCATCGTAAACCTGCTAAATGTAGCCAACAGCACCCCGAAGTGCAGCAAACTCGGTGGTGTGGCGATCAACTGTGGCACGAAGTTGTGTAAGCTCAGCCATCATCTGAGCCTGCTGCTCGATCATCACTGTCATTTGTCCCAAGAAAGCCACAGAAGGATCAACATGAACAGAAGGAATATCAGCAGGTGGAGGAACATATGCAGAAGGAGGAATAGAAGCCGATGAAGTGGATGGAGGAGGAGGCATCGAACCAGAAGTAGAAGGAATATCGGTAGACTCAGGACTAGTAGTAAAAGAGGAAACATCGGAGGGGTCAAAGGATATAAGGTCATCAATAGGATCGGCTGGCATAGTAGGATCAGCCCGAGGCTGTGCGGGCTCAGAAGATGCATATGACCTACTCTGGGCAATAGTGGTATGGCCAAGCGGCCGAGAAACCTGCCGCGGAACCCCATTGGGGAAACTAGCTTCTATAGCAGTGACTAGCTATAAATGAGACAAGCATAAGGCAGTCCAACCCGAGTCCCCGTAGTCTTGAATGCCTTCAAGATCTGTTGGCATATAAAAGTGGGAAGATCAATAAAATCGTTATGCGGTAGAGCGTAGAGAAAACGGGCTTTCTCCGTAGGTAATGAAGAAGTGTGAGAAACCAGCCACAGATTAGTGCCACAATGCGCAGCAAAATCTGTTGATCAGTGGGTAAAGATCCAGTGCGCATCGCACTTGGACCACCTTCCACGGTGTTTTAAACACTTTGGATCAGACTAAAGTGTCTGAAGGAAGCGTATCAGGAGTAAGATAGGGAAATTGTGGATAAACAACTCGCGAAATATGAATAAGACTCGAAATGACATCCAGAGTGATCTTAACTACTCGACCCCTAAGGAAAACCCTAAAGGAAGAACCACTAAGATCATGGATGTTAGCGTAGAACTCTTGTACTAATAAGGATGGAGGAGGTGTCAAATCAATAAGAAGTGGTTCACAACCTCGGTAAGAGAAAATAACAGTGAGGTCGGGAGACAAATTAGACATGACGACCTCGCGCTAAAAAAGTACAGGGCCTAGAACTGTAACCCAAAAATATCCTAGGTCACAACAGAAATAAACCTAGTTCGATTGTAAGAAGTCGAATTACTAGGAGTGGAAGTAGAAGTGGGAGCTCTCTTGGGCGGCATCTGAAAGAATTGAATCACAAAACCATTAAAACCTCGACAAATGATAGATGAAATCATGAAATGCATGGCATGCATGAATGCACGTAAAATGAGGCAATGATATGACATGCAAGCATGGCCTATAGTGAATGCATGACGACATACAATGATGCCTAGATGTAGGTGTGTCATGAAAACAAGATAAGATTCGTGAGGCCTGGGCAGTGACGTGATGTCACGACGTAGTGACGCGACACCATGACTGGTGACATGACGTCACCGTACGATGCCTATCCAAGCATACCAAAGCACAACCAACACAATGCAAACTCCTAAACAATAATTCGACACTAACAAAGGTCCAATCCAACATCCTAAACTCAACCAAGGAAATGAACAACCTCGACTTTGAACCTAAAAACCTATTCCAAGTTCACCCAAGCCACCAACCACTTCCTCAAACCCCAAAAAAATCACAACCTTTACCACCGCTCAACAATGCCACAATCACAAACCAAGCAACCTAAATCAAACTCCATCAACTAATGAAATAATGAACTATAGTGAAACACAAACATGAAAACATGAAAACTACACACAATGGTCTAAATGTTCGATTTTTGATGAAAAATCATGCAACACACGATGATAAGCTTTCCCAAAGATCAAGCCATGTGAGGCACTACCCAAAACTTAAGCAAAAATGATTTGAAATTCAAAAAACCATGAAGAAAATCGCAAAAAGATGTGAAGAAAACCATGGAATTCGAAATTCACCTTTAAAGTTGAAGTTTAAATGAAATACCACGATTAATGAAGTGATTGAAGTGTTAATGGAGTAGTAAAGTGTGTAATTGTGTGTGGGTAATGAAAATGGAGGAGAAATCAAAGGAAAATGGGAAAAATTCGTGAAAAACCCCGAAAATGAAACTTATAATTCAAAAAGACGGTCTATCGTTCGAGCATTAAGCGAACGAGGCAGCTTCTGCTGTTGTCACTCGATCAAGTGTTAGCTATAAGTTAGCGAAAGTGTAATTGATAGAAATATCACTCAAAATTCAAAAATTAAGAAAAGTAGCACCAAAAACTTCAATCATCACTAAAAAACCTTTAGAAAAATAGCACCAATTTTTTTTTATATAAATGCAGCAATGCAGGGAGACTATCACGAGCCAAGGTCATCTAAATGTAGGTCAATTCATGTTCGAGATCACCCTACTAACATGTGACTACAATCCCAAATCTCTCACACGCGATTTAGACTCATTCACAAGATCATAGTGTGTGTAGTGCAAATGATTACATGACGACACATATACTTAGTACTCCAGATTAAATCAGACAAAGCATGGAAATAACAATATAGTTCAAATAATTGCTCACTTGGTTTCACATAACAAATTTAAACTCAAAGTAATTTGTCGTTTGCCCAACTAAAAACTATTTTTGTATTTTTCTCATTTTAAAAAAAATTTAATAATATTTGAAGCAAATAAATGCAAAAACATGACACGACAAAAAAAAAAAAACACAAAAAGCAAAAAAATAAATAGAATGCATGCATGAATGAATAGACACAATAAACAGTACATGTATGCGCCTAATCACACAATTAGGGCGAAATTTGAATGCCCTTGCCATTAAGAGCACGACCATTTTCACAACCTTTGAGGTCGATTCTCCTGACCCAAACTTAGATGATTGAGTTAACCGAGTTATCATCTCAGTTAAGTGACTGATTTGATGGGCAAGAAAGTCAACCTTGCTAGTGAAATCCAGATTCTTACTTCTAGTCACTCGATTACAACACCTAGGTTTGGTGTGTCCCAGAGCACCACAGTGGTGGCAAGTGGGAATGAACCTAGGTTCAAACCTGCTCGGTAGTTGTTGTCAAAATGTAGGACGATTAACCCTACGCTGTCTGGTATGTCTCGATCCTATGGCATGCTTACCGTTGGGTTTGGGATAATTAATCTCATGAGCTTCGTTAGTGGCAGGAACGAATGTGGTCCTGGATGTACTAGCAGCAGTATCATAGTTATCGACATAATCCTGACCATGCCAATTTCCAGTAGGCTTGTTCATCCCAAGCAGCGTATCCAACTTCTGCGAACCACTCATAAACGATTGCAGTTGAACATTAAATTTATCAAGATTATTAGTTAATGATTTAACTTTAATTTCCAAGTTTTCATTAACCTGCTTCAACTCACTCAATTTTCTAGTCGAGTCCTGAAGGTCACTTAAAAGTTTTTCACGTTTAAGTTTAACCTCGTTCACCTTTTTCAAGACGATTTTATTAACCTTCTTAATTTTGAGACTCTTCTCAAACAATTCACGATAGGACTCATGAATTTCAGTCTCTTCATCAGACTCTTCTTCAGCATGTTCACTTGCATTTTCTCTTTCAACATTTTCAATCTCACTGTCAGATTCGATTGCAGCAATTGAGTTGAAGGTCATGAATTTTCGATCATCCTCACCACCAGATATCTCATTCTGAGAGTTTGTATTTTACTCCTCATCACTCATGGTCACAGCTAAAGCCTTACGACCTTCTATGCCCGAACTCCTCTTCAAATTTGGACATTCACTCCTAATGTGACCATACCCCTTACACTCATGGTATTGTACAGATTGAGATTTCTTAACGAGAGTCCTAGAGGTGTTATTCTCATGCCTACCTCTCGAGAATCTATTGGGGACTTCACTATTTTGCTCTTGAGGCATTCTCCTATTCCTCATCACCTTCTGGAATTTTTTAACGAAATAAGCAATTTCGTCATCTCTAAGGGTCTCAGTGTCAGTGGACTCACTCTCAACTTTTCTAACAGCGTTCATGGCAATGGATTTCTGTTTCTTAGGCTGTGCTAAGGTCAATTTATAAGTTTGGATGGATCCTACAAGTTCTTCTACCTTAACATTGTCTAGGTCCTTACTTTCTTCAATGACAGTTACCTTAGGTTTAAACCTTTCAGGTAGGGATCTAAGAACTTTACGAACGATTTTTGACTCAAGGATCCTTTCGCCTAGATTAAAACTAGAGTTCATAATATCGTTCAACTTAGCATAGAACTCATCAATTCTCTCATCATCATTCATCCTAAGTTTTTCAAATCTAGACGTCAACATCTGCAGTTTAGAGTTCTTAACAGTTTTAGTTCCCTCGTATGTGGTTTCTAAAATATACCAAACTTCCTTAACAGTTTCACACATCGATACACGCCTAAACTCTTCAGTAGATACAGCCATGAAAAGGGCATGAAGGCCCTTACTATTCCATTTACACTCCTCTAAATTCATTTTCCACCACAGTGAAATATTAGTGGGTGTGACTACACCAACAACAGTTGTTGAAGTTGGAGTCCACCCATTTTTGAACTGTAATCCAAACACGTTAATCTATAAATTAGAAAAAGGATCTCATTCAAACCTTCTAGTAGGCATAGTTGCTTCCGTCGAAATACGGAGGCTCATCTAGACTTAACAAATAAGGGTCAGGAATCGATGTAAAGCTCTGACACCAATTGAGAAATGCAAGTTCGACCCTAACAATACCTAGAGGGGGTGAATAGGTATTTAATACGGAATTAAAATATTTCTACGAATTAAATAGCAACAAATCACTTTTTAATTCTTTTTTAGATGATTAATCATTCAAGTCAATTTGTCCTAAGTTAAATTACCGTAGTTTTATAATCAATCAATATAATGAAAGCAGTAATCAACACCATAATGATCATGGAGAAACCCAACTATAAAAAACTTCGGGCACTTTGCCTGTCAATCCACTATAAATGAATTCAACAACTTACAGTCTACCAGACTAGACGACCATTACTATCTGATCTCCAGACTGCACTCCTCACAGCTCTCCGTGGATCTCATGCTCTTCTAACCAATCCTAAGCTGCTGTTGCCAAAGTTCTACGTGGAATCTGTTACCTTGTAGCACTCCAAGACTTATGAATTCGTCTATCTCCCGTGGATCACGAAAAATAACCCGTTCTTCACAAACTGGAACTCCAGTCACCTTTCTCGATCTTTAGCAAAAATTCGCGCTGTTTTCCTCCTTGTTCCAAACTCGAAACCCTGGACCTATTTAACTACCTTTTAAACAAATTGCTCATTACTCATTCAACTTTGACACTCTATCAAATTAAGTCACTTTGTTCACAGAATTAGTCAATCACAAAATCAACTAAAACCTAACAGGATCATACCATCGGTTTCGATTATCCAATCTTCTTAATATGTGCTTTATAATTATAGAACTTGTGGCATGTCAATGTGTGCTACGGCAAAAATCTACAAAACTTGTGTGTACATTATTTAATTTACGAATCATGAAGATTATAGACTCAATATCAAAAATTAATGTTTCTGGTGCATTATTGTTTGGGGTACTTTGCATTTGACCAACATCATCACGTTGTATGTTTCGATGAACTCCTATCGTGACAAACGAATGATTTTGGAAATTTATATCCCTTCTCATGTCAACAATTGAAAGTTCGGTTTCCAAAATAGTAACACATAAAGCAGATTCCTTACGAACCGATATGTTAGTGTAAAGTTTATCTAGACGCACTCGAGCCTTAATAATAACAAGATAAATTCAATTTGTAATTAAAAAATCAACTTTGTGATACGATAAATTTGTTTTGGTAGGATTGAGTCGGAATCAAAATGAGAAATCTCTAGGTTAAATTTATCAAAAATGCATATTTTTAATCTCATATTACCTTTGTCATGTCAGTATCTACTTCATCTCTTACTTTGCCATCATTCCCCCAACCTTACATATTTCCTTCTCCCTTGTTGCATCCCCTTTTACTATCTCTTACTTAATGGTAGTAATTCGAGAGACTCTCGAACTACTTTCAAGTGTGTAGTAAGGGAGGTGATTAATACATTTGAAAGGAGAAGGAACACAACATAGAAAATGGGATGGATGTCTTTTAGGGAAAAAAGAAGGACAACACATGGATATGAACATGGCTATAGTCAATGAGAAAAAGAAAGAATGACACGAAAAATAAATTAGAGGTTATTTGTAAGGCAATTTGCATTGTAATTTGATGCGAGAGTTTTCCAACTGCAAGTGTACGGTGTTAAGTTTTAATATAGTGAGAGTAGAGTATCGTTTTCCACAGGGATTGCAATCAAATTCTAATAATTCCTGTAATTAAAATAACATTAATTTTATCTAAAAAATAGGAATATTGGAGTGAGATAACTAAATGAACTAATTTAATTAATTAACAATATAATTGAACAAGATAAACACTGATGGGCTTAAACTTTAGAGATCCAATTTCACCTAACCATCGATCATGCTTCAATCATCTAACTATTTCTTAATCTATTCTTATGGTTTATTAGTCAAGAACCCGAAATTATCTTAGTCCCCTCTCTCGATTGTGAATTAAGAATTACTCTTAAAACCCTAGTTTTGAGTCTCCGTCTAAAATTAAGATGATAAAGCTCATTAAGATCTTTGGTTCTCTTAATAGCTATAAAGGCTTTCATAAGTCTCTCGAACTCTATAATCTCCTAAGTTGTGTTTATCATTAGTCCCTATTTAGAACTCCTTCTCTCAATAGTAAATCCCAAATTTCATATCATTCAAATGGTAATCAAGCATTCAAAACCAATAAAAGTAGATAAACACAAATAAATCAAGAATAACTTTTGAAATAGATAATTAAATTATCAAAGCATAATCTATAGAAAAATAAATACTCCATGAAAATATCAAAGAAAACACAATTCATGTTCTTAAACATTGATAGATAATATTGATAGAGAGTAAGAAGAACTCTTTGATTTGTGGATTCATCAATCTCCAAGGGCTTCTCTCTGGTTTGTTCGTAGATTACTTCTCCCAAAATTCATTTAATTGAACCCTTCCAGCCGTATTTATAGTCCACCCCTTTAAACTCGTCAGTTTTAGGGCTTATGTGGCGGACTGGTATCATCATAGCGCAGCTGTGCCTCTTTCGGGCGTAAGGGCACCCATCTTCTATTGGTCTAGCGCAGGGGCACCTCAGAATGGCACTGGGATGCTAATACCCACTGTAATATACATCCTTGGTTTGACTGATGACACTTGAATTGCACCTAATTGATTCCATCTTCTCATTGTTGACTCTCCATTATGAAAGTACCTAAATGTATTATAAAAAAACACATAAGTGCAGTAGAAATTCTCAAATTTAAAAGTGAAAGATATCTAATAACTTCGTTATAAAACCAACTTATCATAATTATATCGACATTCAGATAGAGCTGACGTCCTGAAGTGTCAAAATCATAAGTCTCATCTCTAAAACTTCGATTGAATATATAATGGGATAATTCACGCCATAATTTTTATTTCTTCTATCACATTTTAATTGCACTTAAGGTTCTTAATTTTTTTTTCTCATTATAGCACTCATATCCTTAACAGTATATGCCATTTTTATCCTCAATTTTTTCATTATTTAACACATTTTGTATTTGATAATAATTTTATGTCCAAAAGTTCGTTGAAATTGCCAAAAATAACTTATTTTTCCATCATATTTTTAAAAAATAAACAAATAAAAAGTACGGAATTTTTTTCCATCTCAAAATATGAAAATAAAATATTTTAATATAAATCATCATTAAGAACGAGACATTAATTAATGAAAAGTTGAATATAAGAATTTAATGAAAAAAGTTAAAAAATAATAATTGTTACAATGAACAAAGATTTTGAAACTTAACCCTTGTTTGAATCCAATTAAAATAAAACCATTTATTTCGCATACTCATTTTCAACCACACATTAATGTAAACCTAAGATACGCTAACCAAGAGGGGGGTGAATTGGTATTTATGGAGGTTCGATCCAAACCAACGATCTACGTCACTCGTTACCAAGCTCTCCGTCAAGAGTAAGGCCTTTTTCCCTATGTTGATTGACTTGTGGTGCAATCCAACCATTTACAACGCTCCGATGACTTACAAGCAAGGAGCACCGATCATTTTACAATGTTGAGCTTCTCCGGGATCTCAACACGACCCACAATTCAAAATGAATTTACAAGTGAAATCTTCTCTTCTTATTGAATGATAGAATCAAAATTGATAACAAGAAGAAAAGAGGCAAACACTTCAATAAATGGTAATGAGTTTTGTTCAAAGCGTTGAGATGAAAAACTTCTTGAAGAAACTAAAGATTTTCACAAAGTTAAATCACTCAAAAGTTTTTCAAGAGTTTGATGCTTTTTGATTTTCTTAAAGATGGATAATAAGATGGTTGTGAACAATAAAAAGCCTCACTTAATACTCAAGAAGTGTTCTTGCAAGTGAATGAATAGTGAGGTATTTATAACGCTCAAACAGTCAAAAACTCTGCCGTACAGGACGCACTTTACCGGACGTCCGGTAAAATACCGGATGGTCAACTAGCGGTTATTTTTTGTCAGAAGATTGGACCGTTGGAAAAATGATCGTTGGAGTACTTTTGATTATATTGGACATCCGGTATGTGTACCGGACGTCCGGTACAGTCAAAGGTGCTCGAAATGTTCTTGTTTTTAAATTTTGTCAAATGTAAATGGTGGAGGGACGTTTAAGATGTTTTTCAAAGTTTTTGTCAAATTAAAAATATTTTTTATGATTTTTTACTTTTGAAAAACATAATTTTCAAGTAAAGCATTTTTGTCGTGAATTTTGTAGAATCAAAGCTTTGAGCTTGTACGATGCATTACCAAGTATTAATGCGTTTTACCTTTACATATGATCGTGGAACGTCTAAGTACTTAATTTGAATATTTGACGCACATTGCTTGACGGTACTTTGACTTGTGTCTCGATTTTCGTTGAGGCAACCTTTTGCAGTATTTGTAAAATCATTCTTCATGGGCTCGATTATTTGATCATGTTTCCACGTTAGACATTGTGTGCAAATATCTTGGTCTTGAGCTTTGTGCCGTCGAATGTACTTATGTGCAATAATTACTATAGACACTTAAATTAATTTGTTAGCAATAAACATAATTTGTTTGTGATAATCAAAACGAGAAGTCAACCATAGGTGAACAATTTCCCCTTTTTTGATTATGACAAACACATTGATTTGTAATGCATGATTCAGAACAAATTGATTGTTAATATACACATTCCCCCTATCTAATTAGCATGCATTCTCCCTATTTAAATATAATCATGCAAATCTCTATCTCTTTCCCCTTTTGGCATAAGCAAAAAATTAATAACAATGTAGGAATAAACAATAATAATAAACAGAATAGATAAGCATGTCGTAATAATACATAATCAGTTCAACCGTAGTTTAAAACAGTTTTTAAGACAACAATAAAAATACTACGGTGCCGAAAAAGAAGGATACAGAAACCGAGCAGGATGTCGGCAAAGAAGGCAGTCATCTGATCCTGTATGGCAGTCTACTGGGCGACAATCGTGTCATGCTGAGCTCGTATGTAATGAAGTTCACCGCTCATCCGTCAACAATCACAGTAAGAGAGTCGATCCGCCCATGTAACAGTGAAAGCTGGTCCTCATCAAGGCCCTATCTAGGAAGAGCTTTCGACCTCGAGGTGTCGGCAGGTGGTGCATCGTCATCGTCATCAACGTCCTCGTCGTTGAATGGTAGGGTAGAAGGCCTCGACGTCAGATCGAATCCTTTTATTTCGTACACCCATTATCCATCCTTTCTAATAATTTTCATGCATTTAATTGTGTTGGAACTAATGGTGTCGGTGGGTCGTGGTTTAATAAAAGGTTCATCGTGAAGACAGACCTCAAAATGATGAAAAATTTTAGTGGGGAGCATGCCGTAGGGGAGTGCCTTGGATATGCATGAGGAACGAACAAGTTTTATGAGGCCTAATGTAATAGTTGGGAAATCAACCCGACGTCCAACAAGGAAAGAGTCGAGGAGAAAAAGATCAAAGCAATTCACTTCGTCCCGATGCACTTTTCTTGGTAAAATGACATTGACAATGATATTTTGTAAAACTTTGCATGGGAGAGTAAGTTGGTTTGTCAAAATTTTTGTGATGTTTTCAAAATACTTACCCGTTACACGACGACATGCGTCCGTCGGGTCATAGTCTTCCACCGTAGGGTGGGTTTTATGCACAAATTTTTGGATGGTACAAGGTTCGAGTTCTAGGATTGTACGAATGAGTGGTTTGGAAATCGTGATACGAACATTTTTGAAAAAAGAAGAAATATCCCCCGAATAAGGATTAATAGTCATATTTGTGTAAAAAGTGATAATTAAATCCGGATATGCATTTTCGTGAATTGTGCCAATGGAAGTCCAACCCATAGTCATGATATATTCTTCTATCCTAAATGCGGGTGCATCAAAGGAAAAAGAAGTGAGATCGACATCTTTACCTAGGAGAATGTGTGCCTTTGCAAGGGGATACGTTGGCGTTTCGGGTTCGAGGTTCATGTCCTCTTCTTCGGAGGATGGAGATGGAGACGGAGACGGAGGTGGACGTCAAACGGTTTGCTTGAGCCTCTACCACGTGAAGTCGACATTTTTCGAATGAGTTTTGGAAATTTCCAAAAAAAAAGGGTCTTGAAGAGGGGATTTCGAAAATGTGGAATGAAATCTTGAAATAGAGGATGTAGAGTGTTAGATTAACTTGTAATATGGTAGATATGTCGATTAATAGTAGAATTTGGAGCAAACAAACAAGTTGGGAAGTGAGATTTGGAAACTAGGGTTCGAACTATGAATTGAGAGATTTGAGGAAGTGCCGAAAATGAGATGGATTTGATGAGATTTGTGGAGAGGAGATTGTTGAAGTGCCAATTTTGCTTTATTTGAGATGGATTTGATGAGATTCATAGAGAGGAGATTGATGGTGGAGGTGAAATGAAGAAAAAAAGGGGCGAAATGCTTTTTAAAAACTCTAGAAATCATGTACCGGACATCCACTAATTTTACGGACGTCCGGTAAAGAGAAACTCAAAAGGCAAAAAAAGTTCTACCTTACCGGAGTCCAGTATTTTTTTTTTTCAAATAACAAGGAATGAGATTTGAAGTATAAATATGATACTTTTAAAAATAGAAAAATCATTTTAACACATAGATAAAGGAAGATTTTTAGGAATCATTTTAGCTTGATAAGACCTAGGCTTCGTCGAATTGTTGAGAAACGATCGAGCGCAAGGGGTTTTGTGAAAATATCGACCAATTGACTTTCGATGTCAACAAATTCAAGTGAGATATCGCCATTTTGAACATGATCTCTTATCTCAATGTGATTCATTCGAGAGTGTAAAACGGGATTTTTTTGATAAGTTTATAGCACTTGTATTGTCGTACATGATTGTAATATGATCATATGATAGGTGATAGTCCCTAAGGGTTTTTTTCATCCATAGCACTTGAGCACAACAACTTGCGGCGGAAATGTATTCGGCATCGGCCGTAGATAGGGCTACCGAGTTTTGTTTCTTACTAAACCATGAAACCAAAACAAAATCGAGAAAGTGACAAGTGTCACTAGTGCTTTTCCGATCAACTTGACAACCGGCCCAATTGACATCCGAGTAACTAAGTAAGTCAAAGTGAGTACGTTTCGGATACCAAAGTCCTAAGTTTTGAGTCCCATTAAGATATCTAAAAATTCTTTTTATGGCTTTAAGGTGGGATTCCTTAGGATTAGGGATGGGCAAAACCCGACCCGCCCGACCAGACCCGACCCGGTTGGGTTGGTTTTTTTTCCTTTTTTGACTGGTTTGGGTCGGTTGGGAAGGTTAAGTGGGTCGGGTTAGGTCGGGTTATGGGTTAACCCACCCAGCCCGACAAAACTAGCCCAACCCGACCCGAGAATTTAAAAAAAAAAAAAAGATTTTTTGGTGTAAAACCCTAAATTGGATTCAGTTTCAGTCATTTCATTTTCCCCTCCTTTCCTCTCTTCATCGCTTCTCTCTTCGCCTATCTTCTTTGATTTCTCTCTTCGTCCACTTCTTCAATATAAGTTTGCAAATTCAGAGAAATTCTTGAAGAAAGTCGGTTTAGGTAAAGAAAACCATTTTTGGGTTTCTTCCTTAACCCCCAAGTTTTACTAACAATTGTCTTCCAGCAGTTAGCTTCAACTCTTTCAAATTTCTTGTTTACTGCCCAAAAAATTTGTTACTAAATTAGGAAAGTGGCCAAGAAAAAGCACACGCGTCAATTGATTTTCATTTGAAAACAATTGAACAAACAGAAAACGGAAGCTAAGATTGGGAAATTCTTTGAATCAGCTATTGTTTTTTCACCGGTGGTGATCAGATCCCTTGGTGCGAGTCTGACCTCGTGGCTATATGTAAGTACATATATGTATGTATAGCTTGTGGAATTTTATGGATAATTGTGAATAAAGCTAGGGTTTTTAAGTTTGGGAATTCTTGTGTAGCCTGTGGGATTATTGGGATGATTGTGAATAAAATGTAGATTTAAGTCTGGAATTCTTTGGTTATTGTTTTATTCCCGTCAAATGTCAATAGCTCATTAAATGAGTGAGTTGTGTGTTTTGAAAATTTAAGAAGTAAATAAATGGAAGATTTGGTTAGAGGAGAAGATGTATGTGATTAATTTGTGTTTGACTGGGATAGATGTCTATCATTTATGAGAAAATTAAAATGAGAAACAAATGGCAATGAACTGCTGTCATAGATAGGAATAGGATAGGTAAAATACCTAGTATGATGGAATGTTCATTAACATCTGAACTAGACCGACCTATATAACAATAAATTCCTCAATTGTTTACGCATAGGACTTAAATAAACTAGTGACTGCAGAGATTAAATTATAGGAAATGATAGAATATTGAATTTCAGAGATGATTACCCTTTAACTTCTTTGTATTTTCTCCTTATGATAGAAAAGATTGCCAGATTTTGATCAGTGAAGTTAACGATTTTTGGAGTAGATTTTTGTGTGACAAATTGTCCCGAACCCGACCAACCCAACCTAACCCAACCTGATCGATATATAATTGGGTTGGGTTGGGTTGGGTTGGGTTGGGTTAGATTTCGATCAAACCGACAATGTTGGGTTGGGTTGGGTTGGGTTGGGTTTGGGTTGAGGCAAAAACCGAACCAACCCAACCCACGCCCACCCCTGCTTAGGATTTGATTGAAATCGAGCACATAAGCATACACTAAACATGATATGGGGTCTACTTGCGGTTAAATAAAGAAGTGATCCGATCATACCTCGATTTTTGGTGATGTCGACGGAAGTGCCTTGATCATCTTTGTCAAGCTTTGTTGAAGTGCTCATCGGAGTATTCATCAGTTTTAGATCATTCATCTTAAATCTCTTTAGCATCTCTAAGATGTACTTACTTTGATTTATGAAAATGTCATCACATGCTTGTTTAATTTGAAGTCCGAGAAAGAATTTGAGTTCACCCATCATACTCATTTCAAATTCCATGCTCATGTTTTTAGAAAATTCTTCACAAAGTTGAATATTTGTTGCACCAAAAATGATGTTATCAACATAAATTTGAACAATGAGTATGTCTTGTTTTTAGGTTTTGATAAAAAGAATAGTGTCCACTTTTCCAATAGAAAAATCATTTGAAAGTAGAAATTTGCTCAAACGTTCATATCACGCTCTAGGAGCTTGTTTGAGGCCGCAAAGAGTTTTTCTAAGTTTGAACACATGATTTGGAAACTTATGATTTGTAAAACCGGGTGGTTGCTCAACATAGACTTCTTCTTGAATAAATCCATTCAAAAATGCACTTTTAACATCCATTTGATAAAGCGTGAAGTTTTTGTGACATGCAAATGCAAGAAGCATGCGAATGGATTCTAGTCGAGCTACCAGTGCAAAAGTTTCTTCATAGTCAATTCCTTCTTCTTAATTGTAACCTTGGGCCACTCATCTAGCATTGTTATGCATAATGATTTCATTTTCATCTCTTTTGTTTCGAAAAACCTATTTAGTACCAATAACGGTTTGATTTGTTGGTCTAGTAACCAAGTCCCAAACATGGTTTCTTTCAAATTGATTAAGTTCATCTTGCATTGCTAGAATCCAAAATTCATCAAATTCCGCTTCTTTAAAGTTTTTGGTTTCAATTTGTGAGATGAATGCACAACTACCAATATGATATCTAAGAGAAGTTCTAGTAGTAATACCTTTTGATGGATCGCCGATTATTAACTCCTTTGGGTGAGATGAGACAAACTTCCATTCCTTTGGTAAGATGGAGTTATCTTGAGCTTCGATAGGTGTTTCTTCTCTTTTTTGATCGTTGGGCTCCTTTGATTGTTCTTCATTAGGCAGTCCTTTGTCTTGGACATTCATTTGTTCAAAAGGAGTTTCTAAACCTACATCATTATCAATACCCTTCTCTTAATCAAGTAGATTAGTTAAATCAAAAGTAACATGTATTGATTCTTCAAGACTAGAGTTCTTTTGTTGAAGACTCTATATGCTTTGCTAGTCAATGAATAACCAAGAAAAATTCCCATATTGTCTTTTGTGTTTAAGACAAAACATTTACAACCATACACTTTGAAATAACTAATGTTGAGTATTCTATTTTTCCAAAGCTCGTTCGGGGTTTTGGTTTTCTTGCGACTAACCAAAACTCTATTTATGATATAGCATACGGTATTAACGGTTTCGACCCAAAAATATTTTGGTAAATTATTTTCATTTAGCATGGTTCGAGCTATTTCTTGTAATGTGCAATTCTTCCTCTCTACTACACAATTTTGTTGAGGAGTTCAAGGAGCCGAAAAATTGTATTCATATCCATTATTGTTACAAAAATCATCAAAGGCAAGATTGTCGAATTCTCCACCATGGTCACTTCTAATCGTAGTAATAATGTGACCCTTTTCATTTTTTACTTTCTTACAAAAATGTTTGAAAGCTTTTAAAACTTCATCTTTTGCATTTAAAACTATTACCCATTTAAATCTAGAAAAATCGTCAATGATAACAATAGTGTTTACCACCTAAACTAGCCATTCTTGACAGTCCAAAAAGATCCATATGAAGAAGTTGCAATTGTTCCGTTGTTGAAGAAAATATTTTTGATTTAAAAGAACTTTTGACTTGCTTCCCAAGTTAACATGCATAACAAATTTTGTCCTTTTCAAATTTCAAGTTTGGCAATCCTTTCACAAAATAATTTTTAGAAATTTTTGAAATAAGTTCCATATTTACATGACCAAATCTTCTATGCCAAAGCCAAGTTTCGTCTTTAAATCCAAGCAAGCAATGTTCATTATTTTCATCTTCAATATTAATGATATAAATATCCTTATTTCTGCTCCCTATGAAAATCAACTCTTTTGATATAGCTTCCTTAATTAGGCATTTGGAAGAATCGAATTTTATATTGTAACTTTTATCACATAATTGACTAATACTTAAAAAAATTATGTTTGAGGTTATCAACTAACAAAACATTTTCAATAAAGGGGGATAGGTGATTACCGATGTTGCCGATTCCAATTATCTTCCCCTTTGCATTGACTCCAAAAGTCACATGACTTCTATCCTTTGTTTTGAAGTTTGAAAGTAGTGATCGATCTCCAGTCATATGTTTTGAACATCCACTATCCAAGAACCACTTGCTATTGGTTTTCTTTGGCATTTACAAAAACAATTTGATTTTTGATTTTTGGTACCCATACGAATTTGGGTCCTTGATATTTAGTTTGTGAGAATTCTTTAATCCACTTATTTTTGTTTTCAAAATATAGTTTCTTTTTAACTAAGCAATTAAAAGAGACATGTCCAATTTTATGACAAAAAGTGCAAGTGGTGTTTGAAGTTTTGATAAACATGTTTTTAAGAGATTTTTGTTTTGAAAATGGTTTGAATCTGATTCCTTCTTTATCAAAAACACATTTTTGATTTTCGAGCATTAAATCAAAATTCTTCTTTCTTTCGGTAAATTTATAAACTCGTTTTGTCAAATCATCAACTTTTTCTTTTAGGGAACCATTTTCCTTAATCAATAAATCATGGTCAAGGTTTTCTTTTGTTTTTTCCAAAATTTTCTTTAATTCATCTTTTAATAAAGAATTTTTCCTTTTAAGAATAGAATGATTTAATGCAAGTTTTTCAAAGACTTCAAATAATTTATCATAAGAATCGAGCGATTCATTATAAGAAAATTTTTCTTTTGTACTTACCTCATCTTCGAAGGCCATGAAGCACATGTTAGCGATTTCTTGTTGATCATTGCTTTTATTTTGATCTTTATCGACACTATCATCCCAAGTAGCTTGAAATGCATTTTTCTTGAAATTTTTCTTTTTGTTCGGGCACTCGATTCTCTTGTGGTCGGGTTTGTCACATTCGTAGCAAATAATCTTCTTGCTCTTTTTTTCTTCTTTGCCATCTTTTGTTTGAAACTTTCTATTATTTCGAAATCCTCACTATTTCTTGACGAGAAGAACTAGATCATCGAGCTCTTCGTCACTCACATTATTGTTTGATGTTTCTTCATCAATTGTCGATTTTAGAGCAATTTCTCGTTTAGGAGCTTCTTTTTATTCCTCTTTGCTCTTCCTTGTCTTTTCTTTGATCTCGGCATTGTTGAGCTCATAGGTTATCAAGGTTCCATATAATTCTTCTAAAGGATATGAATTTACATCCTTTGTGTTTTCTATGAGCATTCGTATAGGACTCCATTCTTCTGAAAGTGACCTAAGTATTTTGCTCACAAGTTCACCGTTAGTATATTTTCGATCAAAACATTTTAAGCCATTAACAATATAATTGAAACGAGTAATCATATTAGCAATGGACTCATTTTGTTTCATAAAGAAATTTTCAAATTCTTTGACTAGCATATTTATCTTAGTTTCATTAACTTTGTTTGTTCCAACATGAGTGACTTCTAGAGCATGCCGAATTTCATGAGTCGAATCACATGTGCTAATTCTATTGAATTCATTTCTATCTAATGCACAATAAAGCAAATTCTTGGCCTTAGCATTTAATGACAATTTTCTCCTATCTTCTTCATCGTATTCTTCTCTAGGCTTGGGAATACATTGATCGGGTTTGCCATCAATTTTAATAGTCTTTGTAGGCACATAAGGACCATATTCAATAATTTCCCAAATATTGTAATCAATAGATTGAACATAAATCATCATTCTAGCTTTCTAATAATTGTAATGTGTGCCATCAAAGAAGGGAGGTTGGTTGGTAGAATACCCCTCGAGATTTTGAAAACAGATGTTAGCCATAACTCAAGATTGTGAAATTTTAAAGAAGTGAGTACCGAGCTCTGATACCAATTGTAAACCTAAGATAGGCTAACCAAGACGGGGTGAATTGGTTTTTAAAACTTTTTCAATAACTACTACGAAATTTTAAACAAATGATAACACAAATGATAAAGAAATAAACAAAATGAAAATAACCACGTAGATAGTATGATATATGCTTGCACAAAGTAAAACGTTAAGTGGAAAGTTAGAGTGCAAATGATATGTTATGGAGGTTCGATCCAAACCAACGATCTACGTCCCTCGTTACCGAGCTCTCCATTACGAGCAAGACCTTTTTCACTATATTGATTGACTTATGGTGCAATCCAACACTTTACAACGCTTTCGGTGACTTACAACCAAGGAGCATCGATCTTTCTACAATGTTGAGCTTTTCCGGGACCTCAACACGACCCACAATTCAAAATAAATTTACAAGTCAAATCTTCTCTTCTTATTGAATAATAGAATCAAGATTGATAACAAGAAGAGAAGAGGCAAACACTTCAATAAATGGTAATGAGTTTAGCTCAAAGTGTTGAGATGAAAACTTCTTGAAGAAACTAAAGATTTTCACAAAGTTAAATCACTCAAAAGTTTTCCAAGAGTTTGATACTTTTTGACCTTCTTAAAGATGGATAATAAGATGGTTGTGAACAATAAAAAGCCCCACTTAATACTCAAGAAGTGTTCTTGCAAGTGAATGAACAGTGAGGTATTTATAACACTCAAACGGGCAAAAATTCTGCCGTACAGGACGCACTTTATCGGACGTCCGGTAAAATACCAAATGGTCAACTAGCCGTTATTTTTTGTCAGAAGATTGGACCGTTCAGAAAATGACCGTTGGAGCACTTTTGATTATATCGGACGTCCGGTATGTGTACCGGACGTTCGATACAGTAGGTGCTTGAAACGTTCTTGTTTTTAAATTTTGTTAAATGTAAATGCTGGAGGGACGTTTAAAATGTTTTTCTAAGTTTTTGTCATATTAAAAATATTTGTTACGATTTGTTACTTTTGAAAAACATAATTTTCAAGTAAAGCATTTTTTTTGTGAATTTTATAGAATCAAAACTTTGAGCTGTCACGATACATTACTAAATATTAATGCGTTTTACCTTTACATATGATCGTGAAACGTTTAAGTACTTAGTTTGAATACTTGACGCGCATTGCTTGACGATACTTTGACTTGTGTGTCGATTTTCGTTGAGGCAACCTGTTGCGGTATTTGTAAAATCATTCTTCATGGCCTCGATTGTTTGATCATGTTTCCACGTTAACCATTGTGTGCAAATATCTTGGTCTTGAGCTTTGTGCCATCGAATGTACTTATGTGCAATAATTACTATAGACACTTAAATCAATTTATTAACAATAAACATAATTTGTTTGTGATAATCAAAACGAGAAGTCAACCATATGTCAACAATTAATATAATAAAATATTCTACATTTAAACCTAAAAATTTTCCTACATTTTAACTATATATTCTTCAAAAATTCACTATCCAAAACATCATTTTCCCTCAATTTCTTTTTAAAATGTTGTGTAACGTGTATCAAATAAAAATTATGATGACAATATAACTACCCTATATAATTTGGAATTGTTTGTTAAGTATATCTGAAAAGTGTTTATAAATTATTTAAAATATAAATAGGTAGAAATGAAATATGGATAATGCAATAGTAGTTGAAAATAAAAATAGGAGAATTTACAAAAATGGCTAATTTCATGCTTGTCAATTAAAAAGTGTTTAATTTTGATAACTCTTGCAAAAATGGTCAAATTTAGTATTAAATTATCTATTTTACCTTTGAAAAATGAAGCAAATTTTTTTCTCAATTTGTCACGAATTTCGAGAAGAATAAATAGCTTCCATGAGAAGTTACATTAAAATGACGTTCTCGATATTTTAAAAGTTGTAATCGATAATTAAACTCTATTCTTCTTGATACTTCATTTATCTATAATGAGATTTCATATAAAAAATGAGAATTATCTACATTTCATAAAGTTCTTGACATTTGAAAGATAATTTTCGATATTTTATAACTGTATCAACGAGAAATATAACATTTATTTTGATTTGATATATGTACTTTTGAAATAAGTAGAATAAATTATCTGTCAAAATTTTTTTAGCCAACAAAATATTTAATTGTATGCACATATTTGTTTTTAGTGTGGATTTATAAATTATTAATAAGGGTATTTTGATCTAAAATATTACAAAATGGACATTGAACAAATTTTGGACATTTTTACAAATGACAACGTGAAAGTGAATATTTTTTGTAATTTCCTCGTAAAAATATTTATAAGTCGTTTTATTAAAAAATGGTAATTAGCAGAAATGATCACCAACGTTTACACTCTTTGCTAAAATGATCCCTATCGTTTTAAAATTTGCATTTGTACCCTTATTTCATACGTTTCTTGCGGAATTGGTCATTCCATCCATAAACCGTTAAACATCAGTTAGAACCTTTTGGTAATTTGCAGAAATGGTTCATATGGAATATAATTTAATATAATTTTGGAACGGCCTGCTTCAACGAGTGGTAACTTTCGTTATAGTTGGCCGTTTCGCACGCCGTTAGAGATGGGAGAAACTAGATTATGAGCATTTCGAAATTATATTAAAAACATAATATTTCGACTTCGTTTGACTTCCCGTAATAATCCCGCAAAATGGAGATAAAAAATAAGAAAAATCGTTTATATATTTCAGAACGGCCTGTTTCGACGAGTGATAACTTTCGCTACGGTTGGCCGTTTCGCATGCCGTTGGGGATGGGAGAAATTAGGTCATGAGCACTTTGAAATGGTGTTAAAAATGTAATATTTCAACTTCGTTTGACTTCCCGTAATAATCCCGCAAAATGGAGACAAAAATAAGAAACGGCCAACCGGAGCGAAAGTTACCACTCGTCGAAGCAGGCCGTTCCAAAATATATAAACGATTTTTTTTATTTTTTGTCTCCATTTTGCGGGATTATTACGGGAAGTTAAACGAAGTCAAAATATTATATTTTAAATATCATTTCAAAGTGCTCATGACTTAATTTCTCTCATCCCTAACGGCGCACGAAACGGCCAATCGTAGCGAAAGTTACCACTCGTCGAAGCAGGCCGTTCCAAAATTATATTAAATTATATTCCATAAGGACCATTTTTGCAAATTACCAAAAGGTTCTAATGGATGTTTAACGGTTTATCGATGTAAGGACCAATTCTACAAGAGACGTTTGAAATAAGGGTACAAATGTCAATTTTAAAACGATAGGGACCATTTTAGCAAAGAGTGTAAACGTTGGTGACCATTTCTGCTAATTACCATTTTTTAATAAAACGACTTATAAATATTTTTACGAGGAAATTACAAAAAATATCCACTTTCACGTTGTCATTTGTAAAAATGTCCAAAATTTGTTCAATGTCCATTTTGTAATATTTTAGATCAAAGTTATCACTCGTCGAAACAGGTCGTTCCAAAATTATATTAAATTATATTCCATAGGGACCATTTCTGCAAATTACCAAAAGGTTCTAACGGATGTTTAACGGTTTATGGATGGAAGGACCAATTCGACAAGAAACGTTTGAAAAGGGTACAAATGCCAATTTTAAAACGATAGGGACCATTTTAGCAAAGAGTATAACGTTGGGGACCATTTCTGCTAATTACCCATTAAAAAATCAAAAATACTACTTGTACATCAAGAATTGTACATAATGATGAACATCACACTCACGTGGGGGTGGGACCCACGGGTGTAAAATATTTTTTTATTCGAGGGGATCCCACCAACATGTGAATGTGATATACACGCCTATGTACACCTTGATGTACCGGTAGCAAAACCGTTAAAAAATAGCCACATGGATACCACTAGGAACGTAGGCCTTCTCCCATTTCTACTCTCTCCCTCTCTCATTTTAGCTGTTTCCCTTTCCAATTTCTCCAAGTAAACCCTGCGGCCTCTCTCTACCCATTTCTTTCTCTCCCTATAACCCCTATGTAGAAGCATTAAAGAGAAAACAGCAAAGATTTATACGCACAAACACCGATTATATGTGTATATAGATATTAATTCTATCCGGGAAAAAGTGGGTTCGAGGATATTATGATTTAGTTGATATTATTGTCAAGAAAAAAACTGAGATCTTGCCCCTTCCTACAAATACACTCCAATTTGTAGCGGGCAAGGTAATAAGATAGATAAATTTAATGTGTTTTAGTTTCTAACTTAATTTAATTCGACCAAACTTCAATTATTGATTTGTCTTTACTCTGATTTTCTGAGCTTCGGACATTTTTCGATTTGATTTCACAAGGAATTTCTTTTTCTGGAGTTTTGCTAAAATGTTGCTAATCCGCTATTTTATTCCGTCAAATTAGCTGCTTCTTAATCGGGGCGGATTTTCTTTTCCTCCCTTTATCTGGGTCTCTTTTGAATTTGGGGTTTTTGGTGCTGAGAGATTGTTGTGCTGATGGTGGATTTTGTCTAGGATTTTCAATTGACATTCTGAATGGTAAGGACTTTTCCAGAAACAACACTACTCTCAAGATTGCAAAAATTAAAGGGATTTTCCTTTTATCTTCTGATGAACCAATCTTCAAATCGGCTTTGACTTCCAGAATTGCAATTGCATGAATAATTGTTTTCTAAAGGGAATGGAAGAGGACTGTTTATATAAATTTTAAGACAGCGATCGAGGTAGGAATGAGAAAAACAGAGAGGAAATATGGTAATTTTGAGTTGAAGTACAATTTAGGGTTTCCACCATTTTGTTGCAGTTTGATCGATTGTGGGGATGATTTTGGGGTTAAATTTTGGTGATAAAGTGGAGAAGGTAATGATTATTGAGTGTCATTGGCTTGGTAGACTGACCCGGATCAATTATTAGTGGATTAACTTAGTTTTAACTTAGTTTCTGGGGACGGTTTAACTGCAAAAGCTGCAATTTAAGTTTCTCCTATCTAGTGATTGGTTAAACTAGTGTTAATTTTATTGCTACTTATATTGTTTTGGGAATTGCTGTTGAGTTTGATCAGTTCTTTGACACGGCAATTGCATAATGGAGCTGATATTGAGGTGTATATAAGTCAGTGCGGTATTGTAGCATGCATTTGGTGTGAAATATGAGTTAAAAGAAGTGGGTTTTGGGGGCTTGCCAGTATAGAGGAGATAATAGTATTGAAGCTTGAACTCAATGTGGGGTTATGGTGCATAGAGAGAAACATAATTGTTGTTCCATTCCCATATTGGAGCACTGCTATTGTGAGAAAATAATTCATTCATATTGTTTTCACAATAGTAATCATTTTGCTTGTTGTAGGATTGTGTGCAATGTCTCGCTGCTTTCCATTTCCACCACCAGGATATGAAAGAAAGCATCAATCAAAAAATTTGGACGTACTGAGAGAGGTTTGTTTAGTTTTCTCCTGCCATTATACTTACGGGACATTTCCATCACAGTTTCTAGATATGTTTGAATGCAACATATATATGTATATATATGAATTTTTAGAGCTTTGTTACTGTTGTTGTCATCTCTAAGTTGAACCCATTTCAATTTTCTCTTTCCAGATATTAGTGGCTTAAAGCTATAGATAATTAAGTCTATTTCCCCCGAATTTTTAGGTTATGCGCTAGTTCGCTACCTAACACTATTGTGCCTTCTTTTTGATGTTTTGATTTAATTGAGCTGCAAGTGCTTATTGAATTTGTTAGTTTGTTTGGATGGATGCTTCCAGGTTATTGACCGTTGCATTTTTACTTGGTTGGATAGATATGTCCATCAGTCCATGAATGCTTGCCTATGCCGTACAGATAGAACTTTATTTTATTACTAATTTTGCTAGGTGAATGTAGCCCGGTCTAGACCCTAGCCCACTTCATTTTTTTGGTGAATTTTTTTTTTTTTTTATACATATTAGCCCGGCTTGTAGTCCAGTCCTAGATCCGTTCCTGCGCATGGATTTGTAGCAAGCCTAACATAACAAGAAAAAAGAAGCGAATAAAGGACTATATGTCTTTGATGAATAACTCAACTCTTGTTTGTTAAATTCTAGTATGTCCTCTTGCTGGTGCATTGTGTTAATATTTGCCCTTAAGTCTGACATTAATGTTGGCCTAGATGTTGAGCTGACATCAAAGTGCGCTAAAGAGGTTAATCATTAGTTGATTAAATTATATTTATTTATTTATTCATTTGAAAGTAGGAATACACGGATGAGGTTAGAAGAAAGCGTTTTAGATGTGTATGGTTTACAACCAAAATAATTTAAAAGAAACATAGAAAGATGACAAGTTTCAACTTTCAAGTGCTATTTCGGTGCTCTGGACCATTGACATGGAAATGTTGCTATGGGTTCTTAGAACAACTGTGAGTTCGGGATTACGAACTTTGAAAAGGATGGTTAAACTAGGTGAATTGAGTGATAATTTAGCATTTATGGAGTACCTGCACTTCAATATAGACTTCATGAAACCTTAATCCTGATGGGTTAGGAACTTCCAATTTGAATCCAACTAACAATGAACTGATTCTAAAAATTGATAAGACAAAAAGAGAAGGTTCCAAAGTAGAGTGCTGGGGCGATAATATTATTATATTTAGTTGGGTTTACTCCTCAATGGTCACTAGTTCGAGCCCCTCAGGGCCACTGAGGTGAGTATCCGGCCGTAAACTTCAGGGCCCCGTGAGATTAGTCGAGGTGCGTGCAAGTTAGTCCGGATATCCACGGTTATAAAAAAAAAAAAATTATTATATTTAGCAAATATGAATTTTCTAAAATACTCGTGATCCCCAAACTTGGTCAAATGGAGCAGTTTAACATACATTTGGTCAACTGATGTCACTGAAAAATATGGTTTTCTTGTGGTACAGTGTTGCTCTTTATGATTCCATAGGGCTTTAAATATTATTTAAAGCTCGAGCTTCGCTTATGAGTATAAGAAAGATTCGACCTTGAACATATTTTGCAACTCTTGGCTTGTGTTATGGCTAAGCTAGTTGTGGAAAATAGTTGAATTCCTGTATTGTATAGTTGATCTATTAGCATAGTTATAGGAGAAAGATTATGGCATAATTAGAGGAGATACTAAGGTATAATTATAGGAGAAATATTAAGAAGTTTGTAGGCTTTCTTTATAATTGTTCAATGAAATATATTTGTTACTGTAGCCTTTAGGATTGTTCGATGAAATGTATGAAATTGTACAAAATTCATCATGGTCTCATAGCACGCCTCCTTAATTTCTTTTGTGGCCCAAACTGTGATGGTCTTAAGGCTGTCTTACGCCAGAATTTTGTTCTTTGTGGCCTTAATTAATTAAAAGAAGTTTCGATATTATAGAGTACTCCACTTTCATAACAGTTTAGCAATCCACTTCAACCTATTTCCTATCTGATTCAAATGGTTTCTAGGTTGGTTTAGATGTATTTCAGTCTGGTTCAATTGTTTTTGTCTCCATTTAAACCAGCTCAATACTGGTTTCTTCTCCCATTTTGCACTAGTGTAGAACATTTCTCGACTCTTTCAAGCATATTTCGGACAGTTTCAATGTAATTGAACTATCATCTGTCATCTGATTCTTATTTATCAATCACCTTCTAAACTAGTCGTGCTTCCTTTTTGGTCAGCTTCACCAAGCAAATATCTCGTCCTTTAATGCATGTGCTCACTCAACTTGCTTAAATGGTGCTAGCTATTCAAGTATCATTTGATTCCACAGAGCCACAAATCACATGACTAGTCATTCAAATTTGTTTGTTTCCTTTACCCTCTGTTCAGACGGATGAAAAGTTAAATTTGCAGAAGGGTCACTGTCATCTTTTGCCATTGTAACAAAATAAGACAATCATCGGTTTTGGTCTGGTGGGACTGGTGGATTGTCATCATTTATTACACATCTTGATATGGTTAAAGATGACGGTGCTCGTAGTGGCATCATAGAAAAGTAAAATAGTTATTTCTTAATTCTTATGGTGGTTCTAATTGAACGAACTTTAACCAACAAATAATGGAAGAAATTGAAAGAACAAAGCATGTTTAGAAATTGAAGTAAATGCTAGAGATATAGCTCTTTAAACTTAAATCTCTGCAAACTGAGAAACAATTTTTCAAAATTTCAAACCAAATGTGTTTTTAGTTTTTGGTTTTGAGAAGTAATTTTTTTAAAATGACAAACCAAACAAGTTTTTAGCAATACCAAAACAGACCCTCAAAGCCAAAAACTGATGACCTCAAACTCAAAACTGAAAATGGAAACACAAACCAAACAGATCCGTAGTTTTTCAATTATTATTTTTCTAGAACAGTATGGCCTGTCAAATCTTTAAGACTCAAAATACCTATTCTAACTTAAATTGATAGGAAAGCAATCCTAGTAATATTTGGAACCTAAAAGAAATACTTAAAGAGCCCAAATAAAGCCTAATAGCTAACCAATTCAAATCTAGTGTAATATGAATAAGAATACTAGTCCGAGAAGAATTTAGAAAATTAAACTCTTGCATCTGAATACATCTCACTCCTACAAGAAAACTTGCATATATCACTTGGTGGTGGTAGGATCAACTGTCTTGAGCTCTTCTTCTGATATCTAAGTTCATTTTGTAGAAATTTCTTACCTTTTAATTACCTCACTGAAATAAAAACCCTCTTCATATTGATTCTTAAACTCGTCAAATCCTATTACTCGAGCATGCCTTGTAGTTGGTGAGTAACTACATTTGCTAAGTGCATCAACTACATTGTTTCTTTCTTTGGCCTTGTGCGTTCAAGAAGAATAAAAATTGTTAAAGAAAAGATTTCCATATTCGTCGTGATTTTTTTTTTTGTAAACTCGTATACCCAAGTGCCACGTAATTCGTACCAACAAATAATCCCAATGCAACAAATAGTGTACCAATATTGAAGAGTTCAAACCTAGGCATGAAAGTCCAGATCATATGTTGACCAATAGTACATGACAAATCCTTTCCTAAGTGCATCAACCACTTTGTTACTTTCTTTGGCTTTACACGTTCAATGAGAATGAAAATTGTTAAAGAAAAGAATATCATTCATCATGTTTTATATTGAGTTTGTTTTGTGAACTCATATATCCAAGTGCCACATGATTGGTACAAACAAAAAATCCCAATTAACAAATAGTAAACCAATATTGAAGAGCTCAAGCCTAGGCATGGTGTGTGAAAAAAATTCGGCAAAGAGAGAGAGAGCCACATGTTTTCCTTCTTGACTTATAACACCTTCTATCCCCACATCCTCACACTCCACGATAAAGAGTGTATCAAAATCTGACATTATATAAATTGGAGCTTGTGTCATAACTCTCTTCAATTGGGTGAAGTCTCTTCTTTCGAGCCTCATTGATATGGCTCATTATTGCACCCGCACTTAAATTATGTTGATCTTATAAAGATCTGGCTTAAAGTCTTATAATGATATTCAAAACCACTTCGTCGCTCATGGAAGAACACTTCAAGTTATCATAAAATTTCTCACGTCTCATAACATCTAGGACTTGTCTGATATGATTTGTATGCTTGTCTTTGCCATGATTGTAAATTTATTTGTAGTCAACATAAACCAATAAAGCTTCATTGAAAGTTCGTAATACCCTGTCGTCACTCGCATGAAAGTGTTGGGTGCACTGGAAAGACCAAAAGGCATCACAAATAATTCAAATAGTCCATCTGGAACATAGTTTTCACTCATTTCCACTCCTAAGTCAAATTTGGTGATAACCACAGCTCAAGCCTATCTGGAAAGTAATGTTGAGCCAACTAGTTGGTCGAGCATCTCATCTAGCTGTGGAATTGGAATCCTGTGCTTAATAGTAATATATTTAATTGTGTGGTCATCTACACCCATTCTTCATGACCTAACCTTTCTTATGTGTGAGTATGTAGCTGGTTTTTTTCTACTTTTGATTTCAATGAATGATAAATTAATGCCACAGCTTACATGTGGGAAGTGGTCATTGGAACTGTACAAGGTGGAGGGAGGGAGCAAGAATCTGCATTAGTCTCTTGAAGTTTGTTGATTGGAGTGATTTGCATTTGGAGTATATGTATGAAAATTCTGAGATTTTTTGTATGGACAATGGATTTGACTTTTGATTGGGAGTTTTAAAACTCATCTTACGAATCCCTTCCCATAAAATTCCTGTTGAGTGATCATGTTCATTAGGCATTCATCTTCAACTATGATTTATATGATTTTGTCTTCTAATATCAGATGTTATTTTGATTATAGTTGTTTTATTTAGTAAATTTGAAGATGATTTTGTGTAGAATGTATTGATGCATATTCAGGAGAAGCGCAAGGAGAAAAAGCATAAGGAAAAGAAAGACAAGGAAAACAGAGAAGGTAAAGAGAAAAGGGAAAAGGATAGAAGTGAAGGGAAACACAGAGACAAAAGAAACCGAAAAGAAAAACGCAAAGACAAGAAGGATAAACACAGGAACAAGAAGAAGGATGAGGAGGACCAAAGCAAAGATAAAGAGAAAAGCAGCATCTCTGAGGAGTCCACTGTTGCTGGGAAAATTGAGGGAAAAAGTGAAGAGAGGCTTCGTCCAACAGTGCATAACAAAGCTACAGGAAGTTCCTTGGATGAAGTGAAACATGCTACACAGTTTCAGGTTCAGAATGGAGGGAAACCTATTCAAAACAACCTTGTTTCCCTGGATCTCAAGGAATCAAAGTTTGCATTGGAGCCGAACACTACGATCAGAAATCATGAGAAGGAATCAGTGAGCCAGTTACTTGAGAGGGTCTCAGGTGTGTGCAAAAGGGATCAAGATGCAGCAAGAGCTGCTGTGAGAGATTCTTCGGGATTATTGGCAGATGACAAGGGACAGAACAAAGATAATGGAGTTCACAGAAAGACCAGTGTGCCAATATGGAACTTATCTGGAATGGCCAAATATAAAATTGGAGGGATGCCCAGACTGGTGGAGGAACAGGGTGACCAGAGATTTGAAGGGAAAGAGAAATCTAAAGAAAAAGGCGATGATCCCAGTCTGGTGGAGCAACACGGTGACCAGAGATTGGAAGGGAAAGAGAAATCTAAAGAAAAAGGTGATATTAAGAGGGGAGAAAGTCGTAAGGATAAAGAAAGAGAGAAACATAGCCATAGAAAGGACAAAAACGAAGGGAAGGAAAAAGAAAAGAAAAGGGTGAAGGTGAAGGAAAAAATTGAAGATAAGGAAACCAAGGAGGATGTATCGAAAGATCAACGCATGAATGACCTCATTGGTGTTTCTAGTTATAAGAGCATGCATGTGGTGAAAGACTTCAACAGCAATGCTGTTAATGAGGGAAATATGAGGAAAAGAAAAGATTTGGGTAGCAATTGTTTTATCCATGGTGAGTCCTGTCTTACAATGAAAAGAATTAGCATGATTGCAACTATTTGAAAAAATATTTGTTTATTTCCTACTATTGAGAAGATAATAATGAGAAAGCTCTGGGTGGGTAATGCCTGACATACTAGGTATCTTTAGAATGCTTTGGGTTGAACCTGTCTTGAATTCAGTGTTGCAATGAATTGTACAAGCTTGTCTACTCTATTTAACCTTTTTATTGGCTGATAGTGTTACTTGTTTCACAGAGAGTGAAGTCAGGCCTAATAAATTGCTGAAGGAAGCTTCTCATCAATTGACTGAGAATGGAAGAAAAATGGACGCCGCCCGGACTCCCAACCTGTCTACTTCTGATAAGCAGCAGGGGATTCCTGAGAACGTTCGACTGGGTAAAAAGGACCAGAGGGTAAATGGTATAACTGGAGCCCAGCAATTGTCTGTTTCCAAACCAAAGACTTCTACTGCAACTATTATTACTAATCAAATTGCGGAAGCATCAAAAAAACCTCCCGACCCTGAAAAGTGTATGAGCAAGGCACTCACAGTTCCCAAGTTGGAGGATCAAATTGCTGAAACATCAAGGAAACCTCCCCATCCAGATTCCAAGTATCTGAGTGTGGTACTTACAGTACCCAAGATGGAGTGGTCTGAATTTGACGACCAGGACTGGTTGTTTAGCAGGAAAGATCCTCCGTCAGAGAAGCCTGAGGTGGGTTCTGATCAGATGAATCAGGAACACTGCGTGTGGTCTGAAGCTATGCATGTGGAGTCAGCCGATGTTTATGCGATGCCATATGTCATTCCTTATTAATTTGTGTTCATCCAGCAATACCTGACAGCAATTCCTCTCTCTTGAGAAGCAAAGCCTGTTGATTATGTAGCAGCATCTTGCACTTGGGATGGATACTGGTGTAATTGCTGGATCCTTTGCTTATCACACACCCCTTGGGTGCAGTAGTTGCTTGCTCATGCATTCTGGAATTGTTTGTCTCAGCTGTGGTCAATTGCATACCAGTTAGTGGCAGTAATGCTGTGCATCTCCTGATCCTTACACAACTGACCGTGTGATTTTTCAGCTCAAGTTGAAGATCTAATAGATCCTAACCAGAGACTATAACGAGGTCCGAGATGAAATTGAACAGTGCTGAGATGGTAGATGCATAAACTTCTGGTTTTTTTATGTTATTGCTTTAAGCTGATATGCTCTTCGTTCTAATTGAGTGTAAAATTAGATGTAGTTTCACTTCACCACAATTTTGTTTTGTAACAGATAACATCTTTTTCATGTAACGTAAGAGGGAAAGAAAAGGATAATTCCATTCATTTCATTAACTTCAGCTTTGGTAGTCCGTCCTTAACACCTGTTGTGTGTTGACAATCTTAAATATTGTCTTAAAACGATGTGAAATGGTATAAGCTTTCATATCTAGGAGGGTATATTTGTTAAGATGGAGTAGATATTATTGTATGGTATCAATTAACAAATTTATCGTCTTCAAATAGCCGAAAAAACACTACTGGTTTATCATCCTTGGTTGCCTAAATTTACACAAAACACGACCACAACGGACTGTTTCTTTGTCATATTTTTGAGGGAGCATGCTTGGGAGTGCATAAAAGATCCTAAAAGAGGAAGCTCCCATTTTTACGGAGCTTGTTCCTTTCTTGTAGGACCGTGTTTGCTTGCACAACTAAGATGATGCATTCTAGCTCACTTCTTGGTCTTTGTCGTGTTGAGTGTCTTGGTGTTACGTGAATCATACTTTCTAGTTAGAACTTGAGTATCTTGCCGCATTCCCATAAATAACGAGCATTAACCTATAAAATTTGACCCTCCATGGCAATGGTCGGGCTTTCTAGCTCGGTAACCCCTTTCTCACCTTGGATGCAATGTGCTCTGTAGCTGTCTTTCATAGCCCTGTGGAGCTGAGTCAACACCCTTTCTTACTTGTTATTGACACTTTGTACGCATATTCTTCACGTGTGATGTGCAATCACAGACTCCATTAATTTACATGTCATTATCAATTCCATGATTTGTCATCATCATATCCACACATTGCAACATGTTTAACGAGTGGATGGATGGGTGAGATAATTCTGGTGGTGCTGAAGTGACCAAACGATGAATTGACTCCAAAATCCGAATTTTAGCAACTCAATTTTCAGGTCCCATCAATCAAAACACAAATTGCACCTGTAAATCCAAATTTAAAATGAACAATGCTAGGCTACCAGGGAGGGTGACAGCCCCCTCACCCGGGGGGGGTTATTTTTTGTCATTTTTAATTCATATGGTTCCCGCGTGGGTCCCAGAGGATGTCAACAAGCACATCAATTTTTTTTCTAGCAAACTGGTTTAATTGGGCTAAATTTTGGATTTAGAAGTTCAATTCCCATCAATCAAACACATTGCACTCCGAAATCCAAATTTTAACCACTCACTTTTCAGGTCATATTAATCATCCCCTCAACCAAACACAAATTGCATACTAAATCCAAGTTTGTCCATCAATCAACACATCACAAATTGCAAATTGCAAATTACAACTCACAAATAAGTAGATGGACGAGAGTAGAGGGGAGGAGGTTCCATAACAAACCTAGAAGCAAAACCGAAAGCATAAATAGACCAAGCAAGCTCAGTCAAAATATATAGAATATTTCCAAGAAATAATCAAATTCAAATGGAAAAAGAACATAAATCCAGTAGCCCCAAACAAGATGTCCAAGTAAGAACATCCATGCCAAAACCGATAAGCCATTCATACCAAAAGGATTATATCCCTATAAGTTTTGAAGAATTTAACCATAAATAATCTCTTAGCCAACCCATCAAGTAAGTGGAAGATCCAACTAATTGTGAAACGTTACAGTATCGTAATCTGATGTGTTTCAAATCCCAATGAAAAGTAACCCGTCCAATAGTATTTAACATCCAAAAAATTGCCAAACAAAATGCATCCCATATCAAAATATCACAAGTAGTGCCCTCGTCCTGGGCCATCGCATGGATATCTAGGTTTGACTACAAAAATCCGCAATCTCATACTACTAAAAATCATTTAGCAAAAACCAAAAGCTCAAGTATGCAAAAAAGAGTGTAAACTCATTAATTCCTTGTATATATACAATTATATATATCTTGCCTATAATATGCTTGGTATATATAGACTGCATACAAAGGTAATCTATAATATAGTTCTATTACACAACTCTATTTCTTCCAAAAAGAATGTAACTGTAAAGCTATATAATTCATAACTAAAACATTAGGTGTCTTTCGTGCGTAGTTTTCGATGGTAGTGGAAAGTACAAAGAACAAATTTTAACTTATTTTTGCTTCGCTAATACTGTTCAATATATTATCTCTACCTTATCAAGTATGCCATAGTAGTTCTTAAGATGATTCATTCCTTTGCCTGCGCATTTTTGCTCCCCAAGACATATTATCACCAGAGTCCTTGTACATGCTTCTTTTCTTGAGATGGGAAAGTTGTGACTGCCAACGGCTTTTCCATTCACTTTTGTCCTCCATTTGCTGAGTGCACAACTGAAGAAAACTTAGAAAGATAAGAAGCCAAAACTAGAAATTGCAATGTTTTAAAAACTGGTTTGGGCATCAACTAGGAAAAACGAAAGGGTCAAGAGTAAAATGGTAGAACCAGTAGTTTAAAAAAATATAAATAAAAAAATAATTTTTCAAATAGTAAGCAAGAATTAGAGAATACTACTAATTGATAACAACTGTTTTTTTCCCAATATGCAAAAACGTTAACACGGTATCAATATGAAAGAGAGAGCCTTCTAATTCCCACAAAGTGAAAATGTTGAGAAACGGAATATAACATCCAAGATATAAGCTTGGTTGAAAGTTTAGAATCCCACATCGAAACTTTATGATTGGGATGAGAGAATTAATGGCTAGAAAATTGAGTGATGTTGTCTATGTGGTGTCAGGTGATATGCTAAATGAAAGGAGAAATTAAATGACTCATTTAATAGTATTTATCATTTAATGTTACACTAGCTCTAGTGCGGCTAAATAGTATTACTCGAAAAAATTGCATGTCATAGGTATAATGGTCGTGCAGTGAAAACTACGCGTAGAAAATCCCTAGAGTAATTTTGTTCAAAAGTTGACCCTTCCAATCCGAGAAAATCAGCTCTGGTTCATTGGTTTCCTTGGAAACATCGATTTTGTGGTTTTAAAGCCAGTTTCCTTCTAAATGGTTTTTGGAGGTTAACCGACCCGGTCCTTGAACCGTGTGCTCCGGAACGGTTTAGATAACATTGAGAAAATGCAATTTAACTAACCAAAATCAGAAGCCCAGTTATCCTCTGTGTGAATATCCTTAAAAGCATGCCTATGTAGAGATAAGAAATCAGCTCAAGTAGCATACAACTGAATTATAACTAAGGAACAAAATATTGGCACTCCATGAAAAGCTTTCCACAATCATATGATTTACCATCCATGATATCCTAAATCAAGCAAACAACAACTGTTCTTTGTCCTCTCTTACAAATAGACAAATGTATTTGTTTATTGAGAAACACAATGGAGAGCACTAAAGTCCATTTATAGTGTCAATAGCACCGCTCAAAGTAAAACTTTCAACCATAAATAATGTCTGAAGATACAAGAAATCAAGTTGTCCTCGTATTGAGATCATCCATAGTTCCTCAATTATGTAAATATTATATGTAATAACATCTATTTCGCGGTTGTACCTCCTCCTTGCAGACTTAGTTTGGAGTATAACTTGAGAGCGACGTGTTTCAAATATTAACAGTGTGTGGGGAAGAACATCATTTGATTTGAAATCCATTGAAATTAAAGGTATTAGATTCTGTATAGCTCTAAAGAATCGAAAGAGCATTCACAAGACAGTTCTTCACCTACCTCGAATTGGATGCCTCAGGAAGAATAACAAGAACTGGAGATCTTTAGAAACTTAAAAACTCAGACGAGCCAATCTAAAGTACAGCTCCAAACACCCATTAATTCACAAAAATCAAGCAAACTGGATATTAAATTGAAACCAGGGGAGAAATCACAACAAACTCAATTCGAGATTCTCTACAAACACATAATATGGATTTCTCGATAATACACTAGATTCCTTGTCAATACACCAAGCGAGGACATGTATCCATTTTAAATAATATTTTCAACATGCCGCAAAGAGGGAAACATGTATTTATTTTAAATATTACGTTATGCACAATTTTCATAAATAGATGACATATGCTATTATGCCTATAAGTAGTATCACGTTAGCCATCTAGTCCAGAGGCGGACCCACATGGGGTCATGTGGGGTCAAATGACCCCACAATTTTTTTTTATTTTACGTTAACACTTACCACTTATCAATTACCCAAGAGCAACCCAATCCACAACTCACAAGCCCAAATCCAATTACACTCTACACCAACCCATTAATCCATAATTCATTGATTGACCCAACCCAACTAATGTACCATGACTCATAAGGCAGTGACTTTGATATCCCCCGTTCAAAAATCTGAAATCCCTAATTTTCCCATACGCACTCTACCTACGCACGGTGAATTCGTCTCTTGCCTTCAATCCAATTTTCAATTCTAATTTCTAAAATGTATTTCAAATTTGGTAGTTGATAGTTCACTAGTTTGGATTTGAGAAATTGGAAATATTGTAATGAAGTAGTAAAGTTACTCAGTCTCACAGTAAGTAATGGCTTTATCAGTCGATAGTTCATTATTTTCTTTTAATGATAAGTAGCTCTAAATATTTTTGAATTTTCATTTTTGACCCCACACAAATGGTCTGGGTCCTCCCCTGATCTAGTCTAAAAAAATTTTGGAGGAACCACAAGTATTATTAAAATTTCAAAACATTAACAAAACCGAAAAATTCGGGAAAAAAACCACAAACCTCATCGAATTCGAAAAGCCTACGAGCAGAGAAAGCCAAGTGGATTCCCTTAGCCATGTCTCGATCATACAGAGCTCTTCTCCTAGGATCCGACAGCGTTTCGTATGCCTCCTGGACCCGTATAAATTTCTTGGTATACTCCTCGACCCGATCCGGAGGCGAAACATCCGGGTGGTACTTCCGCGCTAGCTGCTTGTACGCTTGTTTGATTTCCAATAGGGTTCCAGTCTCGGGTATGCCCAGTAAATCATAGAAACAGGCAGGATCAGAGCCAGAGAGCTGAGCGGTGTCATCTGGGATGGACTTGGATGGTCCATGAGGGAAAACGTGTCTGACCCGGAACGATACCGAGACTGGAAAGGAGATTACGTCGGGTCGGGTTGGCAAGAAGGAGAAGCATGGGTCGGGTGGGGGGATTGTCAGAGCAGAGTTGCAGCACATTTTCAGTGTGTGATTTCTCTCTCACGGGATGGATTTTGTGACTTTGTTTGGAGTGGTAATTATATGAAATCATACCTTAAGTTTTTAAACTTTTAAAATCAAATTGAAAGTTTAAGATTTTTAAAATCAGATATTTTATATTTATATATTATATATACAAATTTCACCCCCAAATCCTAAAAATTATTCACCACTCACATCTTCCTCTTTATCTCTCTTACTACCGCCTCACTGTCTCTCTCTATCATCTCTATCTCCCTCTTTCTCTTTTCACGGCACTCACCCCCGATCCGGCACCACCAGAGTGGAGCTGCGCGAAGCAGCCTGACACCACCACCGCCTCATAGGTCGCTTTCGATGTTGGTCAAATAGTCATGTCTGCTGCATCAATCAATGATGTGGCTGCTTGGATTCTACTTGCTTTGGCTATTGCCCTATCAGGCACCGACAGTTCTCCCCTCGTTTCATTGTGGGTCTTCTTGAGCGGGTTCAATTTGTGACTGATTCTACAGGAATTCATGCTCTCTTTGAGGCTTTTGTTGAGACGGGGGTGGTTGTGGTTGTGCTCAGTAGTTTGCAGTGGTGATGGTGATGGTGAGATGATGGTGTAGACGATCTGGTTGTTTTGTTGTGTGTGTTCAAAATCACCGTGTGCGTCTTGAGACGCTGTTGCACGGTGGTGTAGTTGGCGGTTGTGTGGTGGTGGTGGTTTTGTTGACTGTGGTTAACTGGTTATAGTGGTGTTTTGTCGGGGCGGATCTGTGGGGTGCAGGTTGCAGTTTTCTGATCTATGTTTGGTGGTTGGTGGACGGTGATGATGATGATGATGATGGTTGAGGTGGTGGTGGTGGTGACAGGGCGATTTGTGGTGGTGACGGTTGCTGGAGGTCTTGGTAAGTTGGTGTATTGTTTTATGTGTGGTGGGTGTGGCCGAATCTGAGTTGGTGTATTGTTGTGGTGGCGGCAGAGGGGAGTCGAACTAGATATATGTATTTGAATGGTTCTAAGCCAACTCTTGTAGATGTTTCGACGATTGATTCTCGAATCCGATTGAATCTAAGATGAATGCTTGGTTTACGTTAGGGAAGAAAGACATGTATATGTGATATTAGATATTGACTAGTTATATATGAACTAAAGATATATTTCATTTTCTACTGTATGTGGATTCCAATAGAAGTCCTTCCATCTCGTTGTGAGCGACGTGGCTGGTGGCAATGATGACTCATGAGGTGGTGGTCACGTTCTCGATGGTGGTTACGGGGGTGGTCACAGAAGTCAGTGGTGGTCACAGGAGTGGTCACGAGGGTGGTCACAGAATTTGGTGGTGGTGACTTTAAAATTGTGACTAAAAAATAATTTGTGGCGGGGATAGTCACAGAAATTGGTGGTGGTCACAAAAAAAAATAAATCTAATTGTGACTAAAAATTAATCTGTGACCAATAAATTTGAAAATATATGATTGATAGATAACTGTGACCTATAGTTTTTTGATTCGTGACCAATAAAATAATATGTGACCTGATTTGTGATATCGAAATAATTCGTGACCTACAAAATTTTTGATCTGTGACTAATAAAAAAATCGTGACCTATAATTTTTTTTTATTTGTGACCTCAAAAATAATCTGTGACTAATTAATTATGTATATGTGACAATTAATTATATAATTGTAACATCATTATATTTAATTAATAAAATAATTAATTAATAATATAAATAATTGTCCGAATCGAAAAAATCATCGGAAAAGTCGTGAAAAGTTCGTCGGGACTTCACCTGAAGAGTTTGTCGGACAGTCACTGGAAAGTTACCGGAACGGTCGTTGAAAAGTTCGCCGAATTAGAGCGGTGATCGGAATGGTCGCCGGAGCGGTATGGGTGGTGAATGTGGGATTGATTAATTATATTATATTAGAATTAAATATTTAATAATAAATTAATTTATTATTTCATAAATAAAAATTTAAAATTTTTTAATAAAAATCTGATTTTGAAAATTTCAAACTTGTTTTCTTATTTTTGAAATAGGCTAAACTTATTTTCTTGAATGTGTAATTTTCCCTTGTTTCAAAGGGAAAACCCATGTTTTTTAGGTGGCTGGCTTTAACGTAGGACAAATGATTCTGGGTAATATTTGATATTTTGTTTGATAAATAATAAGGGAGGTGCTACAAGTACATCGCAGTGTACATAAGGATTTCCATAATGGACACTCTTATGTACTCCCTAATGTACAAGTAGCATTTTCCAAATAATTTATACTTAGTCATGTATAATTTACTTGTCAATTATACTTTCGAGCTTTTTTATATTCTTATAGATTTTGTGTTTAATTAAATCCTAATAATCATGAAATATTCTATTCAATTAAAATCACAAAATCCTAATAATAATAAAATATCTCACGCTTCCTCGTGATTATTGATCGAAGCATGCAGTAAGGGCAGTTCCTCACCCTCAAAATGATCAAAAAATATAGAAATGGACATTAATGTCAACGTCTTTCCCACCAAAAAATTCCGAATTCTATATATAAGCGTTGTTAAAAATATTCCACAAACAGCTCAACTAATATTCATCGTGAAAACTTGGAGAAAACAACAATTTTTCTTAAAAAGAAATTAAACACAAAATTTTCAATAAAAATTAAAATAAGAGGTACTACAAGCCATTAGCATCATAATCTTTGCAATTCAGTTATAAAAGCATCATAGAAGTACCCATCTATTCTTAAACCAAACAATTCAGTTATACTAAACTGAATTGTTTGGACATGCACTTAGAAGGGTTATTGGCGCGAAACGTCCCTACCTATGACAGTCCTTGTGGAAAACATCCCTACGTTTGATTTCTTGGTGCAGAACGTCCCTACCTTTGCATTTTCTTGCGCAAAACGTCCTTCCGTCCAACTCCCGTTAGAATCCACCGTTAAATAAAAGGGTAATTGGCGCAAAACGTCCCTACCTATGATGAGTCTTGTGGAAAACGTCCCTACGTTTCATTTTTTGGCGCATAACGTCCCTACCTTTCACTTTTTTTTGCGCAAAACGTCGTTTTTCCCAATTTTTGACATAAAATGACCAATATACCCTTCAATTTAAATAAAACAAAAAGGAAAAGAAAAGAAAAATCAAGAATAAATTGCAATCTGATCCAAAACATTTTAAAAAGTGCAAATCAGTCCAAATAAATTATTAAAATAGTAAAAATAATCAAAAATAAAAATAAAAACTCTCTCTCCTCTCCCTCTCCCTCTCCCTCAGCCTCCTCTTCCCACAGCCTCCTCCACCACCACCGAAAAATCAGACACTATACCGACGCCTCATCACCCTCTACAATCCCACACAAACAACAGCCCAAAAACCCAACAAAAATCTGATCAAAACCGGCAGAATCTAGACCATAATAAACCTGAGCTTCACCTCCTATTCTAGCCTTCATAGATTAACTACCAAAAAACACAGAAAGAGACAGAAGCAAGAAGCAACTAGGAGCTTAATTCTTACATTTTGAAAAATAAATTTTGCATTTAGAAGCAACAGATTTGGTGGTTTCATTGTGAAGCAACAAATTCGATGGTTTCATTTTAGCACCTACCCCAATGCACCGAAACTGTTGCCCACTATATCATCAGGCTCCTCTCAGTGATTTTTGTTTTTTTTTTGGGCTGTTGTTTGTGTGGGATTGTAGAGGGTGATGAGGCGCCGGTATAGTGTCTGATTTTCGGTGGTGGTAGAGGAGGCTGAGGGAAGAGGAGGCTGAGGGTGAGGGAGAGGAGAGAGAGTTTTTATTTTTATTTTTGATTATTGTTAATATTTTAATAATTTATTTGGACTGATTTGCACTTTTTAAAATGTTTTGGATCAGATTGCAATTTATTCTTGATTTTTCTTTTCTTTTCCTTTTTGTTTTATTTAAATTGAAGGGTATATTGGTCATTTTATGTTAAAAATTAGGAAAAAGGACGTTTTGCGCAAAAAAAAGTGAAAGGTAGGGACGTTCTGCGCTAAAAAATGAAACGTAGGGACGTTTTCCACAAGACCCATCATAGGTAGGGACGTTTTGCGCCAATTACCCTTTTATTTAACGGTGGATTCTAACGGGAGTTGGACGGAAGGACGTTTTGCGCAAGAAAATGCAAAGGTAGGGACGTTCTGCACCAAGAAATCAAACGTAAGGACGTTTTCCACAAGGACTGTCATAGGTAGGGACGTTTTGCGCCAATAACCCCACTTAGAATAAACTGGTTTGAACATGCACTTAGAATCTTTCCAGTCCCACGGTTGTTTTCGTATGTTTATCATTCGAAATGTCTAAAGTAACGGGATTAAATAATGTAATTCATTTCGAGTGGCGAAAAATTTTTGGGACCTTGCTCGCATTAGGTACGAGCTCAAACAGTCCATGGATCGAGTCCAGACAAACCCCTCGGCCCAATTGCCACTAACGCCACTAAAGAGTTGGGTTTCGATAAGCGTGACCAAAAGAAATTCCATTTTTGAATGCCATGTGCGTAATTTGTGTTTTTTGTCAATCTATTGTAGGCGCATGAACTTTTGTGCCTTAATTTTTTGAGGAATGCTATTTGTACATTAGCATGTACATAAGGGTGTACATAATGTGAGTGGAGGTGGAGCTTGCGCTACAGTATCGTTGGCTCCACCACACTCACATTATATACATGCTTACGTACACAGTAATGTACAAGTAGATTAATCCTAATTTTTTTACTTCAATTTACCTTTCAGCTTATTTTTCTAAATACACTAATCAACAGATTTTATCAAGAAATATTATTTTTTTAGGCCAAAAAGTTGATAGCGAGATTTGTCTAAAGACCCCTAAAAAAGTGTATTAATCAATTGACATCCCTAATAACTGCACTAATCGGTGAGACACAGTTAGGGTCAAGTTTTTCGGTCAATTTGACATCCCTAATACAGAGGTCTAGATTTACCTCTAATCACCATATGATGCTCAGGCTGGCAATAGTGACACTAAAGATACGACTCTTCTAATGAAAATAAAATCCAGAATGTCTAAAATTTAAGTAAAAAGATAGAAGGCTTGTTTGGAAGTTGTTTGTAATTATTTGAAGTCATAATAAATAAATAAAAATTTTTGATGAATAAATATTACTCATGAAATTCTCAAAATGTATAGATCAAAAGTGACTCGACCAATTATAAACCAAATACCAAATGAGCGTTAAGGCAAAATCGCCTCATCTTAACAAATGAAAAGATAATAATGGACAACACATTTTCTAATACCTTGATGTCTTTCTATTTTTCAAGAGATGATGTAGATTAGATTTTTTTCCCTATTCCGTTCGTTTTCTTTTAAATTTTTTCTTTTTATTTATTTTTTAATGAATTTTAATGACTCGAGTAATTTGCCCTTTATTAAAAGGCATGTGCAGCCACTGTATTTAATGCCTGAAATGATTAGTTAGCGACAAGATCACAACTTTCATGTAATGTTGCGGAATAAATATGCAATTCACCCTTCATTCTTTTATGATCAAAGTTGGGAAATATGTAATCTAGTATAAATTAGTAAATATTTATAGTTTAAAATTAGGGGAAAAAACAATTTATTTAATTAAGAATCTTTCCAACATAAATTAGAGTTAATTAGAGGTCAATGGGGAGCATGAAAACACATTCTTAAACAAGCATTTGAGCACTTAAAAGTACTTGGTTCCAAGTTGTGACTTTTGGCCACAAACAGGGCAAGGACCCCCATGAATAGTTGCTCAGCACATCCTCTTGACCAATTCTCCTAGAAAAAAAAAAGAAAGAAAGAAAACAGAGGAAGTGAAAGACAATTAAAGCACAAAGAGACAGTTAAGGGGTTAAATCCACCATATCCAGGTTGGGAACCAAGATTCGGCTCTGCTCTCTTTAGTCTATATTCAATAATCAGGGCAGGATGGGAGCTGGGAGGGGACAGAGACGGGACAGTTGTAAAGAGAACAGCATAGAAATGATGAGGGGAGGGGAGAGAGGTTACAGACTCAAACAGGAGGGACAGCTAGGGGGTAAGATTGTTTAAACACTAACATAATATTTCCAGAAATTAATAGAAAAGTAGACAAATTTATTACTTCATGATCCAAATGCATAAATGTCATTACTTCACACAGCATAATTGAAGGCTAACTATGATTCCTCAAACAAAACAGTGTCTTTCACAAAAGTTGGAACTACACAATGAAGAAATAATTCCGGAATGACAGATTCTGCTTACTTTCAATACTACATCTGACTAAATTTCATCACAACATGCCCTAGAAAGAGTAAAATCATAGATGTTATGGTACAGTTAGGAAACACTTTCAGTTTTGGCCTAATAGGTCTCTATTATCAATTTATCAGAATTCCCGATTCAGTTGAATTATCTTCACGTGCATGTGATACTTCATTCAATAGCATTTGATGAAGAGGATTCAATCCGTACAAGAGCTGGATCAGTAGCTTTGAACTACTACAAGATCTGCAGATAAGGATGTATAGCTACTAGACTAGATCCGTAGCAAGTAAATATTCTTCCTACCTTACTTTCCTCTAAGGAGTCCCACAGTAATATCTAGCTAAGAGTCTCTTACTTCTCATTCTAAGGGGAGCACAGTTCTTCATTCTATAGCATTTGACAAATGACTATTTCAATAGCATCAAATGTTTGCCAGATTTTTTATGGAAACCATTACACAACTACAAAAGCTTATACATATGATGTCTTGTTACATATACTAGTGTAAAAGGAATGTATGTTCCAACAATAAGTAGAAGCAAAATTATCAAGTACACGTACTGAGCATTTAGCAATTATTTATTATTAAATTAAAAACACTAAGCATTAACAAAATTTTCAAGTTTACATACTGAGGATAGAAAATTTTCAAGTACATGTACTGAGCATTAACAACTATTTATTTTCAAGTTTCATGGTTCTAAAAAACTGAATTTTGTTCCAAAGTTGTCGCTTATGTTTGCTTTTTGTTTTAGTTTAGTCAGTCAATTAAAACCCATTAGTTTTTTAACAGAATGTTCAATGTGGAAGATAGCAATCTAGTGTGGCATCAACAGGTCTTCCACATAGGACATTCCTTGGGAAAAACTATGGAGTTTAACCAAGTGAATGAACTCAAACAAAAAGCAAACTTCATTTACCACTTTGGTACAAAATTAAGTGCCTGTTTGATAGTCATTTTGGTAGGAAAAAGAGTTTTGAATAGTGATTTTTAGGAGAACGTGTGGTTAAAAAATAGAGAAAAGTTTTTGATATACATGTAGAATATTTTATTGTTTGAATGTGTGGTTGAAAATACCATGTAGCAAACCATAAAATAAATTAAAGAGTGTCAAAGAAGCCTTAAGTTTGGTTACTAACATCTTCACCATAAGTTGATTAATTACCATTGTTTTTTACCCTTTACTTATTTAGTACAGAACATAGCTGATTTTGAGAACTTATTATTTACCGGAGAACCTTAGCTTATTGCTCAAGTATTCAACATTTTTGTCGCATCCACCTTAATGGGAAGCGGGAAAGTCAAAAGTGAAATAACGATATTCAAAAATCATAGCAGTAGGGACCACTATTTTTGTTTAGGCTAATCTTCCATAATTCTCATAACATAAATGCTCTCACATGCTATCCAATCGACAGGGAACAAAAAGCATAGTTTCAACTACAAGTAGATGATTATTGAGGCTGGAAGTTCAACTGTACATTCTCGATGCAAACAAATCAATCCTCTTACATAGGCAGGATCACAGAAAACGATGAAACTGAGAAATCACAAAGATAAAGTAGCGTTTACTAGTACCAGAAATAATAGCTATTTTTAGGAATGACATAATGAAGAGGCTCCCTTGTTTTTGTAAAACTGTTTTCATGAAAAAGCCTAAAAACCAATGCTCAAACAAAAAATTACCTGTGTACGAACAACAAATTACTTTGACCAAGAAATTAAACACAGTAAGTTAGCCATTCTGCTCACACTCAACAAGGAGCAAAAATGATGCTAAACCATCTCGGGAACATCTGCCTGCAGTCAACTTTAAGGGAAGCTTGCCTAAACCAAACGACTTCCAAGAAGAAAAAAGAACAGAGAATGGAGGTGGGGAAGAAAAAAACAAAAAAAAAGAGAGAGAAACGAAACATAGAAGATGAGGAAGAGAGCAAGGAAAATATTTACAAATATTAACAAGCTTAAACTCTCTCAAATAATTTCTTTTAACCCCACATTTTCAGCTCACACTCCTAAATCAAGTATTCATTGAAAAGCATAATAAAAGATCCTGTTGATTAACTTCTAAAATCTACTGCTGCATACCTTTTATGAACTATTAGTTAAAATTTGACCCAGCCAATTCATCTGATTAAGCGCCAATAGACACCAGCCTAAACATCTGCATCTTCATTGAAGTAACAGGCCCACCAAACCATTAAATGCAAATTGGAAGTGGAACCTATGTTAACCACACCACTAATCCAGAAGTAATCGTCCATTAGGTCATGACTGAGGGGTAAGAACCATTGAAGGACCTATCTGACACAAGGGAATAAATGCATCCAGATAAATTTCAGTTTAGTATTAGTTATGCTTTGCATAATCTTCTTCCTACAAAGTTTAGGTTATTCAAGAATAGTGTAAAAAGAGAAAGAAAGAAGAGTACGCAGAATGTTGAGATAAATCATTATATCACGTCAACAACGTCCAGCTTAAGGGGGAAGGTGGAATACCAAGCAGAATTAGAAATCACAAAATAAAAGAACATGCAGTCATATAGGTTCTTAAATAGTCTGACAAATTAGAAAACATCTACCTACTGATAGAGAGGTTATAATCCAGCATACATCAAGCTCATTAAGAAGTTTGCAATAAACAGTGCACAGTTGGATCTGAGGTTGGATGTTTTAACCATATCAAGTACAGCTTCAAACTTTGTCATCCATAGGACCTGCAAAAGAAACAAATACAAGAATGCTTTGATCATTTAAACAGCGACAAACCATCTAATCATTTTGATTGCCAAAAGAGAACAAGCAATTCTTAAGAAAAGGTTTTCTTCCAGAAACTGGGATCACAAATTGACCATCCCAAACCATAGAACTCTAGAAGCACAGATGCATATATTTCTTCAGTGCAACTTCATTCAATCACAGGGGGTATCAGTTCTCTCGAAGTCGCTGTCAATCTCTTTGGAATTCTTCTGAAGAACTCCATCACGTGGATCCTCATCAACCTTCAGAGTCATGGAATTCTTCAAGTTGGCATCACTTTCCACATGGACATCTTCAGATTTGACAGGTGTCTCACTTAGATCTTCATCTTTACTTACCCCAAGGCCAATATAATTCGTATTACGATTATTTTCTGCAGATGTTGACCTAGAGCGCTTTCGGTGCTTGGATTTGCGATCATCAGACCGTTTTGGAGATGTCTTATTGGCTTTATGTCGCCTTCCTTCGGTGGACCTTGACCTGGATCTTCTTCTTTCATGGTGTCTCAATTTCTCTTCTCTCCTCCGATCCAATTTATCAGTAGAGCGAGATTTATTCTCGGCAGATCTGGATCTGGAACGTCTTCTGTGTTTCGATTTGCTTTCATCTGAAGCTCTTCCAGATAATTTACCTCGTCCGTGACTTTGATCCTCTTTCGAAGCTGACCTGTGGCGCCTCCTATCCTGATGCTTCGATTTTTCTTCTCTGTTATCATTTATCTTATCACTAGAATGATGCTTAGCTTCGACAGATCTTGACCTAGAGCTTGTTCTATGTTTTGGTCTGTTTACATCATCTTGTGGGGATGGTGACCTTCTCTTGTGATATCGAGGAGATCTTGAATCAGCACGAGCTGATTTCCTTGTCCTCTCTGTTGGACTTTCTCGACGGCGTGGTGGTGACTCTGAATCATCTCGATATGCCTTCTTAGTTCGAGGGCTCACACTCCTACTCCTATATCTCCTGGAAACAGGAGAGCGGCGATCATACGATCTACCTGATTCATGCCGCTTCCTTCTATCACTGCCATCCCTAAAGGATCTCCGATCTTTTTCGTAGCTAGAGTAATGGTGAGATCTTACTGGTGATCTGGATCTATAATCTCTGGCTCGGCGGGGTGGTGGTGAGAAAGAGCGTGACCTACGTCTCCTATGATTACCCACGGGAGATCTTGACTTGGATCTTGACCTTGCATGATCAGCAGACGGTGACCTAATAAATTGTCAGTAACCAGTTTTAGAGTAAATTTATAGTCGAACTAGCTGAAGAAAACACTATAATGGCTGCTTGAATATATGTCATAATGTCAGACTTTTCAGTAAAGTAGCAGATTTAAAACAGGTGAGAGCAACAATCGTCTCCCCCCCCCCCCCCCCCAAACAACCCTCAAAAAGTGACCAAAAGAGGGGCAAAATCTAAGAAAAGAAAAAAGGCATGCAAAGAAAGAAACACTGTGTCTAGTCCAGTATCATCTGGTGAAGAGATCTAGACAGTTTGCAGATTCAAATATATGTACATTTCAAGCCAAGAATAACAAAATAAAGGAATCTCCAACTGGAATCAAGAAACAGAAATTGCATCGATAAGGTAATAAAGGAAAAGATTTTGGAAACAAAATCAGCTGCCTGCAAGCACAAGAAAAAGCCTCCAATTTTTTTTGTCTAATTGAAGCATGTATGCATTTTTTGTTTTCATTTTTACTTTTGCACGTCTCGGGATAGTTGGTTCTCTCTTTCTTTATAGAAAGGCAGGGGTGGAGGAATGTGGATGTTACTGTTTACAATAGAATATAATAAAATTGCAACATTGCGTGAATCGAGTATACGATTTACAGTATATAGCAGCAGAAAATGGGCCAGGCAATGCTAATCCAGTTTGTTCACTAAATTAAAATCTCACAAGGTACCTCCAAAATCTTATGTGGACCTTTCAAAATTAACAAAGATCACCACCAAAAGAATTTTATTATAATAACTCTTCAGGTATGAGTAATAATGCCCAATAAACTACTTTAAAACAGCACCAGACAGAGCAAAAAATAATGGTCCCCTACGTGATTGGCTTGTAAAAAAAATTTAATGGTTCCTTAAAGTAACATTCTTAGCTCATACCTTATCACAATTCCCAAAACAGAAGAAGGAGAAGAGGCGGGGATTAAGGAGAAGGTTTCAGCTGTAAGTGTCTAACCATACTCTGGAATTGCAAAGAAAATCCACAGATTCAAGGTTCATATAACTATTAATAAATTATGAAACTCCAAAACTGTCCCGCATTCCGTACTTCAGTTAGAAACTGAAATAAGCTGACAACTCTCACAACAAAATCGTGAAACATCTGACTTTTATTCCGAAAGGGAAAGTGTTGTAAGCAAATGAGTGTTCCTGGAACTAGTCCAAACATAGGGGAAATAATCTAGTGCACACCTGGGAGTATTTCAGGACATTAGAACATAAAGCGGTTTACAAAAAGTCAGAAAAATTATGTCATACTCTCATAACGCGTGGGTCCACAGTTTGGCAACTGAAATCACATTTGTTTGCGCCATTTCAAAATTATTTGCAGTAGAGTTATAGTATTTGTTAGTTGTTACCGAATAAACCAAATACAATCTTCAGTTTTCAACGCTATTCATGTTTTTGGAGCAAAAAACATTATAAAAATTGGGCATGCAAATGCTCTTCTTGTTTTTCAACAGGTCCATGCATTGGAAAGCAGAGAAAAAATGCTTGAAAATAAGCCTTGAATGGCAGTATATAACACATGAAGCCGGATTCAAATAACTATGAGAAAAATGGCAGATGCCAAAAAACTCAAATTTGAGAAGTCTCCCACAAGTTAGCATAAGTGCAATGAAATATGGTTTTAGCCACATTATTTTTTCATTTTCATTCTTCTATTCATTTTCAACTACACATTCTTCAATAAAATAATATTTTCCATCACATCAATAACTTTCCTTTTTTTTCAACCATATATTCCCCATCACACCAAAAGAAAAAAAATGCATTCTTGGGGAAAAAATGTGCACCAAAAAGGGGCTTAAATATTTATCTACACTTAAATGGAAGTACCACAAGTACACATAAGATCAACTTTCATTGGACATTTTCTTTTTAGACGAGTAATTCTTACCATAATATAGCATTTACTTCAAAGAAGCAATACTAAAGATTAGAGTCGTACCAAATGTTCTTTGTCCAATTTTCACACGTACAAATCACGCAACTATATTTTCCCAATATAGCAATTAATGTTCTTTTTTCTTCTTAAATATAATAAATACGCTAGAGAAAATACATATGAGAATCTGTCGGACGGCAACAGCTTTGAGCATGCACAGTGGCATCATCATCAACAAGACACAACAAATCATACAAACTTTAGGAATTTTAATAATTTTGTATTATAAGGGGATTCTCTTAAAGCCATAAGTGGACAATACAGTCAAATAGAAAACAAGTAGAGATTGAACGTGATCGTTAACTATTCCATTTGAAGGCCAAGAAAATGGTATGGTGAACAGTGATTTTTCCTTATATTTGTAATTACTCAAGCAGAAGCTCTAATAGGTAAAACATTTTTCAATATTATGTTGGAAAACTACCAGACAGCCTCATTTTGGTCTAAGCATATTGCAAAAACCTGAAATTATAACAAATTGTTTCAAAATTTTAAGTGCTGCATTGATCAAATTCCCATCAAAGATGTCAAGGAAAAAACTTTTAAATCACACCACCTGAATAAAATCTCTCGGGAGACAGTAAAAATAACATACCTAGATTTTCGATCAGATTCCTTGTCCTCGGCAACAATTCCATCAGGTTGCAACTTCTTACTTATTTCTGCAGCCCTAGCTGCTGCTAAATCGGTTGCAGATTTCATGGTTGCAGCTCGATTAGCTGCCTGCTGCGCCGTCAAGGTCTGCTGCATTAATAATGCTTGCTGAAATTGCATCTGTTGCATGGCAACAGCTTGCTGCATCACCATAGGCAAAGATGACTGCGAATTTATAACGGGCTTTGGAGGAAGCGATTTTGGCATTTCAACATTCAATGGACGTCCCCCAACTTCTATATTGTTCAATGCCAAAGCAGCAGTTGCTTCTTCAGGTTTTGAGTATTCTATGTAAGCAAAATGTTTTGAATCAGTGATAGTACAGTCAACAACTGTGCCAGAAAAACCAAAAAGCTGTTTCAACTGATCCACTGTTAGAAGTGGGCTGAGATTGCTAACTTGCACAGTTTTTTTCAGGGATTCAGCCTTTTCCTCCTTGTCAGTTGACCCTGATGGAAGAAAGGCATAAATAGTTAAGAATACCAAATGGTCTAATGAATCAAGAGCACTAAACATCAAATGAAAACCCAAATATAAATATGCTTCCAGGAAAAAATTAAAAAGATCGTGTTAAAGTACTATAGTTGGATGCAACAACCATTTCCAGTACCAGATGAAAAGAAAGAACCAAAGCGAAGTTGAGAAAACAACCACCACCTAAGCCTTATTCCCAATAAAATTAGGATCAGCTACATGAATCATTTTTGAGAATTTGTTCTGTTCATTGCTACATCTAAACAAAAAGTATAACAGCAAAAAGGATATTTGCATTTGAAAAAGAAAAGTTTCCAACAATGATTACTACAAGCCATCATTATCAAGGTAGAGGTACCAAATAAAAAAAAATGATGGCTGACCTACCAGAAGAGCCTTTTGCAGACTGAGCTTGAGCGTGGGCCTGAGCAGCATGGGCTTGAAGGGCTTGAGCAGCAACAATTGCCTGAGCAGCAGCCATTGCAGCAGCAGAAGGTGCCATAGGCACTTGGCTGAGAGTTCCCATCGTCGTGGTCGCAGCTAAAGCAGTCATCAGCAGATTGTGAGGGGGGTGATTGAACTTACAATCAGTTTTAGCACACTGTCCATTAAGATACTCTCGACAAACTTCCCCTAGAGATGCTCCAATTCCAGGCAAAACAGCACCACCTGAAGCTCCAGTAACAACACCAGGAATCATTCCAAGCAATCCAGGAAAAGCACCTGACACAGAACCCAAATAATTTGGCATGTTTGGCATTGTTTGATTAACTAAATTTGGAAATGAAGCTGCTGGAGCCATGCCCAGAAGCCCTCCTGTGGGAGTTCCTACATCGCAAAAAGGCAAAATATCAAATTTTCACAGCAAATTATTATTATTTACATTAAAAAACAATCAGGGTCTTTAGCAGTAAAAAAATGTGATCAAAGGGAAGAACCTGATAAAGCACCTGTTTGTTCAAGATTAAAATTCAGATTTTAATTAAATTTAAAGTCAACAATAAATTATAACCACATATTTCATGGGACCACAACTTTTCAACCACAAATTTTATCAACTTTTATTAAAATCTACTAAAAATATGATTTTAATCCCTACCAAACAAGGGCAGCAGTCAACAAATGATACCTTCACATTAAGTAGGCAAGGACAAAAAATAAAAGTATATTTTTCTCCAAAATAACCAGAAAATATATATGCTCTACAAAGGAATGACAGGTTATTCAATCAACTGAGTAACTGATTTCCTTTATAATGGGTATTTATTAAGATAAATAAAATTAGTACAACAGGCTAAAGACCAAATCAATCTTTATAATTGCTAGAGAAAAAGCTTTTTGCAATAATTATGAGATATAAAGCATGATACACTGAAAACATTGTAAAACCTGAATAGTCACAAACTAGTAACACTATGAGAATAAATATATTAGCAACAGCAACTCAACATATGCCACTTTGTGTTTGGAGGGGCCTTCCAAAGCCTAAAAGCACTTCCCGAGGTCAAAAGCTCTTTTATTTAAAATATTAGTTGTTTGGCTAAAGTCAAAAAGTACTTTTTGAAAAGAAAAGAAAACAACTTGGAAAAGTTGTTTTTGAGTTTTTCTAAAAAGCTCCAATTAGCTTTTACAGGAAGCTGTAACTTATATTTAATGAAGCTTTAAAATTAACAAATACATATTAATATATCAAAAACAACATTCCAACTTCTAACCCAGTTAAATAAATACAAAGATAATACAAAAGCACTTTTATAATTATATGGCCGAACAGTCAATTTAATTTACAATACTTTTTGGATTCAGTACCAAACAGCCAAAAGCTTTTTAATAAAAGCAACAGCTACTGCTAAAAGCACTACTCAAAACAACTGTGCTAAACAAACCCTTAAGAAGTCATGAGGGTAAATTGAAATAATGCCAACGAAAGAAAACCATGAATATACTGTTTAACATGTGGATACAGATCCAGGAAATCAAAGGTAGGATTATTTCCCCAAAATTATTTGACAATCTCTAGCATCATAATTTATAAACATAGTAAATCTTCAAGTGATAATCGATATTTAAACCTTACATTTATATATGTGCATTAAATTTTCCTTTCCTCGTCCATAACATAACTAATGTAAAAAAAAAAACTTAGAGCTTGTTTGGGAGGAATTTTTGGGGGAAGAATTGATTTTTAAATAGTTATATGATGGGAAATGTGTGATTGAAAAAGAAGAAAAAATTATTGATGCGATGAAAAATATTATTTTATTGAAGAATGTGTAGTTGAAAATGAGAATTGATTTACTGTAGAATTTGAGAATCTCTTCCAAACATCCCCTTAATTAAAAATTTCTTGTATATGAACTGGGATGAGATATGCATGGACACATGCGCGAATCGTGTATACATAAGAAATTATTCATGTACATAAACACACAAGATAACCACTTGGATGCATCTACGTGTACACTCGTAAAATTGCAAACTTCAGACCATAAAATTTTATAAACTGAACCTACTTAAAAGAGTACTGAAGATTTAAAACTTAAAATTATCACCAATGATCAACTAGACAAACAATATATCACCTAAAAATGTAACAAAATGGGTAAATACCTCCACATGTCCCCAACCTTTTAACATGTACGCAGTAAACCCACCTCATGAAAATGTCTATTTGACGTTAAATGGTCACGCAATATACAAGGTTGGAGAGCCTGGAGGAATTTACCTAAAAAAGTTTATGCATGTGCTTACTCTCGAATGCACTTAGGTATATTAGAGATCGGCATCCAATAATCAATCCATCAAAGAATAATAACAGACTAGAAACACAAATTAATATGAACGTTAGCCCATACTACATTGTGTATAATGAGTGGGGGGGAAAACCAGAGCTGAAGAAGACAGGAAAAGGGCTGCCCATGATAGCCTTCCCGTTGCACTCCACATTCACCATGTAATTCCCTCTCTTCGACACCACATAAGTGGCAGTGTAAGTTCCATCTCCCATATCCTTCACAATCCCGTCTTGCTCCGAACCCCCAACTCCAACCCCGGGCACCACCCGCACCTTCACCTGTGCCCCGCCCCTCGTCACCTTCCTTCCCTCCGCATCCTTCGTTACCACAATAAAAGTGGCTCCCACACAAGCCGACCCGCCTGCAATACCCGCACCTTGCGCCGTGCACTTCGCAGGGTCCACCGGCCCCGCCGGCCGGTTATTATCATGAGATATTTCCTCAGAATCCGAATCAGACGACGACACGGCGGAAGGCGATTGTGGATGCTCGGTTGGTTGGGAATTTTTGTTGAAGGTGGCTTCGAAGGCGGCTTTAGCGGCTGCAGCTTTCTCGGCTTCATTCTTCAGCTTGGCTTCCTCGGCTTGTTTCATCCATATCGGTTTGACTACGGTAGCCGCCGGGTTGCTGTTATTGCTATTGCTGGTCCGATCTGCCATGGATGATAACAAAGGAGCTTCCTTTGTGGGGGAAATTACAGGAATTGGGGAAAAATTAACAAGGAACCCTAAGGGCTATAATGGGTTAAATCACGATCTATTAGTGTGAATATGGGGAGGAAATAGTGGGAAATAACCGGGTCACCCGACCAATTTTTCAAAATAGCCGTTGACTGGCTAAAAAAAAAAAAAAAAGGAAAAACTAAAAAAAACTTCAAAGTTTAGCATTTTCTCATTTTTACCCTCACAAGTACCTTGGAAGAAAGTTGAGAAAGAAAAAAAAAACTCAATCAACGTGCAAAGGGGACCAAAAAACCGACGACCCAGACCGGAATCGCCATTTCTCTTGAACAAGGTGAGTTTTGAAAACCATTATATGTTATTTTACAAAGCATGGTTGAAATAATTGAATAAATAAAGCACGTTTTCGAATTTTTGTTGATTATTTTCGAAGAAATTGTTATAGAATCAATTATTAATGGATGAAATATAATTTGGGTGAGATTTGGGGGTTGGAGATCGCCGGAAATGACGTTTTCCGGCGATCTCCGTGAGAGAGATGACCAAAACTGACCAGAAGGGGCCGTCTGGGCCGTCTGGCGTCTGGGCCCCGAGCGTACGGCTCTGACGCCAGCGTCTCGCCGCCGTACTTACCGGGCCTTCTGGGCCCAGTTGTTTATTTATTTTTTTTTGTTTTTTTGTTTTTCAACAATTAAAAAATAAAATATAATAACGTATTTAATTTGATTACAAAGAATAAAAATAATCGATTATATTTTAAACTACTTATTGAAATTGTTTATAAACAATTAAATAAATTATTTAAAATAAATTATTTCATTTAATTTCTATATTTTAATATTCTAATAATTATAATTAAATAAACAATTTCAAAATAAATTGTTTATAATATTCTAATAAATTCTAATAATTTCAAAATAAATTGTTTATAAACAATTTCAAAATAATTATAATATTCTAATAATTATAATTAAATAATTTCTATATTGAAATTGTTTATAAACAATTAAATAAACAATTTCAAAATAAATTGTTTCTTTGAATTATTTATTTAATATTCTAATAATTATAATTAAATGTTATACAAACAATTAAAATAAGGAATTTAATTAAAAATTCTTCTTGAAATATTTGATTGTTTATTTAATATTCTATTAATTATAATTAAATATTATATAAACAATTATAATTGAAATAAATTATTTAATTTAATTGTTTATTTTAATAGTTTGTTTAATATTTAATTACAAAAGGAGTCTAATGTCATTCGTTTATTCCATTATTGCATTATTTATTGTTCCATTATCTATTAATTCTTCTGAGATAGTAGTTATTATCATTCGGTTAGTTTAATTTTCTCATATTATGTTTTATCTATTATATTTTGCATAAGATTCTAACATTTGAAATGTTGCGGGATGGATTTCCATTTAGATGATGTCATCAAACTTATCCGAGAGCTTGCTCAAGATTCTTTGACGCTATTGCTGCGTACGGCCTTCTTCTTTTTTTTCCCCAAATTATAATTAAATATTATATACACAATTAAAATAGGCAATTTAATTATAAATTATTCTTTTACAATTAAATATTAAGTAAACAATTCAAATACACGATTTAAATTATTTCATTTAATTCTTTATTTAAATTTTATATTTCAATTGCTAATTTAATATACTATTAATTATAATTAAATATTGTATAAACAATTAAAATGGGTAATTTAATTATAAATTCTTCTTTTACAATTAAATATGAGTACACAATTAAAATATGCTATTTAAATTATTTATTTAAAATAAATTATTTCATTTAATTGTTTATTTGAATTGTTTATTTATATTCTATATTTCAATTGTTCAATTAATATTCTATTAATTATAATTAAATATTATATAAACAATTAAAATAAGCAATTTAATTATAATTGAATATTTAACGACAATAATTATGCAACATACAAATTATAATTAATAATATACTGACGAGTGCAATTAACTTTCGTTAAAACAAATATTCGATTGTTTATTTAATTTTCTATTATTTATAAACAATAAATAAAATATTCAATTAACAATTAAAATAATGAAATAATCGGTTAACAATTAAAACAAAAAATAATAAAATACTATTTAGTTATAAATAATAAAATATTAAATATTCGATTGTTTATTTAATATTCTTTTAATTATAATTAAATATTATATACACAATTAAAATGGGCAATTTAATTATAAATTATTCTTTTACAATTAAATATTAAGTAAACAATTCAAATACACGATTTAAATTATTTCATTTAATTGTTTATTTAAATTTTATATTTCAATTGCTCATTTAATATACTTTTAATTATAATTAAATATTGTATAAACAATTAAAATGGGTAATTTAATTATAAATTCTTCTTTTACAATTAAATATGAGTAAACAATTAAAATATGCTATTTAAATTATTTATTTAAAATAAATTATTTCATTTAATTGTTTATTTGAATTGTTTATTTATATTTTATATTTCAATTGTTCAATTAATATTCTATTAATTATAATTAAATATTATATAAACAATTAAAATAAGCAATTTAATTATAATTGAATATTTAACGACAATAATTATGCAACATACAAATTATAATTAATAATATACTGATGAGTGCAATTAACTCGTTAAACAAATATTCGATTGTTTATTTAATTTTCTATTATTTATAAACAATAAATAAAATATTCAATTAACAATTAAAATAATGAAATAATCGGTTAACAATTAAAACAAAAAATAATAAAATATTATTTAGTTATAAATAATAAAATATTAAATATTCGATTGTTTATTTAATATTCTTTTAATTATAATTAAATATTATATACACAATTAAAATAGGCAATTTAATTATAAATTATTCTTTTACAATTAAATATTAAGTAAACAATTCAAATACACGATTTAAATTATTTCATTTAATTGTTTATTTAAATTTTATATTTCAATTGCTAATTTAATATACTTTTAATTATAATTAAATATTGTATAAACAATTAAAATGGGTAATTTAATTATAAATTCTTCTTTTACAATTAAATATGAGTAAACAATTAAAATATACGATTTGAATTATTTATTTAAAATAAATTGTTTCATTTAATTGTTTATTTGAATTGTTTATTTATATTTTATATTTCAATTGTTCATTTAATATTCTATTAATTATAATTAAATATTATATAAACAATTAAAATAAGCAATTTAATTATAATTGAATATTTAACGACAATAATTATGCAACATACAAATTATAATTAATAATATACCGATGAGTGCAATTAACTCATTAAACAAATATTCGATTGTTTATTTAATTTTATATTATTTATAAACAATACATAAAATATTCAATTAACAATTAAAATAATGAAATAATCGGTTAACAATTAAAACAAAAAATAATAAAATATTATTTAGTTATAAATAATAAAATATTAAATATTCGATTGTTTATTTAATGTTCTTTTAATTATAATTAAATATTATATACACAATTAAAATAGGCAATTTAATTATATACAATTAAATATTAAGTAAACAATTCAAATACACGATTTAAATTATTTCATTTAATTGTTTATTTAAATTTTATATTTCAATTGCTAATTTAATATACTATTAATTATAATTAAATATTGTATAAACAATTAAAATGGGCAATTTAATTATAAATTCTTCTTTTACAATTAAATATGAGTAAACAATTAAAATACTCGATTTAAATTATTTATTTATATTTTATATTTCAATTGTTCATTTAATATTCTATTAATTATAATTAAATATTATATAAACAATTAAAATAAGCAATTTAATTATAATTGAATATTTAACGACAATAATTATGCAACATACAAATTATAATTAATAATATACTAATAAGTGCAATTAACTAATTAAACAAATACCTTTAAATCGTAGTTTTTAGTTTGTTCTTTAGCACTTTTGAGCGTTTTGATGTGTGTTCATGTCGTTTTGTAGTTTAAATACATTAGAGAAATTGACGTATTTTGGAGCTTTAGATGAAGCCGTGCGTGATCATAAAAATTGGACTCGAAGAGGAGGTGATAATAGTGCAGTTATCACATTTTTCATCCACTAATAATTGTATTTTCATGATTTATAGGCGCCTAAATATTTTAAGCACACTTGCATTTTAGTTTAGGTTGTAAATGAACGAATACGATAGAAATTAGAAGAAAAGAGCGAAAATGTCCAAAATTGAGGAAAGTGATAGTTTATGGATTAAAGTGCAAATATTCTAAACTTGTTTATAACCTTACGATGAAGAGACGAGAGTGTTGGAGGTCAATTGGATGAAAAATGAGTCAAATGGATGAAATATAGCCAAAACATTATCACATATTAGCTTTCAACCTGAAAAGTTTTACACCGATTTTCAGTCTCATATTGAGGCCAATTTTTGACATGGAAAACGATCGAATTTCAAGATGGTATTTGAAGTAAAGTTGTAACCCTTTGAATTAGCTTTCTAACGCATCTTGAATCATCTCAATCGGGCATTAGGAGAGAAAGTTATTGCCCAAAAATGTTGAAAAGTTTTCCATCGGTTTTCAGCCTCATATTGAGATCAGTTTTTGACATAGAAAACGATCGAATTCGACGATGGTATTTGAAACAAAGTTGTAGCCCTCTGAGTTAGCTTTTCAACGCATTTTGAATCACCTCAATCGAATATTAGGAGAGAAAGTTATGGCCCAAAAATACTGCAAGGTGCGTCGGACCCGGACCGGCCCGGACGGCCCGGACGTCCGGGCCCAGACTGCCCGGACGTCCGGGCCGTCCGGGCCGTCCGGGCCCAGACTACCCGGACGTCCGGGCCCTGATCTCAATATGAGGCTGAAAACCGATGGAAAACTTTTCAACATTTTTGGGCAATAACTTTCTCTCCTAATGCCAGATTGAGATGATTCAAGATGCGTTAGAAAGCTAACTCAAAGGGTTACAACTTTACTTCAAATACCATCTTCAAATTCAATCGTTTTCCATGTCAAAAATTGGCCTCAATATGAGACTGAAAATCGGTGTAAAACTTTTCAGGTTGAAAGCTAATATGTGATAATGTTTTGGCTATATTTCATCCATTTGACTCATTTTTCATCCAATTGACCTCCAACACTCTCGTCTCTTCATCGTAAGGTTATAAACAAGTTTAGAATATTTGCACTTTAATCCATAAACTATCACTTTCCTCAATTTTGGACATTTTCGCTCTTTTCTTCTAATTTCTATCGTATTCGTTCATTTACAACCTAAACTAAAATGCAAGTGTGCTTAAAATATTTAGGCGCCTATAAATCATGAAAATACAATTATTAGTGGATGAAAAATGTGATAACTGCACTATTATCACCTCCTCTTCGAGTCCAATTTTTATGATCACGCACGGCTTCATCTAAAGCTCCAAAATACGTCAATTTTTCTAATGTATTTAAACTACAAAACGACATGAACACACATCAAAACGCTCAAAAGTGCTAAAGAACAAACTAAAAACTACGATTTAAAGGTATTTGTTTAATTAGTTAATTGCACTTATTAGTATATTATTAATTATAATTTGTATGTTGCATAATTATTGTCGTTAAATATTCAATTATAATTAAATTGCTTATTTTAATTGTTTATATAATATTTAATTATAATTAATAGAATATTAAATGAACAATTGAAATATAAAATATAAATAAATAATTTAAATCGAGTATTTTAATTGTTTACTCATATTTAATTGTAAAAGAAGAATTTATAATTAAATTGCCCATTTTAATTGTTTATACAATATTTAATTATAATTAATAGTATATTAAATTAGCAATTGAAATATAAAATTTAAATAAACAATTAAATGAAATAATTTAAATCGTGTATTTGAATTGTTTACTTAATATTTAATTGTATATAATTAAATTGCCTATTTTAATTGTGTATATAATATTTAATTATAATTAAAAGAACATTAAATAAACAATCGAATATTTAATATTTTATTATTTATAACTAAATAATATTTTATTATTTTTTGTTTTAATTGTTAACCGATTATTTCATTATTTTAATTGTTAATTGAATATTTTATGTATTGTTTATAAATAATATAAAATTAAATAAACAATCGAATATTTGTTTAATGAGTTAATTGCACTCATCGGTATATTATTAATTATAATTTGTATGTTGCATAATTATTGTCGTTAAATATTCAATTATAATTAAATTGCTTATTTTAATTGTTTATATAATATTTAATTATAATTAATAGAATATTAAATGAACAATTGAAATATAAAATATAAATAAACAATTCAAATAAACAATTAAATGAAACAATTTATTTTAAATAAATAATTCAAATCGTATATTTTAATTGTTTACTCATATTTAATTGTAAAAGAAGAATTTATAATTAAATTACCCATTTTAATTGTTTATACAATATTTAATTATAATTAAAAGTATATTAAATTAGCAATTGAAATATAAAATTTAAATAAACAATTAAATGAAATAATTTAAATCGTGTATTTGAATTGTTTACTTAATATTTAATTGTAAAAGAATAATTTATAATTAAATTGCCTATTTTAATTGTGTATATAATATTTAATTATAATTAAAAGAATATTAAATAAACAATCGAATATTTAATATTTTATTATTTATAACTAAATAATATTTTATTATTTTTTGTTTTAATTGTTAACCGATTATTTCATTATTTTAATTGTTAATTGAATATTTTATTTATTGTTTATAAATAATAGAAAATTAAATAAACAAATATTTGCTTAATGAGTTAATTGTACTCATCAGTATATTATTAATTATAATTTGTATGTTGCATAATTATTGTCGTTAAATATTCAATTATAATTAAATTGCTTATTTTAATTGTTTATATAATATTTAATTATAATTAATAGAATATTAATTGAACAATTGAAATATAAAATATAAATAAACAATTCAAATAAACAATTAAATGAAATAATTTATTTTAAATAAATAATTTAAATAGCATATTTTAATTGTTTACTCATATTTAATTGTAAAAGAAGAATTTATAATTAAATTACCCATTTTAATTGTTTATACAATATTTAATTATAATTAAAAGTATATTAAATGAGCAATTGAAATATAAAATTTAAATAAACAATTAAATGAAATAATTTAAATCGTGTATTTGAATTGTTTACTTAATATTTAATTGTAAAAGAATAATTTATAATTAAATTGCCCATTTTAATTGTATATATAATATTTAATTATAATTAAAAGAATATTAAATAAACAATCGAATATTTAATATTTTATTATTTATAACTAAATAGTATTTTATTATTTTTTGTTTTAATTGTTAACCGATTATTTCATTATTTTAATTGTTAATTGAATATTTTATTTATTGTTTATAAATAATAGAAAATTAAATAAACAATCGAATATTTGTTTAACGAGTTAATTGCACTCATCAGTATATTATTAATTATAATTTGTATGTTGTATAATTATTGTCGTTAAATATTCAATTATAATTAAATTGCTTATTTTAATTGTTTATATAATATTTAATTATAATTAATAGAATATTAAATGAACAATTGAAATATAAAATATAAATAAACAATTAAATGAAATAATTTATTTTAAATAAATAATTTAAATAGCGTATTTTATTAATTGTAAAAGAAGAATTTATAATTAAATTGCCCATTTTAATTGCTTATACAATATTTAATTATAATTAATAGTATATTAAATTAGCAATTGAAATATAAAATTTAAATAAAAAATTAAATGAAATAATTTAAATCATGAATTTGAATTGTTTACTTAATATTTAATTGTAAAAGAATAATTTATAATTAAATTGCCTATTTTAATTGTGCATATATTATTTAATTATAATTTGGGAAAAAAAAAAAAAAAGAAGAAGGGCTGTCTGGCTAGCCCGATAGAAGCGACAAGCTCTCGAGGATAAGTTTGACATCATCTAAATGGAAATCCATCCCGCAACATTTCAAATGTTAGAATCTTATACAAAATATAATAGATAAAACATAATATGAGAAAATTAAACTAACCGAATGATAATAACTACTATCCATAAGAATTAATAGATAATGGAACAATAAATAATGCAATAATGGAATAAACGAATGACATTAGACTCCTTTGTAATTAAATATTAAACAAACTATTAAAATAAACAATTAAATTAAATAATTTATTTCAATTATAATTGTTTATATAATATTTAATTATAATTAATAGAATATTAAATAAACAATCAAATATTTCAAGAAGAATTTTTAATTAAATTCCTTATTTTAATTGTTTGTATAACATTTAATTATAATTATTAGAATATTAAATAAATAATTCAAAGAAACAATTTATTTTGAAATTGTTTATTTAATTGTTTATAAACAATTTCAATATAGAAATTATTTAATTATAATTATTAGAATATTATAATTATTTTGAAATTGTTTATAAACAATTTATTTTGAAATTATTAGAATTTATTAGAATATTATAAACAATTTATTTTGAAATTGTTTATTTAATTATAATTATTAGAATATTAAAATATAGAAATTAAATGAAATAATTTATTTTAAATAATTTATTTAATTGTTTATAAACAATTTCAATAAGTAGTTTAAAATATAATCGATTATTTTTATTCTTTGTAATCAAATTAAATACGTTATTATATTTTATTTTTTAATTGTTGAAAAACAAAAAAACAAAAAAAAAAAAAATAAACAACCCGAGAAGGCCCCTTAAGGCTCGTACGCCAGGCGGCGGCCAGACGCCCGTAAGGACGCTCAGACCGGGGCCCGCCCAAAAGTCCGGCGTTCGGGCCTGACGGCCCTTCCGGGGCCGTCTTGGTCATCTCTCCATCTGACGGAGATCGTCGGAAAACGTCATTTCCGGCGATCTCCAACCCCCAAATCTCACCCAAATTATATTTCATCCATTAATAATTGATTCTATAACAATTTCTTCGAAAATAATCAACAAAAATTCGAAAACGTGCTTTATTTATTCAATTATTTCAACCATGCTTTGTAAAATAACATATAATGGTTTTCAAAACTCACCTTGTTCAAGAGAAATGGCGATTCCGGTCTGGGTCGTCGGTTTTTTGGTCCCCTTTGCACGTTGATTGAGTTTTTTTTTCTTTCTCAACTTTCTTCCAAGGTACTTGTGAGGGTAAAAATGGGAAAATGCTAAACTTTGAAGTTTTTTTTAGTTTTTCCTTTTTTTTTTTAGCCAGTCAACGGCTATTTTGAAAAATTGGTCGGGTGACCCGGGTATTTCCCACTATTTCCTCGTGAATATGGTCATCCAATTTTAATTTTATTTCATGATGATCATCCAACTTTATACGTAATGTCATCATGGTCATACAATTTGATTTGATTTAATCATGATCATCTGATTTCGTATATTGTTTTATCATGACCACTCAACTTCTTTTCCCTAATTTTAAAAAAGGTAAAACAACAACTTTGCATTATGTCCACATTATTTTGAAAGAATATATTCTGAAATATTAGATTGATGGAGAATTTGTGGTTGAAAAAGAAGAAAAAATTATTGATGTGATGGAAAATATTATTTTATTGAAGAATGTGTGGTTAAAAATGAATAGAAGAATGAGAATGAAAATTTTAATGTGTACCAAACATGGGCTAAAATTTTTATTTTCATTCGTCTACTCATTTTCAACCACACATTCAATAAAATAATATCTTACATCACATTTATAAATTTTCTTTCTTTTTTAACAACACATTATCCATCAATCTACTATTCCAAAATACATTCTTCCAAAATAATGTGGTTCAAACACAGTATATATATAAAATAAATTTGGGTAATTATATTATTACTACAAAATTTATTTGTTGCACCACAATTTTAATTAATATTTGGATAATTATATTATCACTACAAAATTTATTAAGTGCACCACAATTTTTTTATTTACTTAAATATCCTTAAGTAAAATTACATAATTAAGATTTTAATATACTTTTTAATTAAATAAATTATTGTTACATCACAAACATAAAACATAATTTCTTTCTTTCTTTTTCCTCAACATCTCATTGTCATAGCTTTTTCGGCGGCTTTTGCCTTCTTCCACGACGACAAGATAATTTTATTTTCCTCACGGTAAATGAATTTATACTCTATTTGACCACGAATTATAGACGAATTATTTCAATTTATTTGTCAAGTTTGAAAATTAAGAATCTAATCTTTTGTGAAGTCGAATAGATTTATTATAAATTTAAAACAATCGAAATAGTATTGTACTGTTCTGGGCAACCAAAATACTATAAAAGATATCCCATTAGTTGGAAATCTGATCTTATAGTTATTCTTGGTTGAATATCGCTTTATTACTCTAGTTTTTGAGATTAAACTCTATGATTTAAGTCCTAAATCCACTTCGTCAAAATAAAACCTCATTCGTTATTAAAACCTTTTTATCCATGAATTTATAAGGTTGTTTTCAATAAAATTTCTTAATTTTCACTTAAAAGTGTTTTCAAAATAAACTTACAAGATTAAAAAACGAAATTGCAAATACATTAAAAATTCATATTTCCAATAAAAATGGCAACACAAACAAATTATTGACAATTTCAAAAGATCATTTCAAACATATTAATTATTTGTGACAAACATTCAGTTTATTATGGCATAGTGTTCTTCACCGATCTTCTATTTCCAATGACTGTGAAATAATGAGGGGAAAGGCTGAGAAGATGAGGATTAATATTGATGATAAGTGCACCACAATATTGTATTATGTTTTTTTATTTTTGAATTTTTTGTTTTTATTGACTTAGGAGTACAATTGTAAATTTATTGTGGTGTATTCATTAAAAATATATTTTAATTGTGGTGTGATTATAACATGGTATAATAATTAAAATTTCTAGTGATAATATAATTACCCTTAATATTTTAATTGTAGTGTGATTATAATGTGATGTAGTAATTAAAATTTCTAGTTGTAATATAATTACCCTTAATATTTTTATTTACTTAAATGGTCATAAGTAAAATTATGTAATTAACCACGCTTTTAAATATATATTTTAACATTAAATAACATCCTTTTTTTCTTAACAACGGGCTATTTCCCACAAGAGTGGGGCTTGGTAGAAGAGAGCACAAATGGATTGTGGTGACGCTTTGGTTTGTGAAAATTGGATGAAAAGTAAAGAGTAGAATTAGGGTTTGTACAATAAATTGACCACCATTTTAGGTTCTTGTGAGAAACTAAATTTATGGTTCTCCTTGCTCGGTTGGACTGAATTCCATTACAACACCAGTTTCCATAGCAGCCTCAAGATGTCTCCATTTCAGGCTCTCTATGGTCGTGCCCCACCATCCATTCCCATCTACATACGGGGCTCTACTTCAATCCAAGAATTGGATGAGGCACTAGTCGCTCGCGATGAGCTGCTTCATACCCTCAAGGCCAACCTTCTAACAGCTCAACAGTGTATGGCCGAGAAGGTGAACGTTCACCGTCGGAAACTGAACCCGAGGTGGGTGACCTCGTTCTTGTCCGGTTACAGCCTTATCGACAATTGTCTGTTACTCGCCATCGTTACCACAAGCTCTCCAAACTGTACTATGGACCTTTTCCTGTCACTGCTTGTGTCGGTCTGGTGGCATATCGAGTTGGTCTGCCTGAGGGGAGTCGTATACACCCCATTTTCCATGTATCTGTCCTCAAATCATTTGAGGCACTGCTACATAGTTATCTCACGACTTACCACCAGATAGCTACGACAATAAACCAGTTCAAGTCCCTGTGGCCATCTGCACCAACCGCACCATACTTGTACATGGGACACCTCAAGCTCAAGTGTTAGTTCAGTGGCAGGGTTGTCTACTAGAAGAAGCTTCTTGGGAACCCTTTAAAGACTTCCGTGCTGCCTATCCGACCTATCACCTTGAGGACAAGGTGATGTTTGAAGAGGGACGGAATGATACGACCGTGGCTATACAGGAGGAAGCCCAAGCTGATCGCCGGAGCCCAATCAAGTAAATATGCCCAAACTGAAGAAGGGGAACCCCAAGAGCCCCCAAAACGACAGTCCAAGAGCCCAGTTGGATGAAAGATTATGTGGGTTGAAAGGAGAGTCTGTGTTGAGGAAACTGGTTTTGTGAGAGCATTATTGTTTCTTTTCCAGTTGTCTTTTTGTTATTTGTTGAGTTTGTTACACAGTTAGGCGTGGTGGAGAGAATTCCCTTATATGATGTAAACGTGAACAATCAGATGGATACATGGAATTAAAAGGAATCTTTCTTCTCTTTCTAATTTCTCTTCTCCAATCGATCGACTCTCATTTCTGATCTATTAATTTTCTTTGGAGCTAGCCATCGCTCGAAGAGTGGTTTTCGATACACTTTGCTTCTCTGTAGTAGGTTGTATCACTATTGCTCCCCTGCCAAGATGAATTAGCCATAAAATTATTATTATTATTGAAAACAAAAAGCTCTAAATCCACACCCTTCCATTCAACTTCAAAGGGTGATGGCATCCCCTTCATCTAATAACCAAACCCAGAAAAACAAATCCTCCTTCCAACTTTAAAATATAAACAAACAGTTATTGGATCCAGAAAGTCAAGAATATGTATGGAAACTGGAAGGCAATGTTGGGGATGAAAAGAAGAAGATGAAGCTTGGAAAATATATTTTTATTAAATTATAATTGTAAATTTATTGTGGTGTATTTATTAAAAATATATTTTAATTGTGGTTTTGTTATAATGTAGCGTATTAAGGGGGTGTTTGACACCCATTTTAGTAGAAAAATGAGTTTTTGAATAGTGATTGATGGAAGAATGTGTGGTTAAAAAGTAAGGAGAATTTTTAGGTTTATGTGTAATATTATTTTATTGATAGAATGTGTGGTTGAAATGAAGAAAAAGAAAGAGAATGAGAATGAGAAAAAATTGGTGCCAAACAGATTGTAAGTAAATTTTGTGGTAGTAATAAAATTGCTAGGTTATCACCAAAAAGAGTAAATGAATGAATGTAATAAATAATTAGATATTTATAAGATTGAATTTAACACCTTTGCATTGGACCTCCTATTTTTCTTTCTAGGCAATCATGTAAATTGTTAAAAGTAATGCTTTATAGTAGTTTTAATTGCGCATTAAATTAAAGTTAAACATTATCTTGTGATTATGTGATGGAACTAATAATGTAGATTATTATTTTTGTATAAAAAAAATGTGATTATATAAATTGATTAAATATTATTTTATAGTATTGATATATATAATTTGTTATTGTCCTGTCACAAGGTGTTTAAATATTTTTTTATGTTTGTTTATAAACTTTAAATTGGTCATGTTTTTGCTTTAGAAGAAGTACAACTTTGCATATAATGTTCTGCCATAAAACATACTTCTGAAGAGTTAATATTTTTAAATAATAGTTTGTTGGTGCTACTGAAGTAACACAATATTGTTATTATTTTTAAAAAAATATTAATTGCTTCAGAAAAGTGATATTACAATTTCAATATTTCAGTAGAACATTGATCGATTTCTAGGTAAAAGCACGAATTATAATTTTCAATATTTCAGAAGAATATTGATATATTACTCTTGAAAAAGCAAACATATGACTCCTAAAGAGCTAATATTTCGAAATAATAATTCTTTGTTGTCCCTAAATTTTGCACAACATTACAATTAATATTCCAAAATAATATTACTTCCTCATAAAGAGCGTTAATTATAATTTTCAATATTTTAGAAGAATATTGACATATTACTCTTAAAGAAGTACTATTAAAATGTAACATGCTCTCGAAGTAACACATTATAATTATCATTAATATTTTAGTTAGATTTTACTTGCTCTCAAAGAGTATAATAATATAAAATCTAACATATATTATGTTTTTACAACTTTACATAATTTATTACTCTAAACAATAATATGTTATTACTCCTAAAGAGTATGATATTATTATTATTTTGGAACGAAGTACAATTTAAACATTTGAATATTTTAAAAGAATATTACAATTTTTTGAATCAATTAATACTAATCAATATTCTTGAAGACTATTATTTAATATTCTTCAAGAATATTATGTAGTTATTTTTTAAGAATCACAATTTAGACATTTTAATGTAAATATTGTATTGATTATAGAGGCTTGCAATTTTAATTAAATTGTATCTAAAGAATAAATAGTTTATTTGTTGACCCAAAAACAAAAAAAAATACCAATGATGTGGCCAACAGATCCCAATGCCTCTTATGACCACGCAAGTTGGATTCCTGCACATTTGGATAAACCGTAATCACGCATGGCCTTCTACGGGAGGGATGAAGTTGCTCACGCGCACTCCGACGGTCAAGTCAGCTGGAGAAATAATTGTGAGTGTGTGAGAGATTTAAATTTGAGCCTTCGATGTAAAATGGGAGTCGGCTTTGGGTGTGCAAGAGTAATGTGTGAAGCAAAGATATAGTTTTGAGAGTAGTCTAAACTTACATTACCTTTCAATGGCATTAAGTGTGAGCTTTTATACTTGGACAGAAATGAATGGGGTCCCCTGGATGATAGTGCACGTGGCCTTATCCAAACAAATCCCCCCTCTTGTCATATACATCAATCAATCATAGCTTTAAATACGAAGACCACTTTTGTATCCATAAAGCCTAATCTGAACTTTAGACTTGACTAAATAGGATGGCAGCGACGGCGGTGGCAGTGGGTTATCTTGTCAATTCACATTGCGCGAGATCTTTTCAAGATTTCGTCACTGGTGTGTGCTGTCTCAGGCACCCAAAAGTAATACCTTAACCTCTAAAACTAATGTAGTAGTGAAAGTAAGGGTCGATCCTATGAAGAGTGTGTAATTTAATATTTTATACTTCGTACAATGATTGTAGAGTTTTTGTATGCAAACAATTGTAAATAACGTAATCAATAACAATGAAAATTAAAATAACGAAAACAATCAAAAGACTAACTTTGGTCTAAATCCACATCCACCGTCGAAAATCCACGATTGATCATAGATGCAATAATAATTCAATGCATATTTTGAATATTCATCGTTGAAATTGATTCCTATTTCTCCTTAATTTTAGTTAGTTAGAAACCAGCGTTCTAATTAACCCTAATTATTAAATAACCTCAGACTAGCACTTAAGATTCAATTTAATAACAACTTTACACAATAGAGAAATCGATGAACTAGATAACACAGACACCAGCGGTTGCATTCAATCTATTTAAACAATCTTCTTAAGATTCAGTAACCTCTATCGCGGAAAATTATCGAATCCTAGTGTTTCACAAGTTAAATGGATCAAACAATTACGGATTTGATATTTAACTTAGTGGTAGATTGTAATAATAACAAACTAGTAGACCTCCTAGCAATTAAACATAACAATTATGAAAATAAGTGCAGAAGAATATTTAATACGCAAAATAAGAATTAAACAATAAGAAAAACTATTTGGATCTCATAATATGTGGTTCCGAGACTTCAATTTCCTTCGACCAAGTGTAAAAGTTTAGTTACAATTCATGAATCTAAGAGAGAAATAAAGAAGAATGAAGTGTGGAAGCGTTCTCCCCGTTCTAGGGTTTTAAAATATGTATTTATAGTTGTTTCCATAGGTGGTTGACTTAAATTAGGAAACCAGAAATTTTTCCCCTATTTAGCCTGGTGGGCACCTAGTAGAAAATGGGGCGGCGGCCCAGGCATAATTATTGGCTTCTGTTAATGAAGTTTAGGGTCAGGCGGCCGTGACTAAATGGTCTTCCTATGCTGATATCCGATTGAATTGATTCAAGATACACTGGAAAGCTAACTCAAAGAGCTATAACTTTACTTCGGATACCATCTTCCAATTAGATCATTTTCTATGTCAAAAATGGGTCTCAAATTGAGACAAAAAATTCGATGCATAACTTTTCGATTGGAAATTGATGGGTGATCCTACTTTGACGATATTTTACCCATTTGACTTCTTTCTTCATTCAATTGACTTCTAACACTCTCAAATCTTCATCATTTGGTTCGACTCAACTTTATTGTATTTTTACGTTAGTTCTTGAAATTTCGTTTCCTTTCATTTTGGTCCTTTTTCATCTATTTTTTTCCAAATTATGTCATTTCCATTGAATTGCCACCTAAATCAAAATATGTACGTAATGAGTACATTCTGGTATTAATTAATCATACGAGCACATAAAATAAGGAGGAAAAAATATGCATTTTGCATTCTTATTAGTCACCAATTCATCCTAGGCCGGCTCTTGCAATGGGGTCTGCTTTTAACGAGGTCGGTCCATGTTTTCTATGTAGGAGAAAGCAACTCGTTCACACTTGATGTGGTTCATCTACATATGACTGAGTCATCCCATGCCAGCATATGAAGTATGGGCCCCCGAGCCGTTCGCCAAGTTGGCTAATTGGGCCCATGTGTGGGTCCTCGTGTTTCAAGGTGTAATAACAGTTCCTGAAGTCCAGGTACGATTATTCAATTAATGCATGGACTTTCGAGTTTGAAGAAAAACTTGGAGCATATGTCGAGCCTCTTTGATAGTTGAAGCCTGCGATAAGGCTAACTGATTCGAGGTGAAGCCCTTGGAGCATGTGTCTTGTCTTTTTCATAATTGAAGCCTATGATAAGGCTAAATGATTCGAGACAAGGCCCTTGGAGCAGATGTCGAGCCTCTTTGATAATTGAAGCATGTGATAATGCTAAATGGTTCGAGACGAGGCCCTTGGAGATTGCAGATGTATGGCTTGGATTAAAGTGGAAGAAGATCCAACGGTGGAACTTCTTTCACTCTGTATATATAAAAGGCCAAAAACCTACTTTTCTCCATTTTCTTCACCTTGTGAAAAGTAAAAACCCCAAGTGTTGAAAATCTGCACGTTCTTCTAGTACTTTCTCCATTTCTTCTTCGGTGAACAACTCTATTTTTCTCACTTCCAAGTATCTAAGATCTGTGTAAGTACCCCACATTTTCAAACTTTCTATTTTGTCTACATAAAATGTTTAAAAAAGGAATGTGTCTGAGGGGTTTTCCAAAGTAGATATGACACTGATTTGTGCCGAGACGGGTGTACCTCTCATAATCCCTACTAAAAGGATTGTGGTGGCCATGGGGGCCCCTCCACAGTACAAGGATGATGCCAGAGGGTCCCATAGATTTTAGTATTAGGTAGGGGATTCCTTGTGGCCAAAGGATATTAAAGAGGATAAGTTGGAAACTTTTAGGGAGAGGTTTCGGATTCCAGATAATATAGAGATGCTTGTGCCAACCGGAGGAGAGAGCATGTTTCCCTAGGGAGGGGTGTGTAGTAGTTAGCGAGGCCATTTTACGTGGGAGGATGAAGTTGCCATTACACCCGTTCTTTACGTATATTCTTAGGTACTACAACTTGACCCTACCCAACTAGTGTCAAATGCATGGAGCCAATTAGTAGGGGCCTTCCTTCTATGGAAGGAGGGCACTCTTGGCGAGGATGTCCCTCTTCATGTTTTCTATTCGCTAAAATTATATATCGCAGGTGCACGAGTCGCGTTCAAGTAATGGACTTTTTGAGTCTGGGTTGTCGATCCCTCGAGGAATGTTTACTTTCAATTATACAATTTTAATCAATTTAATTTTAACAATAAAAACAAATACACGATAAAATTTGATTTTGGAAAATAAGGAAAATTAACTAAAATCTACGAAATAAGAAAATATAAACACTTGAGATTTTCGAAAGGAAAACATTGTTGAGATTCATGGTTTCATTTAACCATCGCCTAATTAATTTCTCTACAAGTCAATTAACGAATTACTCATTTACTATGTTAGACTCGATCTTCCAATTTTAGTCAATTAGTCATCTCGAGCGAAACTAACCCTAATTGATTGATTTAACCTACTATGTCTCTATGTCGATTACAATCAAACAACTGCATTCAATATTTGTGAAAATAGCTCATTGGATCACCTAGAGTTAATTGTATATCTCTATCCATTAAACAAACCTAGGGTTTCTACTATTTGGTTTAAAGTGCACAATCTTCTCTCGAACGATGTATAAATCACTAAACACAATCATCTATTGGCCACATAAATGAAAATGCATGAAATACAATAGTAGAAACACATGAAAATAAATAACATAACATTAAAGAGCAAATATTAAAATTAAGAATAATGCTAAGTGTACACAATTTTTTACACCTCTCTCACATGGAGGGGGGCCCACACATAATAAAATAATCGTGGACCCCCCTCCATGTGAGAGGTGTAAAAGATTGTGTAAAAGTGTGTGTGTACATGTAGCATTACCCTAAAATTAATTAAAAGCTAGGTTAAACTAATACCACAAATCTCAACATAATTAATTAGTTCGTTTTAAACATTTGATTGCAAAGGAGAATATTCACATAATAATATCACCAATAGAAGAAAATAATGGAGAAAAAACATGATTATAGATAAAACCCTTGTTTGGCTAGATTTGTGAAGATAATTGCTAGTTCTTGATTTCCCCAAAATTCCTCCAACTCCTTGATTGATTCTCCCTTGTGTGCTCCATGTTTTGCTCCAAAATACCAAGAAAAATAGAAAGAAAAAAATGGAAGAAGAAAGAAAAGAAAATGAAAATGAAAAGAAAACTACAAAAGCGAAGAACTGCTGGACCGTCCCAGATTCCGCAATTAAATCCCATAAACAATTCAAACATTTGCAACCAAGTCCTTGAAATTACACAAAATAATTAAAACGATCCCCAAATGTTTAAAAGTGACGCCGCGCCAAGTTTCTGTCCAAAATAGCAAAACCATAAATTATTGGTTTTAATTTTGCAGCCAAGTCCCTCAACTTTGATCTTGTACAATTTGCTTCTTGAATTTTGACTTTCATATCAATTATGCCCTTCATAAATTGCATTCAAGATCCTTCAACTTTTTGCTTTGTTCATTTTGGTCCCCATATTCACAATTTTGCACACTTTTAGTCAATTTTTCCTCATTTTGTCTTGTTCTCTTTCCTTTGAGTGATTTTTACCTACAAAAGCAATAATTATATCATTATGAGTAGAAATTTACTCATTTTTATCAATAATAAGTATATTTAGGTATTAAACAAGTGTGCAAAAACACACATATCATTTTCCAAACCCTTTTCCAACCCTGAGCCTCAAATGGGGGGAGTGCCTGTAAATGGTGGTAGTGTATGAACCTCTAGGGCCCGCCCTCTACCTTCATCGGGAGACTCCAACCTCTATCAAGAATTGAAAGTCATCTTGGTTTTGGGTTAGGGGTTGCTGACAGACAATGGAGGGAGATGTGGTCCCGGAGATAACTGTGCCGACTCAGTATCATGAGTTCATTGAATTTAGTTTTAGCTGAAGTGATTTCTACTTTTTCATTGTTATTCTATTTCTGGTTTTTGATCCGCGCTTTGTGCAACTGCAGTTGATCGGTTCAAACTTGAGCCATTCGAGTGGGCAATCATCAAGGCGATATATGAGTTGTCCTATGAGAAGAGGTACTGTAAGAACATATTTGGGGAGCGAAACCTCTTTGTGACCCATCAGCTAATGGCTACCAAAGGTAACAGTTAACGGTTCGCTTCATTGTTTGAAAACTACTTTCCTTCATAGATTTCCAGACTGTCCGCCTCTTCGCTTGTAGGACAACACGACAAAAGAAGTATGTCGAGTCAAACATGTTCCAGATGAGACGCTTAAGGAGGCAAAGAAAAAGAAGCGCATGAGCTCCGGTTCTTCCTCTTATAAGAACAAACGAGTTGAGCGGCTCATCTCTCTAAGATGAATCAACTACCTCCTTCAGAGAAGAATCGGGAAAAAGGAGAAGGAGAAAGAAAAAGAGGAAGAAGCTTCCTTGGAGAGCCCTCCCAAGAGAAACCTGGTATTGTCAAAGAACACTGGGCTTGACCCTCCCCCCCAAACACCAGACTACCATTGCGGAGTCACTTTGACGACCCATTATAGTTGAACCAATTAACTCCATGAAGGTTATGGATGCAAATGAGGTGGTTGATGAGGGGGCAAGCTTGGTGAGGAGGAGGCAGGATAAGGAGGTGATGAATGCCCCCTCTGAGGGAAAGGCTTATAACTTCTTGGGGAGAAGGTCTGATGAGATTGCCTCCACAGTGATGGAGATGTTTCCTACTAAGGTCCAGGGGACTACGAAGGTTTACTTCAAATATAGGATTGATAAGTACTCCTCATATGCTGAAACCTATGATGCAGTCGACATAGTGGAGGCCAGGGTCATCCTGTAGGCTCATTCTCAGGGATTCCTTTTAAACGCCCAAATAGGGATGAGGCGGTTGTAGGGCGTTAATAAGGAATTTCTCCAAAAGGCAAATAACGCGAAGGCGACCCTGAATAAAGTAAATGTTGAGGTGTCTTCGGCCAATGAAGCCGTTGAATCCTCCAAAGTGAAGCAAAATGAGGCAGAGTCGAGGATTGAGGCACTTTCCAAGGAGCATAATGAACTAGAGAAAGAAGTCCATATTTACAAAGCTGAAATGAATGCTCTAATGAAGCGTGTGGAGAATTCTTATAACTTACAAAGGATCTCTTCGTCAGCTTTGGGGGCTACCAATAAATAAAATGGAGAATTGAAGGCTGGTGTCGACGAGATGACTGTTGAGACCACCCACTTAGAGCAACAATTGAATGAGATAGGAAAGGCAGTGGTGAATGAATGCGTAGCCCACTTCTATGAAATGGCTGAGTATGAAGGCCTTGGTATGTACGGGAGGAAGGTCACCTACAATGAAGTCTTTGGAAGGCTTGCTGAGCTGCATCCCCAGCTGGATTTATCTTTTCCAAAAGAAAAATTCTCGGCGGATGAGCCATCCACCCCTACTAACGAATTGAAGAACTCAGTGGAGGAGGTGGATGCCCAGGTGGGGCCTCAGTAGGATGACGCTGCTGTTTAGAATAGACCTTCCGTTTAAGATTTCTTTGTAACACTTTATTCTTTGTAATGAATCTTGGTTATATAAACAGACTTTCTTAATTCCTATGTTTGTAATTGATTGAGCACAACCAACTTCTTTGAATAAGTTAACATATGAGCTCGTCATAACTAACTTCGAACAAATTAATGTATGAGCTCGTCATAATTAATTGTATTAAATTATCTTATGGGCTTTCTATAATTAATGTTTAACGATAGTAGTTACCGTAAGAGCTGACCATACTTAAGCGAATCAAATTGTGCTATGGGCTCGCCATAATTAATGATCGATAATAGTTACCGTATGAGCTTTCCATAATTAAGCAAATCAAATTGTGTTATGGGGTCGCCATACTTAAGCAGATCAAATTGTTTTATGGGCTCACCATAATTAATAAACGATAATAGTTACTGTATGAGGTTGCCATACTTAAGTGAATCAAATTGTGCTATGGACTCGCCATAATTAATGAACGATAATAGTTATCGTATGAGCTCTCCATAATTAAGAGAATCAAATTGTGTTACGGATTCGCCATACTTAAGCAGAACAAATTATTTTATAGGCTCGCCATATTTAAGCAAATGAAATGGTTTTATGGGCTCGCCATAATTAAGCTTGGATGATAGTAATTAACATATGAGCTTGTCATATTTACCAAGAGTTGCTGAAATATCATCTTCATTAATCAAAAGTATTCACAAACTATGATCACGGCCTTACTGATAATACATTCTCAAATGTTCCACGTTCCAGGGGTGGGACTGTATCTTCCCATCCAAGCTTTCAATTATGAAGGTCTTTGGCCTGACATCACATGATATATGGAAGGAACTCTCCCAGTATGGACTTAGTGTCCCAACACTAGGCTCTTTGGAAGAAAGAAAAATCCTTCTGAGTACAAGATCGTCCCTTTTGAATGGTTTCTTCTTGACCTTGGTGTTGTAGTATCTCACCATTTTTCTTTCGTAGTAGGCAAGCTTTATTTGCGAATCATCTCTCATTTCTTCAAGTAAATCAAGCTCACATCGCCTTATCTCATCGTTAGATATTTCGTTGAAGTACAGGCGACGAGGTGAAAGAAGACCCACTTCAATCAAGCTCATGGCCTCAACTCTATATGCCAATGAAGAAAGGAGTTTCTCCCATCATAGTTCGACCAGTGGTGCGGATTGCCACAACACATGGGGGGCTCATCCACCTAATCCCCTTTTGATGCATCAAGCTTTTTTTTTTTCAAGAGGCACTTGATAGTCTTGTTAACTACCTCAAGCTTACCATTTGCTTGGGGATGATGGTGGGGGGAGGAAAAATGCTTCTTGATACCCAATTCATCGCATAAGTCTATAAACCTCTTGTTGTCGAATTGTAGTCCATTGTCCGTTATAAGTGAGTGAGAAATCCTGAACCGGCATATGATGTTTTTCAGATGAATTTGGAAGTATTTGCCTCAATTATTTTTGCTAATGGTTCTGCATCGACCCACTTAGTGAAGTATTCAATGGCAACAATTGCATAGCTAACACTTTCCTTCCTTCTTAGCATGGGGTCTATCAAATCGACCCCCTACTTGGCAAATGGCCAAGAGCTGGATACTACAGTCAATTCTTACGATGGTTTTCTTTGAATGGAGGAGAAGCACTGACATTTGTAGAACTTTCTCATGAATTGTACCGCATCTCTTTTTAATGTTGTAATACCCTTGTCTTAGCACTTTATGAGCCAGTGTTGGGTCTCCTGTGTAGCTGCCACAAATTCATTCATGGATCTCCCGTAGGACATAATTGACTTCTTACCCTCCAATACATCGTAAGAGTGGGGATGAAAAACCTCGTTTGTACATTACTTCGTCTTGGAGCACATAGTGGGCAACTTGGCTTCTGAGCTTGTGGGCTTCTTCTTTATTCTTCTTTAAGGTAAACTATTATAGGTTGCATCCATTATGGGGTTTCTCAATCCACATTACCTCTTCTCCTTTGGTTGTGGATGGCTTAGGTAGGTATTCAACTAGTACAATCTTAAGTAGCTCCACATCCTTGCAGCGGGCTAATTTTGTAGGGCATCCGTATGTAGATTCTCCATTCTTGGTATCTGAGCAAACTCAAATTTCTCAAAGTAGGGGAGTATGTCCAAAACCTTCTTCAGACATGCTGCCACGCCTTTATCTCAGCTGCGTTATTGGAGGCTTTGAAACCAAAGCTCACCACGCAATATACTAGTCTTAGAGCCCGTTTCTCCAGAAGACCTAGGGCTGTCCGTGGATCCGTTCGGTTCGGTTTTGAAGAGAACCAAACTGACCCAAAACTTTCGGGTATTTAATAAATGGAACCGTCGGGTCCAAATATAATTATGGAACTGTTCGAGTTCGGTTCGGTTCGTTTCGGTTCCATACCATAATTAAATTTTTAAATATTTACAGCAACACTACATAAATACAACTAATGACATTTCATTCGTAACTTTTACAAATTAACGTAGCCCAATTCAAAAATATATAAATCACTAGCCGTCCAATAAAATTAATTCAATGCATACAAATACCTAAAAGTAGATATTAATATTATAGCAGCACTACATAAAGTAAAAAATATAAAATAATTTAATTAATTCAATATAAAAAATAAAAAAATTATTTAGTTTCGGTTCTTATTCGGTTCTTCGTCTAGACCCGAGACTCGACCCAAACCCATCGATTCTTGATTCGGGTACCCGTTCGGGTATTTAACTTATGAAGAATCGCTAGGTTCGGTTCGGTTAGGTTCGGGTTCGGTTCGAGACTTTTGGACACCCCTAAGAAGACCTATCAACAAATAACTTCCAAGCTGGATGGTCTGTCGGTTCTATTGTTACATTGATGTCCGTTGCCTAAGTGAATTTCGCTATGAAGTTTGCTACTGCCTGCCCCTTCATTGAGTTTCTTGGTTGATACAAGATGTCGAATTTGCTTAACTCCATGGCCCATTTCATTAGCCTCCTTGAAGCATTCGATTTTTGAGGCACCTATTTGAGGGAAAGGCTCGTCAATACGTGTATACTGTGGGCCTGAAAGTAGGGCTTTAGCTTCTTAGAGGCTATCATAAGGGATAAAGCAAGTTTCTCCATATCCTTATAACGTGATTCAGCTGGTAGCAGGGTCTTGCTCACGTAGTAAACGGGGAGTTGCATGCTACTTTCTTTCCTTACCAGCACTGAACTTACTGATTCTGTACTTACAGCCAAATATAGGAGCAACGCTTCTTCCTCTTTAGGCTTTGAGAGGAAAGAGGCTTGCCCCAAGTGCTTCTTCAACTCTTGGAAAGCCTCTACGAATTCTTCAATCCACTGGAACTTTTTTCATTCCTTTAGAACTTTAAAGAACGGGAGACACCTATCGATTGCCTTAGAGATGAAGCGGTTCAGCACTGCTAGACGACTTGTCAAGCACTGTACTTCCTTTGGCTTGCTAGGGGATTTCATATCCATCAAGGCCTTAATTGTTTCAGGGTTTGCCTCAATGCATCGTTGGTTGACCATGTAACCCAAAAATTTCCCTGAAGCAATAACAAAAGCATATTTCAAAGGGTTCAATTTCATTCGATACTTCCTCAAGATTTTGAAGATGGCTTCCAAGTGTTCGATGTGGTTCTCAGTCTTGAGGCTTTTCACCAGCATGTCATCAACATACACTTCCATCGTTTTGCCTATGAAGTCGACAAATATCTTGTTAACTAGACGCTGATAAGTGGCCCCAACATTTTTCAGACCAAAATGCATCACTTTGTAACAATAAAGGCCTCTATCATGATGAATGAAGTGTTCTTCTCACCATCTGGATACACGGGGATTGGATTATGCTCTGAGTATGCATCCATGAAGCTCAATAGCTCATGGCCAGTTGCCGTTAGGCTTCTTTACTAAGACTGGGTTAGAGATTTGTTTTTAGGTATACTGCCTCCTTGATAAACCTGTTGGATATGAGTCTTTTCACTTATTCTTTTAAGGTCCCGTATCTCTCTGGGTTCAAGGCTCTCATTTTTTTCCTATGAAGGGTGAACTTGGGATCGACGTTAAGACGGTGGCAGCTAACCTTGGGGTCTATGCCTACCATATCTTTATGCTCCAGGCAAACATGTCTAAGTTTCTAAGCAGGAAGCTTTTGAGTCTCGTCTTTTCTTCTAACTCAAGCTCATTCCCTACTTATAGTACCTTTTTAGGGTCATTTGGACCTACCGGGAAAGATTCAAGTTTCCCCACTGAGGTCTTTCGCGAGTTCGATTTGGTGACCCTAGGGTCTAAATCCACATTAATGACCATTTTCTTAAGGACATCTATCATGTTGACATCTCCCCCTTGTTTAGAGGTAGGACATTCTTCAAGTGTGTCAACCATTTCAGCATCTACGAGGACTGTATTTACACTCCAGGGCTCGAATTTTCTCAGGGAACTAAGGTAGCATTACCTCGAGCCCATTTGGTCTCTTTGTCTTGTAGCAATTCCTATTTTAGTGGGAAATTTCATACACAGGTGGTGTATAGATGTAACAACTCCAAGCTCTTTCAAAGCGGGTCGACCTAACACTACGTGGTAGTGGATCAGTGATCTACAATGAGGAATTCCATGAAGTGATGAGCCATAAGTAGGGTTTCTCCCATTTCCACGGCTAGTGTGACCCTCTCCTAGGAACGATGCTATAGCCGGTGAAACCATATAAGGGGATGGTCATGGGGGTGAGCTCACAATCTACCATGATTTTGTCAAAGGCGTTTCCAAACAAGATATTAACTAAACTCTCATTGTCTGCCAACATGCACTTAAGCCTATTTTTGGCCACGACAGATCTTACCACCAAAACATCGTAATGGGGATAATGAACTCCAATGGTGTCTTCTTGTGAAAAGGTTATTAGGAGGATACTTCGAGCTCTACAAATGGTACTACTGACTAAGTAACTCATCATGGGAGTATCCTCAGCCTCTCTTATGTAATTTTTCTGAGCATTTCTGAACTCTTCTCCTACATGTGGACCACCAATAATGGTATCAATTTCCCGTATGGGGGCATTATCCGCATTGGCTGGGAGTTCTCTTTTGGGCCTTTATCCACCTCTTGGCTTATTTATTTTCTTCATCGTGCTCTCGCCGAAGCAATTCATTTTTACGATATTGCTTTGCCTCGTCACGTTTAGGCTCCCTCTCATGCCTAGGCCAAGGCGCATTTCGTTGTATCGATAGGTGTTTCTTTTCTCAACAGAGGGGCCTGTTAGCTCTTCGGGATATGGCCTTGACAGACAGTTCTCTGTGCTGTAGCTATTGGTTTGATGGTAGGTACAGTATTGCTTGTCTCTAGGCTCCTTGTTTCTTCATCTACCTCTTCATCTAGATTGATCAGACTTCTTCATATGCCAAAGATGGCACTGCATTTAGTAGGACAGTGGCCAACGCTTGGCCTAAGGTAGGGGCGGTTGTATGGCTCACTTGGGTCCATTGCTGGTCTACCAAGTGTGATATAGGACCTCGTCGCTGTCTCTAAGGCGGTGAGAGTCCCAGTGAGGTTTGATTACAGTGATCAATAAGCTCCTCATTGACAATCTCGCTCCTCATCATTTCCACTAAGGGATCATAAGAGGCAGGGTTTTTGTTTCGCACATCTTTCCAAAATAAGGTGTTCATGTTGAGGCTTCCTCTTAGAGCAGAAATGACCTTTCTATATGTAACCTGCTCGCAATATGTTATCTTGTTCCTGAAGTGAGCCCGTAGCTTTTTAAAGTCTCACTGCTTGCTGCCTCATGTTCTGCAGCGTTTGGATGGGGGTTTCCAATTCTTTGCTAGACAGGTATTGGTTCAAAAAGGCCTTTTTGAGGTCTGGTTAGCACTTAATGCTGCCACTGAGATACGGCTATACCAAATTTTAGAGGTGTCAAGACGGACGGGCCGGCCATGACCCGTAAAAACCGGGACCGTGGGCCGACCCGTGACCCGTGCGGGCGGTTCACGGGCCAAAGAGGTGTAACCCGCGGGCTTCGCGGGTTGCACCCCCACGGGCCGCGGTTAACCCGCAGCCCGTAAAAAAAAATTAAAAAAATAAAAATAAAACAAAAATTAAAAAAAGGGGGGGAGATTATTTTTACAATTATTTTTACAATACTCTCTTATTAGTTATTATATATTTATACTTGTTAGAGCATCTCCAAGAGACTCTCTATTTTTAAAGAGCATATTCTATCATTTGGAGAGCATCTATAAATTTAAAGAGTTAAAATTTTGATGTACTCCAACAAACTCTTTATATTTAACACTTAAATTTACTATTCCCAAAAAATATTTATTATTTTTCTTTATCTTTTATTTTAACTAGTTTTTCTATAGATTATTTTATTGGTTTTCTACATTGAAAATTGAAACTTTTTGAATGCATTTAATTATAGAGAGTGAGTTTGGCTCTCCAAATTTGGAGAGTCAAACCCACTCTCTAAATTAAAATCTTAATTTAAAGAGTCTATTGGAGCATGATTTTACATGTTGACTCTTTAAAATAGAGAGCATCTCATGTTTAAAGAGTCTGTTGGAGATGCTCTTACTACCTTACTACAATTACAATTATTCAATTGTAAATATCATCATCATCTTGATTATATTTCTTTCTTCTCGGTTCTCACTAGTCACTACTAAATTTTTTAATCATACTATATTATGGATTCTCGCGATTCTTTTTCTCAAAATCCTATTTTCAATAATAGTTGCTCTCCAATAAATTTAGAAGATGATAATGTTGTAGAAGTTTGCAAAGTCATAAATAATTCATGTAACATTAAATTTGAATTCTATGTAAAAATTTCTTGATATAATTATGAATTTATCATTTTATTCAATTCTTAGTTTACATTTAATAAAAAAATATATTTTTTGCTATAAATATGAAAAATTCTATATTTTTATAATTTTATTTATACAATCATACGGGCCAAAATTGGAACGAACAGCGACCCGCGCGACCCGTGACCCGCATGGGCTCGACCCGGATGGGTCAGCGGGCGGGCCTGGGTTGTAGTCCAAAATTGTGAGTCGACCCGTAACCGGCCTGGAACCCGCAGCGGGCGGGCTTTTTTTCACGCGGGCCGTTACCGGGCTCACATGTTGGCGGGCCGACCCGGCCTGAACCACCCGGATTGACACCTCTACCAAATTTCTATAGCCCCAGTTAATGTGAGATGGAAAGCTCTGCACTTTAGTGCTGGCGAGGCCTCCGTAAAGACATGTGGTTCTTGTAGTTGTTTTGGTGTATCGTCGTGTCACCATTTCCTTTGTATTTGGGTATCTTTGGTAGTACGAAGTGGTTTGGAACTGGGACGCTTCTCAACTCCTGGAAGAAGGGTAGGCTTTCGTCATCGTCATCTAACTCAAAGGACCTACATGGACCGTCAGAATCATCTCCCTCTGCTTGGTAACTAGGGGGTCGTAATGCTTTTGCCTGACTTCTCAAGTTCGTCTTGTCTTTTCCCTCCTACCTATTTCTTGGTGGGGAGGAGAACCTCCTGAGGTTCATTCCTTGATTTTGTCCTGACTCTCTTTGCATGGGAGGTGACTGGTAGGACCTATTTCTAAGCATTGATGGCCCAATTCGATCGAACACACTGGTGTATCTTTGTGGTTCGCATTCTTGAGCATATTATGGAGAGAAGTTTTCCTCATGTAGTATGTTATCACCAGGTCGGCTAGTAGCATAATTGATGGAAGTGTCCATCTCTACCTCCCTCTTTGCTGGGCTGACCTCCATTCTGTGCATTTGGGGGTATGCTACCGTGTCATTCTCTTTGCCTTTTTAAGGCAACACTCCCTACTGGGACATTTGGTATCCTATCTGCTGGTGCATTCCCATGAGTAGCTGTAGCATGGTGATATTCTGTTAGGCCACGTTTCTCATATTTGCAGCCATCTCTCATATTTCCCTGGCCAAGCGTTCTGTGGTACCATCTCGCATGCGTTGATGGTGGGGGTGACGCAAGTTTACATTTGTTCGGAGGACCTCTTCTTCATAGGCCTCATGTTGTCTACTTCTTCCTTGCAATCCTTAGTAGCTAAACTCACAAGGTGTATTTGGCTTCGAACTAAAAGTAGGTGTTTTTTCTTTGCAGTAGTTCTTTCTTCAAGAAACAAGCCTTTCTTTAAGGTTCTGTTTCAGATGACTTTTACTACAAGGATGTTCGTGGTTATAGTGTTGAGTTTCCCACAGATGACACCAATTTGTTGAAGGCCTCTCATGTCCCCACAAGCTGGACTCTTGCACACATGGACAAACCGTTAGTCACATGTGGCCTTCTTAGGGAGGGGTGAAGTTGGCCAAGCGCACTCCGAAGGTTAAGTCAGTTGGAGAAATAATTCTAAGTGTGACAGAGCTTTAAACGTGAGCCTCCAACATAAAATGGGGGTCAGCTTTGGAAGTGCAAGAGTAAAATATATGTGAAGTAAGGAAATAGTTTTGAGAGTCTAAACTTGCATTATCTTTCAATGACATTGAGTGCGAGCATTTATATTTAGGCAAAATGAACGGGGTCAGCTAGATGATAGTGCACGTAGCCTCATCCAAAAGAATCCCCCATCTTGTCATATACATTAATCATTAATAGCCTTAAATGTTAATACCACTTTTGTATCCATAAAGCCTAGTATGAACTTTAGACTTGACTCAATAGGATGGAGGCAATGGCGGTGGCAATGGAAGTGGCAGCGAGTTGTCTTGTCAATTCACATGGCGCGAGATCTGTTCAAGATCTCATCACCACTTCGTCCTGGGACGGCTCTTGCAATGGGGTATGCATGTAACGGGGTCGGTCCAGGTTTTCTATGTAAGGGAAAATGGGTCGTTCACACTTGAAGTGGTTCTTCTGCGTATGAATCGGTCATCCCATGCTAGCATATGAGGCGTAGGCCTCCCGAGCCGTTTGCCACGTTGGCTAATTGGGCCCATGTGTGGGTTTTAGTTTTTCAAGGCGTAACAATCAATATTCCTGAAAAATATTGTTTTGAGACTCCACAAGAGTCAATATTATGTGATATGAAGTGATAAACTTACTATTGTTAGTAATTTATTATCCTCCAAATAAAGAAAGGAACCTAAAAAGTTTGTAATAGTGTTTCTTAATTAGTACAATATACTAAACTTTAGTGACCATTTTCATAAATATTGTTTGAACAAAAGTTCAATAACTCTTATATTTTATTGTTTAAAATGTCCAGTTACATCATTAATGGATCAATAATGATTTGAAATTGAGAATTCAAACATTCAATGAAGATCCAGAAGATTTTTCAATCCAATGAATTCCTATATAGTATTTGTTCTTTTTATCGAAAATTGATCAACACTAGCTAAAATATTGATTGAATTTCCTATATTTTAAAAAAATAATCACATTGATAAATTGGATCCCAAAATCCTTCACGTTGGCTATCTAAATATTTTTTTGTATATAATAGAGTTGATATATATATACTAGATGATTGTATAGTATTCACAACCTAACATTTGTGAAATCATCGCTCAAATTTAAATTATGAGCAAAATTTTCAAATTATACAATCAAGACAGCGTGTTTTATTAATGCTAGTGATCCTAAATATTAACATTTTGATAATTGTTAGTGCAGAAGTCAATAAATGATTTAACACTATTACTTGTTAAACGCCTTAAATTACTTTAATTGAGAACAAACTATTTCTCATTTCTGCTTAGGAAAGCTATTATGTATCATGCGCACATCATAGTTTTCCACGTTATAAACTCATGATCAAATCTTAATTTTTTTCATCTAATTATTTTGATAGTGCAGTACATACATTATCAAAATTAATCTACCACAATGCACTAAGATGGAAAGTAAAAAATGCTGAGAATAAATAAATAGTTTGAACCTTTATACAATATTTTAAGCCTTAACAAGTGATATTTTATAAAACGGTTTGCTGATTGTTAATTTATCTAGACAATTTTTTTATTTTTATTTTTTGGAATTAGAGGGAGGAATTAAGAAATTGGAAATAATATACAAATGTATCATTATCTAAATCCTCACAAAAGATAATTCAAACCAAAAGTTCAAAAGATATTTAGATGCATTAACAATATCTCATACACCAATTTTAAATGCTCTACTCGAATTGACGCCCTATAAGACAATTAGTTAATATTATATTCAATAAATTTATGGCACTCTTGATGTGTAATGATATTTGATTCTAATACAAAAATTTCCAAACGAAAATGGAGCAATTAGCAAAGATGGTCCCATTAATGAGGTATACACTCTTTATTAGTATTTATGCATGACAAATTATAAAACCTCAAGAGAGGTTTAGGTACCTAATATATTGAATTTTGAGATATCTTAATAACTTTGTCATTATAGAAAATAATAGATCGGAAAAGAAAAAGTTGTTGACAATACTTTTACACATGATGGACTCCATTTTATTATGAATAGCAAATATATTCGTCAAAGCATATCGATCGAAGTAATGATTGGCCAAATAAAATGATGCGATCCTATCAAATTGAATTTACTAGAGAAACATGAATTTCTAGATTTACAGTCCGAGTACCTAAACGTGTATGCTTATATGAAATGAAAATAGAAAATTAAAATCGTAATATGAAATGTACGACCCTTTAAATAATGAAGTATATGAAAATATGAAGATGGGGAGAATTGGAAAAGAAGAACTCTTGGCAGGAGAATTGGTTAATTGCCAAAAATTAATTCCAACTATATAAACTGTACAATATAATGGAAAGGACTAAAATACCCTCATACAATTTACAAATTCCTCAACACTCCCCCTCAAGATGGGAGATGTAGATTCAAAACCCTCATCTTGGATATCAAATGCTTGAATCTAACTCCTCCTAACGCCTTAGTTAATACATCAGCTAGCTGGTCTTGTGAGGCAATATATAGCATTTTAACTTCTCCAGCTTGAACTTTGTTTCTCACAAGATGGCAGTCAATCTCTATATGTTTTGTCCTCTAGTGAAAAACCGGATTGCTTGCAATGTGAATGGTTGACTGACTATCACAAAACGATAAATCTGCTCGATCATGCTTAACACTTAAGTCTGCAAGTATGTTTCTTAACCAACTTAATTCGCACACTACAGCAGCCATTGATCAGTACCCAGGCCATTTATGTGCACGCAAAGGGGTAACTGTCCAAGTATTATTTGAAACCAATGCTTGATATTCAAGATCCATAGCATTGCACCAATCTGGGTACTGGGAAGCCTCTTCATATGATCTAGGCTTAAAAGTAGCAAACAAAGCTACTGAATAAGCTCAGTAAGTAGGAGATAGCGTGCTGTAATTCAAGTACTCAGATATAGGATATTGTTTTCTAGCCCTTTGACCTTTCACCGTGGATTCTGATTGGATAGTAGGCACTTGAGATGTGAGACTGCAGTGGTCATCTTGAAGGTAAGGTATGGCTCTTTTGGGTCTATTTAATTGTCTGATGGCAAATCTGGGCTTGGAGCTGGAGTTGTAATCGAAATAGATGTTGAAATGGATTCATTAGTGTTAGTTTGAAGGGAATCAATTGAATTAGGGACTGAGTTGACGGGTGAAATGTCAGCAGTGGGAATGAGTTCATTACCTGAATTTGGAATAGACTCACCAGGTAATGGATTATTACTAGATACTGGAAACAAAGATGGATCAAGTAGGGAACAAATATCAGACTTTGACAAGAAGGTAAGAAATTTAGGATGGTGAAAGGGGAATATTTTCTTATAGAAGTTCACATCTCTAGAAGCAAAGACAGTATGGTTTGTCAAATTATAAAGTTTTTGGCCTTCATGCCATAAGGGTAACCTATGTAAATACATGGAACAACTCTAGGATCGAATTTAGTTCGATTTCTTTTGAGACTCGAAGCATAACATAGACAACCAAATACCTTGAGATGGGAATATGAAGCTGTAGTTTGATGTATCATTTCATAGGGTGTTTTGTTTTCAAGTATTAAAGTAGGAGTTCTATTGATCAAATATGTGGCAGCAATAATGGTTTCTCCCCTAAATTTGTGAGGTAAATTGGCCTGGAACTTTGTAGCTCTCGCAACGTTTAAGTGATGCTGATGCTTTCTCTCCACTATCCCATTTTGCTTAGGGGTTTCGACACAGCTGAATTGATGAATGATTCCATTAGATTGGAAAAAAATCACTGACATGAAATTCAGATCCATTATCAGATATGAGAACTTTTATTTTACAGTCAAACTGAGTTTGAATCATGTGATTGAAAAAATGAATGATAGGAAGAGTTTGAGATTTTTCTCTCATTTGATAAGTCCAAGTCATCCTAGAGTAATCATCAAACAACTGTTAGAAAGTATCTAGAGCCATCTATTAAGGGGACTGAGTAAGTCCCCATATATCGTAATGAACAATGTCAAATCTTTTGAAAGCTCTAGTTTCACTTATTAGAAAAGACAATCTATGTTGTTTGACTGTAGGACAAACAGTACAATGTAAATGCTTATTGAAGGTAATGGAAGGAACTAAATTGTGTAAGACAGATAATTTTGAAATATGAAGGTGTCCCATTCTACAATGCCACAGATCAATATTAGTTCTCACATCGAGATCGCTAATGGAGTTATACGAAAAATGTCTAGCTTTATTACATTGCAAATTGATATTAGAATTGCATATGGAATTAGAAGAAATAGGAAAGCAGTTATCAGGGATAGATGTAGGCTGAGAGACAGGATATAGGCAATTGAGTAAGGATCTATCATGAAGTTGCTGAGTGGGATGTTGGAATGCATACAGTCCATCTTCAAGTTTGCCTATTCTAATCATCCTCTATGTTAAAAGATCCTGGACAAAACAATATTGATGCAAAAATATCAGAAATCAATCATGTCTAAGAGTCAATTTGCTTGCTGAAATCAAGTTGAATGTGAAACAAGGCACCACCAACACTTCTGTTAAAATTAAGTTCTTAGAGAACCTGACTATTCCAACATGAGTAGCTTCAGCAATATCACCATTAGGTAACTTAACATCTGCCTTAACCTTGTAAAAAACAGAAGTTAAACACCAAACAGAACATACCATATGTTCTGAAGCACCAGTATCCAATATCCATTTTGCTTCACCAATGTTAGTGATAGAACGAGAATGATTACCTGAAAAGGCAAAGGCATCTGGTACAGAATAACCAGATGTTGGCACCTACTGAGTCTGTGACCGTGTTGATGTTGGAGAATCATTAGATATATGTCCTTTTAACTGAGATACTAGCATTGCCAGAACTTGCTTGTATTGTTCTGCAATGATAGTAAGATTAGATAGGGATTCAATAACACTGTGTTGATTTCCTACATATGATTGACCAACATCATTGGCAACCACAGTTTTGCCTTTAGCAAAACGATGCTCAGGGGAATATCCAACCAGTTTGTAACACTTTCCTCTAATGTGTCCTTGCATCCCACAGTGAGTGCAAATAAGTCTGTCCTCTCTCCGATTTTGAATGAATCTAGTATTCCTTTGATTACCATTAGATCCTTGCATAACATTGTTAGCAAAAGCAAAAGCCTCAAGGATGTGTTACCTTTTAGTAATGACTTCCTTTTGTCTTTCATCTTGGAGAATCAGTGCAAAAACCTTGTTAAGCGAATGCAGAGGATCCATTAAAAAGATCTGATTTCTCACTGCAGAATAGTGTTCATCTAGCCCCATTAAAAATTGCATAACATGATCTTCCTGTTTATAATCAAATCCAGTGATATTTGGCTTATAGTTATCAAGCTCTTCCCATAATCCTTTAAATCGATTGAAATAGGAATTGACTGAGCTATTTTCCTGTGAAATGGTGGAGATCTGCTTCTTTAATTCATACATTCGAGTGCTATTGCTTTGGCCATAGCTATCCTTCAATTTGATCCATATCTCTATAGTTGAATCCTTGTGCATAACACTTGGATAAAGCTCATTGGGAATGGAATTGATGATCCATGAAGACACTACATGGTTGCATCTTCTCCAGGCGCTATACAACAGATCATGAGATTCTGGCTCAGGGATTGTTCCATTAATGAATTCTTCTTTGTTCTTCACGCTAAGAGCCATCACTACAGCGCGACTCCATGTCGCATAATTGTTCTCTGTAAGCACCATTGAAACGATTTGCAAACCAGTGTTATCACCATAATGGAGATAATAACAAATTTTGCAGTAATTTGTATAAATAGATAAATTATTATGTGGTGGATGTAATCACAAGCCTTTACTTTGTTAGTTTGACAATGCATGAAATTTGATATGCATATAATAGATGTATTATAGTCAATTTATCTTATATAGATAATTTAATATGTCTGAAACATAATTCAAGTAATATTATTATGAGGGGGAATATATATTCATTGTAATCTGTTTTCCTTGACCAAGATTTTATCCCATTGGATTTTTCAGGCAATGTTTTTAATGAGTCAACTTTTGTAACGTGCTGAAAAGAACATCTACTCTCTTTTTTCATTAGAATTTTCCCACATGGTTTTTCCTAATAAAGCTTTTAATGAGACATATTCTTTGTGTAATGAATATTCATGACATATAAGACATTTACTCTCAAAGTATACTCTTATATTTATGAGACTCACGAAGAGATCAACAAGAGATATTTTCTTAATCATCATGTCACTATAGTCATCAAAAGGTTGATAAATATCTCGTATGAAAACAGTGTTATTTGAAGACTATACAAGACAACATGAGACATGCTTCACCAAATTTGTAATACAGAAGATATTGACGTACAAGGCATGGATAGCTTGATAAAAAAAATTTCACTTATTGAAATCAAGGAGAATAACCGTACTCTTTTTCCTTTGATCAAGTTTTGTTACACTGAATTTTCTTGACAATGTTTTAATGAAATAGCAATTTATTATTTCAAATTATTTGCACTCTTTTATCATTTTTTGGTATTTTTGTCCCATCGGATGTTTGCTAAATAAGGTTTCAATGAGATAGTTATTGTTCAAATAATCATCAAATGGGGAGTGTTGTAAAACTATAAAATAAATATTGATGATTATATAGTATTAGCAATGTACATAGATAAGTTTTATCTAGTTTAAAGAATCTATTTCATTCTAATTGTAACTTTGATTATGAATCATATAAATATGAGCCTTGATTATCAATAAGATATACACTTGAAATTTGACTCATTTATTTGTTCTTTTTTTTTCTCTAGTTTATAACAAGATGAAACAGATAACTGTCTTTTTAAATCACTATATTTTTATTTCTTTACATTAATTTTTTATTATTCTTCTATGTATAGAATTTTTTTAAATAATCATTGTGAAAACTATGAAAATGACCAGAATATACTGTTATGTTTATTTTGGATTTAAAAAAAACCGATATCATCGTTAGATTATAAGTCTAGATTGCTTATATATGTTTATAAATTACATCATTTAGTTATGCATAAAGTGTACTAGACAACAACGTCTTTGAAGTTTTTGCGAATATTTAACACAATGTTTTTATAGAAGATAAATAATAAAATTGTTATATTTTGTTTAATTTATATTGTTTGCTAACTTCTAAAAAAATGCCTATAAGTTGTACAATCATGACGAGAGTGAAGTTCTTTTCTTCTCAATACTAGTGGGTGCACGTGCATTGCACGTGTAGTGGCAGTGCAGTGTAAGTAATAATGTTCACATTTGGCTATGTGGTATTTCAATGAATAATGAAACCTGTTTGAAGGAATGATGATTATATTGGTTTATGGATACTTACATTAGTGATAGTAATATAAAGCAAAAAACAAAAGATCTTATATGCCATACTTGGATACATGGATTTTAACATGTCTATATGTACAATAAATAAAATTTGGTATGACAAATAGTGCTATTGAGAGTTAGGTAGTGGACTCTAGCTATAAGGATGCAAAAGAGATTCAAAATACATATTGTCAACTTGTGGACTATTACTCCTGCTTTTGTTTTTTGGTTGGATGTTTGTCAGCTTCTTGTGTAAAGGGTGTCTCGATTGTTGAGCTGCTTGGTATAGTGTTTTCATTTGGAAGTTGAGATCTCTGTGATGTGTTTTGTTGTATCATGTTGGTAGCCACTTGATGTTGAAGTTGCGATTCAAGGATAAAGATGACTTCATATGGGGCCTTGTTGGTCGTCGCTTCTACATTTACACTTTTTATGTATAAAATATACTCTTGAGTAGTAGTTGTCTGAATTTTGGAGTTGTTCTCCATGGGTTCCTGTTGGAATGTTTATGAAAAGCAGTTAACAATACATTTAAGGCGGAAAAATAAGGATGTATGTAGAGAAATTTAATTTTTGGATTCATACCTGAGCAGTTTGTTTCATCAGTTCTTTTGCTGGGCATTTCAGGAATGTTTCGGCTGGATTTCCAATAATTGATGCTGTTATCAAGCCTGTAGAATCTTGTAATTCGACGATTACTCTTGCTCTGTTAAAATAAAAGTGAAATTGTTGTTAGTGTTGGATGGTTTATGATCATTAGATAATATGTAATGCATAGATTCATACAGATGATGTGGTTGTGACATGATTATAATCATACCTTGGAGTTGGTGTAGCGTAATTGTGCTTGCCAAATCTACAGAAATATGTTTCATTCACACTTGCACTTGCTGATTTATTGCAATTGTCACATGATAGATACCATAGTGGCTGGTTTAATGGAACTAATGCGACATTTGCTTTTGTCCAGAAATGTTTTTGCTGCAATGTATAAAATAATATGTGAAAAAAATGGGTTAGTCATAGGTGTGAAATGTTATACAAGTGAGGAGTAGTAGTTTAGTGTACCATATGTTGGAGTTGTTGTATTTGTCTGATGTTGAGTAATTTTTGTTTCGGCGGACAACAAATTGTGGTGGACATGGGGAAGATATAATCTTTTCTTGCCACAATTTCATTTACTGTGGTTATGTTGGTTTCCAACCTAATATGCATGTAAGATTTGAATTGTTAAAAAGAATAAAGAAATGAAGAATAATAATGACAATATATATAAGTATGTACGTTAATTGAGTGAGGGAGAGAATATACCAATTTTTTAGTTCAAAAACTTGCTCAAATGGGGGATTAATGAGCACTGATGAGTTCATTTTTGTAGAGACGGATATACCTAAATAGTCATTGAATTTAGCTTTCATGTATGAGGTTTAAATTGGTATGCATTGGTGTGATTGTGTAGCAGGATGAGTGAATTTACCATTGAAAGAAGTTATTTTTAGTCTGCTGCCCACAAGAACCAGTTTATTTTTTTTTGTGATGGTGTTGCAAATGGTATGACATTCATTTGTGACGAAATTGTCCCACATCTGAAGAATTTTTGTTTCGAACCTGTAAGGTTTTTAGTTGTATTTAATATCTACCTGAAAGAGTTATTTTAGTGTAGGCAGTAGTGTCTAACCTTTCGTTCATGAGGATGGCGTCTTGCACTGTTGATTGGCTATCATGAACTTGAATTACTCTTTTAGGTCGATTGCAATTCCAATGATGTCTACATAAAGTAAGTTGTGTTCGTAATTAGTATGAGCTGTAGTGCACGTTTAAAATAGAGGTAATGAAGTGTAGGATGCTAAATAGGATTGCAAGTACTTACTAATTTCTGCCTTTGTGTCCATGTATGGCTGAAAGTTTTGGAATGATATGAAGGTGTAAGCTGATGAAAAGAGAGAGTTGAATTGTTCATTAACTTCAACAATTTTGGTTTTCGCGTTGATTGTCCATCGGATGTTACCAAGTTGGGCGGCATAGTTTTTATCAGTTTCTTTAACTTGTGCATTAGAGATGAGGTATTTTTTTTGTGGTAGTAAGGTATCTTCGAAAGCTGTGATGGCATTGTCGAATAGTGTAGCTTGAACTTTGTTCCCCTGCAAGAAATGAAGTTGAAAGATGTTATGGTCAGATTTTATAAGAGAGGAAAGATAAGAAGTTACAGGAATCATGTTCTACCAATTCATCACATTGCATATAGGTAGATAAAATCATTTCTTAGAAAGGGGCTAAACTATTTAGATAGAAAAGGTGATGGTCTAAAGTTGTGTCAAAGACAAATGTAATTGAAGAAGTATACAAAAAATGAAGAGATAGAGGTACTTTAGTCCTATTTCATTTTTATCGCAATTGGCTCCTTTAGAATTATAGGAGGCCAAGTCCATTTATGAAGGGACAGTTTTGATTTTGTATCAGAATGTTGAATAAGGTATGACCCTTTTCATATATTAAATTAAGTTCCGCTAATCACTTTTCTAGATACTTAATTTGAAGAATTTAAAGAAGAATTCATGCTTAATAACAAAAACAAGTAGAATTCTCATGAGCTAATTATTGAGAACCCTTTAACACACAAAGACCATAAAATAAGAGCTTACAAAAAAAAAAAAAAATAGGGAAATTGGAAAAGGGGAAAATGAGAATTTGTCCATGAGATAGAATCTGAAAATTGTGAAAACCACTTTTTGGAATCAATGAAGACAGCATAAAACAAAAATAAATCAAGAAATAAGCTCACTTTTTATGTTGAGAGTACCAAAACAAGGCAAGAAAAAAATCCAAGAACCAAACATATACGCGCAGCTAAACAAACCCAAACAGTTACTGCTGGAACAGACAGACAGTGAAATTTATTGAGAGAACAAAAGCCAGAAAAGCAAGATGTAAAAAAATTATCTAGGGACCCGTAGTTTCCATACTTTTAGTCTGCAGGTAGAGACTTGTCATCATGTGAACGTTTTTAGACATTATAGATATGCCTATATAAGTGCACTGATTTAAAATTCAATGTTTTTCAAAGTTGATATAAAACCCCTAATTCTAGTCGATGGTACAACTTTGAAAGCTAGATACGAAGATAAGTTAATTATTGCTACATGTAAAGAAGCCAACATCCAAATTTACCCTCCTGTATTCGACATAGTTAATAGCGAGAATGATCTATCGATGCGTTGGTTCTTCACAAAGTTGAGGGAAGTAATCGGGAAAGTCGAGGACCTTGTCTTTGTAACTGATCGGGGACTATCTATAATAAATGGTATCGCTGAAGTTTTTTCTGAAGCACGTCACAGATATTGCATGTACCAACCATAAACAAGGAAACTTGGAGACTAAGTATCGGGGCAAAGGCATTGTTTCATCGTTCAGGAGAGCGGCCAAAGCTATAGTGTTGAAGAGTGTAATAAGTTCATGATGGAAATAAGAAGTAAATCATTAACGGCATCGGAATATCTGACAAAAATGGGGATTGAACACTGTGCCCGATCATATTTTCCAAGTCGCTGATACAACATGATGACGTCAAACAATGAGGAGTCTCTTAATGCATTATTCAAGAAGGATCGAAAGTTACCAATCCTCGCAATGATTGAGAACATTCGTAGCATTCCAATTAACCTCATGTAAAGTGATGGATCAAAGAGCAACTCTCCTTCATACTTATCGAGCTTCATCTTTTTATCAAGAGGAATTCTAGCAAGAGATGAACCAATGGTGCATGAATCTACCAAAATATCTAGAGCATATTTCCTTTGACATATATATGAATGCCATGTTTAAACCTTTTCGCTTCAATGCCTAAAAAATATTTTAACTTCCCTAGGTCCTTAATTTTGAACTTGTAATCGAAACTGACTTTTAGGTCATTGATGGTATTAATACAATTTACCACAACTATTATATCGTCTACATAAACCAAAGTGGGTTTAGTGAACACGCTATAATCTGCTTTTGATTGGACAAAACCTTGTCCAATAATGAAATTGGAAAGTTTAGAATACTATTGACGCGAAGCCTATTTCAATCCATATAAGCATTTGTGTAGTTTGCAGACTTTGTTGCCATTAACTTTTGAGTAACCAGGGGATAGCTCCACGTAAACATCCTCGTTTAAATTACCATGTAAGAAGTCACTATTCACATCAAATTGACACGGATTCTACCCCTTAATTTCTGCTACTACTAATAGAGTTCTTGATAAGTGTATTTTGTACACTTATTTAGGCCATTAAGTTAGAATATTTGTTAGTTATTTGGATAAGTTATAGCTTAATTTTGTGTTAACTATGTTTTTTAGGTTAAACTCAATGCAAATTGGTGGATTTGGAAGAAAGGAATGAAAAATACGCGAAAATGAAAGAAATCCAAGGTTTGGGGACCAAAGTGTAAACATCTAATAGATGATTCGGACCACAAAACGATACTTGAAAATCATATGGAATCAATTGGATACAATTGGAGGTCAAAGGAGTGAAATATAGTGGAAGTATTTTCACAAATCAATTTTCAGCCGAAAAAGTTATGCTCCGGATTTTAGACTTAACTTGAGACCCACTTTTCGGATAGCAAACTTTCGAAATGGAAATCTTGTATTTCTAGACATATTTTATACCTTTGAATTACCTTTCTAATGTATTTTGAAGTAGTTCAATCGGATACCTGTGGAGAAATGTATGACCAAAATATCGAATACTATTCAGAGATAAACCTGTGCGCTCGCGAAGGCAAATTCTCTCGGGCGCGCACGGACATGAATTTCACTTATTGAGCATAAAAACAATGAATGGAGTACCTGTAAGGAGATATACGGTGTGTATGAATAGGCATTTTTTATAGATAAATCTTTAGTTTCCTTTCGCGATTCAAACTCTTTGGAAACCAAATTTGACGTGATTATAACCTATTTTCTAGCTCTTATAAATAGAGAACGAGGAATACACATAGAAAAACTCTCTCTTGCCTCTTCATACACCATATTTTCTTCAAATTCATTAAGAACAAGAGGCCAATTACTATATTTTGAGAGAGAAGATCAAACCCTAGCAAGGAATTGAAGGTCAATTACATCAAGATTTTGAATAATTCAACATTGAGCTTGAATATCATCATCTTTTGATTTCTTTCATGATTCAGATGATATTTTTCTATTATTTTTCTTGTAATTCATATATTAACATACTAGGTTAGATCCACTTTTATATTGGATGGAGATGAACCCTATTTGTTTATTTGTTTTAATTCAAGACTAGTAGTTTAATTTATTTCTTGCATTTCTTGATTAATTTTGCATGCCCATTGCATTATTTAATTGATTGGCCATAAATTAGATAATTATTTGCTTATTGGAGTGTTGGGAGACTCATAATAAGTTTAAAATGCAGCAAAATTAACATATGTGCAATAGATGTTAGGAATAACATATATCACATGTGCAATCATATAGATAATCTAAATTTTAATGCATTATAATCATTCAAATTCGGGCTAGGAATAGATTAGGGTCGTGGTTAGGATAGATTTAATTTGTCTTGAAAAAGAAAATTATATATCATAGCTTTATAGATTGTCAAGAATGCATGAACGAAATTAGATTACAAATCAAGAATTAAAATAGATAGCAATAGGCGGATTCGAAATCCAATACAATCATCCATAATTTGATACAAAACACTTTTTACCGTTTTCTTAGATAATTTAGCATAAAATCAAATCAAAATCTCCATTTTCTTTACACAATTTGAATTCCATACATAACTAGTAAATTTGAATTGAATTTATTCCATGTGGGATGACAACTTATCAATACTATTACTTGTCAACGATCTCGTACACTTGCGGGTTTTGCACGAATAAATTTTTGTCGCCGTTGTCAGGGAATAATTTAATTTGAGTTTATTAGTTTTATAGTATTCGAAATTTTATTTTAGAATATTATTTACAAAACTATTTTTTTTTTGTTTATTTTTTGGCAGTTCATGCAAGATTCTAAAGAAATCGAGCTCTTACCATTGGATCCCAAGACCAAAAGAACCTTCAAACAATGAAGAAAAGAACATAGAGAAGTAAAAGACACGGCAGCAAATCAAAATCAAGTTCAATTTCCACTAGATCTAGTTCTTAGGGATTATTTAAATGCCATACCTGCTCCTGTGCAACCGACTATTATTTATCCACCTTTTTGGGCAGACCAACTTCCACATTCGACCAGATGTCATCAACTTGTTTCAAAATCATCAGGACATCATGTTCTCAGGAAAATCAAATGAAAATCCTCATGAATGCATACAAGCTTTCCTGATGCTTTGCGAGGTGATCAGTCATGAAGGCATGCCAGCTAATACTTTTCGAATGCGTCTATTCCCTCATACTTTAAAAGAAAACGCACGAGAATGGCTAAACTCACTACTTCTCGGGAGTATTGTTTCGTGAAATGACATGGTACATAAATTCACCTTGAAATTCTTCCAACCTTCTCGAGTCCATTAGATCAGAAATGAAGCCACTACATTCAAGCAAAACGACATTGAGAGCTATCCAGAAACATGGGAAAGATTCAAAAATTACTTCAGAAGGTACCCCAATCTAGACATTCTTAAAAATGTTAAGGTCTACATCTTCTATTTAGGCCTGCATCCTGAATACCATAACATGGTCGATGCTTCAGTATGAGGATCGATCATGGGTATTCCCTTAGACAATGCCTTATATCTCTTTGAGAAAATAGCAGAAAATCAGACTATGTGGCCAAAAGAAAGGGAAACTTTGAGGAAAATAGCAGGTATTCACAACATTGATGCAGTTATATCATTGGCAGCCCAATTGGAAGTATTAACAAGAAAATTGGACAAACTAACTCAGAATGTAAGCATGGTGCACCAACCAGCACTAGTCAGAGGAGGCTGTGGGACAAATCATATAACTACAAGTTGTCCTTTAGCCTCAACCCATGTTTATCAGTCAACGGAAGCCAATTATGCACAGAACTTTCAGAGACTGCAGAACAATCCTTACTCCAACACCTATCATCCAGTTTGGAGCAAGAATGCTAACTTTTCATCGGTTAATAATCAAGGTCAAGAATGTCAGATTCAGGACAGGCCACCGGGAATCCAACAACAGCAGCAAAATAGAAAGTCATCAATGGATGAATTATTAACTCAGTTCATTACTAAGAGTAAAACTAATTTCCAAACCCAATAGACAATTATTTAGAACCATCATGCTGCAATTAAAAGCTTGAAAACTCAAATGGGTCAGATGGCATCTGCATTAGAGGCGAGAACTCAAGGGCCTTTACCAAGCAACACAAAGACAAATCCAAGAGAACATGTATTAGCAATTGAAGCTGTGAATTATGCAATTATTGAGACACCAGAAATTGAGCATACAACCCTTGTTCGAGCATCTATGCCACATATTCCATTCCCTCAAATACGGAAGCAAAAGAGGAACAAGTACATGTTATTACAACAAGAAGTGGAGTTCAATTACCAGAAATTACGGTGAAAAAGATAGGAGTAGAGGAGAATCAAGTACCTACCAAGGGCGAGGAACAAGTAATTCAGTCTGAAGAGTCAACAAAGGTTACACAAGAAGAAAAGTCGGATGGTCAACTGGGTAGGGCAACTGCTCCTGTCAATAAATATACACCTCCAGTCCCATTCCCTCAAAGGTTGCAGAACAATAAGCTGGACAAACAATTCAAGAAATTCTTGGATACCTTCGGACAACTTCACATCAACATTCCATTCTTTGACCCCATTCAACAAAGTCAAAATTACACAAAGTTTCTAGAAGAGATGTCGACTAAGAAGAGAAAGTTGACAGTAAATGAAATGGTGGCTCTAACAGAATAGTGTAGCGCAATCATAAAACAAATGCTCCTTCCTAAACTAAAAACTTCAGGGAGTTTCACCGTACTTTGCTCTATAGGAATTCAAATAATTTAAATGCTTTAATTGATTCTGGAGCAAGTATTAATCTGATGCCATTGTCTATCTACAGGAAATTCGAATTTGATTATCCAAAAGCAACATTAATAATCCTACAGTTGGCTAATAGGACACTTAAGCATCCTTATGGAGTGGTAGAAGATATGTTCATTAAAGTTGGAGATCACTCTTTTTCCAGTTGATTTCATTATCCTTGATATAGATGCTCAATATATGCCGTTAATTTTGGGGAGACCATCGTATCTACTACACGAGTATTAATGAATTTTGAAAAAGGTGAAATAATCTTAAGGGTTTCCAAAAACAACAAAGTTTCACTATGCATGCTCCACTCAAGCTACCTATAGACATTGAGGAGTGCAAAAGGATAGACCATTGGAGAAGTCACAAGAATAAGAAAAAAGAAGGTGGAATAGTTGGACAGGACAATAATGGAAATCTTGTAATCTGGAAGCTCAAAGATGAATTGAAGAATAATTGAAAGTATAGCTGATGCAAGACTGAAAGCTCTATTTTCAAACCACCATAAATAGCCAAAACAACAAAGTCAAGCTAATGACTATAAACAAGCGCTTTGGGAGGCAACCCAATTTTCTTCTCTTTTATTTAGCTTTATTTTCTAAAATATAGACTTATAAATATTATTACTTTTAATTAGTATAGGGTATCTTCATCCATATATTTTCCTTTAGGATATGTTAGAGTTTATTATAAATTGTTCCATATTTTGATTGATTTTTACTATTTGAAGGAACATGTCACCTGAACACATTGGATAAGAGAAAAGATATAGCAAATGAGCCAAAACTTTCATGCCAGTCCATTGACCACCTTCAAATATATATCAAGAGAGTACTTAGTTCCATTATTTGTCCTTAATTTTTATATATTACATCTTATATTTTTAGACATTGAGGACAATGTCTGTTATAAGTTTGGGGGCGGAAAAACATTGAGTTTCTATTGGTTTGTGTACTTGTTCGAGTCCAAAAAAAAAAAAATTAATAATAATAATAATCTATTTTCAGCTTATTTATTTTTTTGTGTGCTTGCGTGAGTTAGATAATTTTGCCTACATGCATATATTTAAAATCATGTATTAGATTATAAATTGATAAAAAATTATGTGTTAAAGTTAATTTATGTGTATTCATGTGAAATTTGATATTTTTGCGCACAAAATTTATGTTTTGCATCATGAAGAAATAGTTTGATTCGAAATTTGAATAGGTAAAAAAAATTAGTGGATCTTAGATGCTAAGTCCAAATAACCACTAAATTATAAATCCTTAAACCAATTCTAAGACAATTTGGGGTTGATTGAACTATTGTAGGAAGATATTGAGATATATGTGGATTCCATGTGTGTTAAATTTTGTATGGATTGTATAGAGCTAATAAGATAAAAATTAAGTTGAAATCTTAAGTGTTTATAAAGGGGCATTACATGGATCATAAAAAAAGAACAAATATAAAAAAATGAATATGTGATGTCATCTTATTGTGAACCTTCTCTTTGTAGCCTTTATGAATTGAGTGATTAAGTTTGCAATGGTATCTAAAAACCTAGTGCCCTATGATCATTTGACTTAGAAATTATCGGCTGAAAAGTCACTACAAGTGTCATTTAGAAATTTTAATGGAGAAGAGTCTTCACAATAGTTAAAAAAAGTTCTATATGTCTTGATTAAGCATCGAACACTCATTTGAGAGAATTAGACTTTTGACAAGAGATTATTAGCTTAATTGATTCTTAGAGGTTGAAGCAATCAAAAATAAGGAAAATTCGCATTTGTTGATATGTTGAACAACAATTAGTAAAATCGAACCAAATTAGAGAGGGTAAGGATTAATATTATATTAAAAATGCAACCTTATATTACACCTTACAGAAAGAGCGAAAAGATTGAAGTTTGAAGGTGTGTATCTTACGAGTGAAGAAAGGAAACATTTGGCCATAAAGGGTTGAGATTTGAATCACTTTATGAATTTATGATGCTTGACATGAATTTTCACACACACACGTCGATTTTGCAATAGATAAGTAGAAATTGATTCTAGCATGTAATTTTATAGCAGTTCATAGTTTTAATACATGTATTCCGATTCTGAGACAAAAGGCAAATTATCTAACTATACTGTGTTTAAATTTTTTGGTTAAGTTAGGTTATAATCTTGTTTGAGGACAAACAAATGTTCAAGTTTTGGGGTGTTTGATAAGTGTATTTTGTACACTTATTTAGGCCATTAAGTTAGAATATTTGTTAGTGATTTGGATGAGCTATAGCTTAATTTTGTGTTAATTATGTTTGTTAGGTTAAACTCAATACAAATTGGTGGGTTTGGAAGAAAGGAATGAAAAATGCACGAAAACAAAAGAAATCCAACGTTTGGGAGATCGAAGTGTAAACATCCAATAGATGATTCAGAACACAAAATGATAATTGAAAATCATATGGGATCAATTGAATACAATTAGAGGTCAAATGAGTGAAATATAGTGGAAGTATTTTCACAAATCAATTTCCAGCCGAAGAAGTTATGTTCTGGATTTTTAGTCTTACCTTGAGACCCATTTTGCGGATAGCACACGTTCGAATTGGAAAATTTGTATTTCTAGACATATTTTAGCCCTTTTAATTAAATTTCCAAAAATTTTTGAAACAGCTCAATTGGATACCTGTGGAAAAAGTTATGATCAACATATCGAACACTATTCAGATACAAACCTGCGCGCGCGTGGGGCAAATTCTCTCACGCGCACACGGGCATGAATTTTACTTACCGAGCCTAAAACCAATGAATAGTGCACGTGTAAGGAAATATACGGTGCATGTGTACAGGTATTTTTCATAGACGAATATTTAGTTTCCTTTCGCAATTCAAACTCTTTTGGAAACCAAATTTGATACAATTTTAACCTATTTTCTGGCTCTTATAAATAGAGAACGAGAGATAAACATAGAAAAACTCTCTCTTACCTCTTCATACACCATATTTTCTTCAAATTCAATAAGAACAAGAAGCCAATTACTATATTTTGAGAGATGAGATCAAGCCCTAGCAAGGAATTGAAAGTCAATTACATTAAGATTTTGAAGAATTCAACATTGAACTTGAAGATCAACATCTTTTGATTTCTTTCATGATCCGGGTGATATTTTTCTATTATTCTTCTTGTAATTTATATATTAACATGCTAGGCTAGATCCGCTTTTGTATTGGATGGAGATGAATCCTATTTGTTTATTTTTTTTAATTCAAGAATAGTAGTTTAATTTATTTCTTGCATTCTTTGATTAATTTTGCATACCCATTGTGTTATTTAATTGATTGGCCACCAATTACATAATTAGTTGCTTTTTGTAGCGTAGGAAGACTTACAATATGTTTAGAACGTAGTAAAATTAACATATGTGTAATAGATGTTAGGAATAACATTTATCACATGTGTAATCATATAGATAGTCTAAACTTTAATGCATTCTAATCATTCAAATTCGGGCTAAGAATATATTCGGGTCGTGGTTAGGATATATTTAATTTGACCAATTGATACCAGGATTCAACTTAAGTCTCCTATATGATGGAGGTCTTGGATTCGAATCCTGGGGACGCGTTAGAAAACCCTGAGGGGTAAGATGGGCTTAGGTTCTCCTAAAGCGAACAGTACGTATGATATGATAAAGGCTCCGACGCAAGGACGGGTCGTTACAACCCAATTGGTACCAATATTCAACTTAAGTCTCCCATATGACGGAGGTATTGGGTTCGAATCCTGGATGACACGTCAGAAATCCATCGAGGTAAGATGGGCCTAGGCTCTTCCAAAGAGAACAGTACATACGATATGATAACGACTTTGGCGCAAGGTCGGGTCTTTACAACATGCCTAATTGCTACCAAGATTTAACTTAAGTCTTCCATATGATGGAGGTCTTGGGTTCGAATCTTGGGGGACGCGTCAGAAAGCCGTGAGGGGTAAGATGGGCCTGAGCTCTTCCAAAGCGAACATTATGTACAATATGATAACGACTCCGGCACAAGATTGGTTACATAGTCGAAAGTTATTGAAGATATTTATCGACATCCACAAAGGTCACGAAACTTTTACCGCTTCATCGACTGAAGCAAGTTTTTCTTGGAGTTCAGACTAACGGCTTCAAAAGGTAAGTTCTGGTTCCTTTTGTTTGATGCATTTCTTGAGTGTTAACATATCTTTACTTTTTTGTAGATGACTCTGGGAAGAAGAAATACCCCACTCCTGATATGGCGTCAATTCTACGAGCCACTTCTATCATGAACGCCAAGGCTTTAAAGCCCTCATCTGATGGTGCGAAGCACGTTATGAACAAATTGGAGTGCCTCAGCAAGGAGCTTGCTAAGAGAAATGAGGAAGAAGGGGCCCATGGGATTGATAAGGGCAATGAGAGAGTAGAAGAGACTCAGAAAAAGAGTAAGTTATCCCACTCCACCAATTCATTTAGGAAGTTCGGACAATTTATTGCTCCACCCACTTAGCAGACCATGCCTCATCCTCTTAATCTGATACGAGCCTTATTCACTGCTGTCGAGGCCCAGAAGGTAATGGAGGTCAGTGAAGAGGTTGCAAAAGAGTCAGAGCAGACCTCCAGGTCGTAAAAAATGCGCCGATGGTGAGGATCCCTGGGAAATCTGGGAGGTTCTTGGTGGGGTAGGATGAAAAAATTGCTCCAGTGGTAATGGAGATGCTACTGTCTAAAGTTCATGGAGCCACTACCAATTTTTACACATTTTGGACTGAAAGGGGTGGAACTATGTCTCCACCTGCGACGTTGTAGACCTCATGGCGACTCTCATCAGCAAAAGTACTAGGGCTTTTGGGGTTGTCCTTAAGTGACAGAAAATGTTGAGAGACATCTAAATGTGCAATCGCGGGTCATTTGAGAAGTTGGCCGCAAGGGAGGAGGAGATAAAGAAAATAAAGTCCAAGACTGGAGAGCTAAGCGCCCGCGAGCTAAAGAGGCAGCCAAATTGGATTATGCCTTGGCGGAGATCGAAGCTCTGAAGAGAAGGGTCCACAAATCCCAGTGCGAGGTTGTATCCTTAATAAAAAGGATGGAAACTTCAAACAATCATCCGAAGCTTATAGCCGAATCCTTAGAGAAGGACAACCCGAAGGTCGCTGGGCCGAAGGATGCAAATGGCTTCTTAGAGACAATAAGGCAATATGTAAATAAGGCTGAACAGTCCAAAGCTGATACTCAAACAGTAGGAGAAAAGTAAGTGAAAAATTGCATTGCCAACTTCCACCTTACCGAGGAGTATCAATGCTTCGGTGCTTATTGGAGGAGGTCCACCTATGCCGAATTGGTGGAAAGGGTTGGGGAGCTTTACTCGGAGCTTGATGCTTTTGATCTTAGGGCATAATTTTTGGAAAAAGTTTCCCAGACCCCAACTGATGATGCAGTTGAGGTCGAGGCTGGACCGGAAGATGCCCCACAAGAAACAACTAGTCAAGAAACTGCAGAGGCATCTGCCGGGAGGCATTCGACTCCTTGCCCCTGCGTAGTGTAGGATTCTTTTGTATTTTTACTTTTTCTTCATGTAATGGCTGGGGCCGTCCAATGTATAAATCTTTATTAATGAAGTATTTATTTTTCTAACTTCTTATTTTTGAGTTGGAATCTAAAAAAACACTTCAGGAATTAGACCATGCTTTGCACTTCAATAACTTGAACTTATTTTTGGCAAAACCTAAACTTTAATAAGTAGAACTAAAGCACTTGAACTTAAAGAACTTGAACTTTAATAAGTAGAACTGAAGCACTTAAAGCATTTGAACTTTAATAAGTAGAACTGGAGCACTTTAGAGACTTCTCCCATGACATTCAAATTTGTCATGGGAGGCTTGTGTTGTACATCTCGAAGGACCAATAAGGTACTCCCTTTTGGGATTAGATCCTCCCCTTTCGAGGCACTCACGCTTTCCCACACGGTGGATGGTTTATCCATGTCGAGATTTCTCCCATGACGTTCAACTTCATCGTGGGCTGCTAGTATTGTATGCCTCGGAAGACCAATGAGTTAATCCCTTTTGGGATCAGATCCTCCCCTTTCGAGGTGCCCACGCTTCCCTACATGGTAGATGGTTATCTATGTGAAGGCTTCTCCCATGACGTTCAACTTCATCATAGAAAGCTAGTCCTTCAGGTATTTTTGTCGAAAACAAAATTTTATTAAACTTCAGAATACTTACAAATGCTAAGCAGATTCCTACCATAATCTGTTAATTGATAATACATTCTAAGATGTTTTATATTCTACGAGGGTGGTTGCACTTTCCCATTTAGGTATTTTTTCCAATAAGTACTCGTTCGATGCTCTTCTTTAATGCGATATGGTCCTTCCCAGTTTGGACCTAAACTGGCCGCTCCTAGTTCCTTGGAGGATATGAAGACTCTTCAAAGCACTAGTTCGTTCACCCGGAATGACCTTTTCTTAATTTTAGCATTGTAGTAGCGGGTTATCTTCCTTTGGTATGAGGCTAGTTTCACTTGGGATTTATCCCTCCTTTCATCAAGGAAATCAAGTTCATTTCTTCCCAGCTCATTGGATATTTCGTTGAATTGCAATCAACTCAGAGAGGATAAACTACTCATGCTTGTGGTAGCTCATCCACTCATGCTCCTTTGGAGGTATCGAGTTTTTCTTTAACATATACTTAATGGTCTTGTTGATAGCCTCTACTTGCCCATTTTCTTAAGAGTGTGGGGTATTGAAAAATGTTTTTTTATTCCGAGTTCTTCACACAAATCCCTGACCTTTTGGTTGTCAAATTGACGCCTGTTGTCAGAGACGAGAATGGGAAATTTCAAACTGGCATGTGATATTTTTCCATAAGAACTTGGAAGAGTTAGCCTCCGTAATCTTAGCCAAAGGTTCAGCTTCAACCCATTTTGTAAATCGATGGCAACAATGGCAAAGCTTCCACTACCCTTTTCCTTAGGTAAAGGGCCTATGAGGTCAATACCCCATTTAGAAAATGGCCAGGGGCTAGACATCACTGTCAGCAACTGGGAGGGCTGTCTCTGGATGGAAGAGAAATGTTGGCATTTATCATATCTCCGTACAAATTGAATTGGGCCAATAATACCCCTGCCGTAGAACTTTATGTACCAATGAAAGTCCTCCAGTATGATTGCCACACACTCCCTCATAGATCTTACGGAGGACATAGATGGCTTCCTCCTCTCTAACATATCGGATTAGGGATAGGGAAAACCCCCTTTTGTAGAGCACTCGATCTTGGAATACAAAGTGGGTCGCTTTTCACCTGAGTTTGAAGGCTTCTTCTTTGTTGTCCCGGAGAGTTTGACCCTCAAAAAAGGCACTTATGGGTTGCATCCATGTAGGTGTCCCTCCAACCCACATCATTTGCTTTGGTTTAGCAGTAGAATGTTCTGATAGGTGCTCGATTGGTACTATCGTCAATAACTCTGAATCTTTACTGCTAACCAATTTGGCTAGAGTGTCGGCGTGAGTGTTCTCAATACGGGGAATATGGGCTAGCTCGAATTTCTCAAAAGTTGGAAGCATGCCTATTACTAACTTGAGGTACGCGGCCATGCCCTTGTCCCTTGTTGTGAAACTCCCATTAACCTAGCTAACTACTAGCTGGGAATCACTGTTAGTGAATAGCCTCTTAACTTGCATATATTTAGCCAAGCTTAGGCAAGCTAGCAGTGCCTCATATTCAGCCATATTGTTGGTGGCTTTAAACCAAAACCTTACTCCGCAGTTGATCTTGTGTCCCTCGAGGCTAACCAGGACTATGGCCTCCGCTTAAGCCTATTTCCCAAATGAACCATCTATAAACAAACTCAAAGTTGAAGGTTCACTAGGTTCCATTGTTTTTTCCATCTCCGAGACATTAGCGACTTCTGCAACAAAATCTGCTAGGGCCTGACCTTTGATAACCATTCTTATTTTGTAAACATCGAATTCACTAAGCTCAACAGCCCATTTCAAAAATATTTTAGAGGCATCGGGTTTTTGAAGCACTTGCCTGAACGGGAAATTTGTCAGCACATGTATTGTGTGAGCTTGAAAATACGGCCTTAACTTCCTAGAGACAGTGATCAGTGCTAAGGCTAATTTTTCCATGTCAAAGTAGCAGGTTTCAGCTGCTAGAAGTGCCTTACTCACATAATAGATAGGTAGTTGAAGGACATCTTCCTCTCTTATAAGAATTGCACTGATGGCTTCACTAGAAACAACCAAATAGTTGTGAAGCCTCTTCAGATTTGGGTTTAGAAAAGAGGGGGCCTACCCCATAAGCTTTTTCAACCCCTGAAAAGCCTTTTTACACTCTTCCATCAATTGAAACTTCTTAGATCCTTTCAAGATTTTGAAAAAAAAGAAGGCATTTATCAATGGTCTTCAATATAAAACAGCTTAGAGCCGCTATACGTCCAATTAGGCTTTGCACCCCTTTTGGTCGCTGTGTCTCCTCATTTCAACCAAGGCCCGAATTTTCTTTGGATTATCCTCTATTCCCCTTTGGTTGACCATATACCCCAAGAATTTGCTAGAAGCAACCCCAAATGCACATTTAAAGTTGTTCAACTTCATCTTATACCTTCGAAGAATTTGGAAAGCTTCACTCAAGTGCTTCACATGGTTATTTGCTTTCAAGCTTTTCATCAACATGTCATCTACGTAGGCTTCCATTGTGTTACCAATGAAGGTAGGAAACATTTTGTTAACAAGTTTCTGATATGTAGCACCAGCATTTTTTAACCTGAAGGGCATCATTTTGTAGCAATAGAGACCTCTATTAGTGATGAAAAAGGTGTTTTCCTCATCTGCCGGATGCATAAAGATGTGATTGTAGCCTGAATAAACATCCATAAAACTCAAAAGCTTGTGCCAGCAGTGGAATCAACAAGTTGGTCTATCCTTGTAAGGGGAAAACTATCTTTAGGGCAAGCTTGGTTAAGGTAGGAAACTCACATTGGGTAGATGGCCTCTCTGATGAAACCGTTCTTTATTAACTTTTTTCACTTCTTCCTTAAGGGGCTTATATCTTTCAGGGTTGAGGGTCCTCATCTTCTATCTGTATGAGGCAGCCTTAGGATCAACCTTCAAGTGGTGATAACTGACTTTCAGGCCAATGCCTACCATGTCCTCGTGTTTCCAAGTAGAGACATCAAGATTCTTACATAGAAAGTCTTTTAATTTTTCCTTAGCCTCCGACGGTAGATCTTTCCCCACCCGCAATTTCTTGTTGGAATCTTCGGGGTCTACTGGGAAACTTTCAAGTTCTTCACCGAGGCTGCCTGGGATTCAAATTCAATAACTCATGGGTCTAATTTATCAGGCACTACCAACTATTTGATGACATCCGATATCTCGACGTCTCCTTGCCCAAAATTTTGTTCTAGAGCATCTACCATAACTATATCCATAAGTACCATATTGACGTCCCTGGGGTCAGCCTTTCTAATGGAATTCAAATAGCATTCTCGCGCCCCTCTTTGGTTACCCCTTACAGTAGCAATCTCTTACTCAGTGGGGAATTTCATGGATAGGTGATGAATGGAGGTGACGGTCCATAAGTCTTTCAGGGCGGGTCTACCCAGCACCCCACGGTAAGCTGATTTGCTATCTACTATCAAAAAGTCCATGAAGTTTAAAGCTGTTTGGGTGGCTCTCCCATTTCTATAGTAAGGGTTATTTTTTCCCTTGGGATGATGCTATATCCGGTAAAGCCATATAGGGTGGTCATTATGCAAGTTATTTTGTGGTCGACAATCATTTTGTCAAAAATGGCTCCAAAGACGATGTTGACAGAGCTGTCATTATCAACCAGCATCTGCTTTAACCCATTTCAGGCCACGATAGCCCTTACCACAAGGGCGTCATAATGGGGATAGTGTATTCCCTTGGTGTCGACCTGAGTGAAATGTATGGGGGGAATGGCCTTTATCGTGAACTACTATCTACTATAGAGCTGGTCATCAAGGGAACATTTGCCTCTATCGCGTAATTCCTTTGGGAATTCCATGTCTCACCCCCTACATAGGGTCCTCCAAAAATCGTATCAATCTCATGGATAGGATCACCTTCTGCATTAACTGAAAGGTTAATACGCTGTCATTTTCCTTCTCTAGGTCATTCTTTATTGCGATCCTTCATCTGTCATGGAGACGGCTCCCGAAGGGGGGTTGCCTCCTCATGTCTAGACCTGCGATCTTGCCTTGGCGGGGGCATCTCCCTAGGGGGTAAACATTTCTTTGGTCGCTTTGAGAGTTCATATGTCTAGGATGTTGGGCTATGTCTCTACAATCCAATGTGTCATGACTGTAAGAATGATGGTAAGTGTAATATTGAGGGGCGTTCAGTCTATTTTTAGATACCGACTCGCCCTCAGCCTCTTTCTCTTTGGGGGACCCATTGTCGAAATCCAGTCTGCTGCACAATTTCAGGTGCCACATCCTTGTAAGTCAATGCTGGTACGGTGTTCATTGTAGTCGTGGCAAGTGACTGTTCAGAGTTATGAGTAATTTCATTCCCAGCATGGTTCCATTGATGGTCCATTAGATGAGAGGTTGGTCCTCTCTCGTGCTGTCTCTGTGGATATGGGAGACCCCTACTGGCTCTATTTCACTGATCAATCAATTCCACGTTGATGATTTCACGCATCATCATTTCCAGTAAGGCATTGTAGATAGCAGGGTCCTTATTTTGTACATCATTCCAGAATAGTGTGTTCATGTTCAATCTGCCCCGTAATGTGGACAACGCCTTTTGGTGAGTGACTTGAATGTAATATGTCATTTCATCGATAAAGTGGGCTAGAAAACTTTTCAATGTTTCTCCATACTACTGCCTCATGTCCTGGAGGCATTGGATATAAGCTTCTACCTTTTTGCTTACAGTGAACCTTTTCAGGAACCTACTCTAAAATTCTGGCCAACTCCGGATACTCCCTGGTGGCAGCCTACTATACTAAATTTTCGCAGCTTCACTCAGAGTCAGGTGGAAAGCTCGACACTTGACGGCGAGATAGCGCCTCTCAGGATCTTGTACATTTTGTAACTATTCAAGTGTTTGGCCGAGTCACCCCTTCCGTCGTATTTTGGAATTTTTGGTGGCACATAATCACTTGGGACGAGGGCATTCCTCAGTTCTTGCGAAAAAGGCAAATTTTTGTCGTTGTCATCTAGGTCACAAGATCTTTGTGGATCATCTGAGTCATCTTCATCAATCGGATATCTGGGCAGAAAATGAAATGGGCCTGCCTGATCTCCCATCGTTTCCTCCCTCATGTGATGCCTATTTCTAGGTGGTACAACCCGAGGGCATGCCATTGCCTTTCCTCTAGGTGTCGAATCATAGTAGGTGGCGACTACGACCGATTTCTAGGCACAAGAGGTGGTTGGGATGGCCTACACTTGATTTCATCAGGACTGATTCTGTCAAACACACTCACAGACCTTTGTGGCATATGTTCTAGTTCATATTTAGGGGGAAAATTATCATCCATGTCCACCTAGGCCTCGGTGGGTTGACCTGAAGCATAGTTTGAGAAATATATCAACTCCACTTCCCTCTCAAAGGGGCCTACATCTCTGGCTTGCCTGGGGGATGGGGCCCCCTTTGACTTCGAACATTGTCCTCACGAGGATAATATTCTTGTGGTGCATAAGGGAGAACTCTCCCCCTGACCTTGCATTTGCATGAAGAGTTCTTGTATTGCCATGATTTGGTGAGTGATATTCCTCATGTTGGCAGCCATGGTTGCTGCCTCCCGGGTGAGTTGAGCAGTTAACCTCATCCCACCACTCTATGGTGGTGGTGAGGTCGGCGCAGACTCGCTAGGTGGGCACTTGTTGAACCTCTTCGTTAGGATCTTCCTTCACCATCCTGGGAGGAACATCATGATTAGAGTTCATTTTTTTCTTAACTAAACTATCAAATTTTTCAGGCTTTTAGGGCTTCCTATTGTTCTTCTTCAACAACAAATCCTTTTTTAAGGGGAATACCCATTTATTCTTCGGTGAACTTTTAACATGGGAATGCTTGTGGTTATAATAACGACATCTCGCAGACGGCCCCAATTTACCACAAAAAATGATCTTGTAGATACCGAACTCGCGCCCATCCTCACAAGCTAATTCAGACATGTATCGACAGGTTACTAGTCGAATGTGATACAGGTTTAAACATGAAAGAAGCTTTTTGATACGAGACAAATATGTTCAGGTTCTGATAAATATATGAACAAAAGTGTACGATAATGAACGATCGATCAAGAACCAAGATAAGGATTAAAATCACACTATAAACTCTTGAAAGACTATCTCTTTATGAAAATAGAGAATATGTTTTGTGAATATCAAACTTTTCATCATCCTCTTCTAATGGCACAAATGGGATCTATTTATAGAGTTACATGTACAATAATAACCATTGGATGAGAGGACACGTGCCTCCATCTTGTTAATCGAAACATCACATTCTAGGCATCAATTTTGACTTAGTAGCCTGGGGCGCCTTAAATGCCTCAAAAAGGAGACGGCCAACCTATACCTTATACTGACAAGGCTGACCTTTTTACTTATTACAATCAATCATTGTAAAAGGATCTTACAATTTTAAGATCTTCAAATGCAGGTCATCATTTGAGTTTCAGACTCCTCTTAAGTGAGCCTTGTGCATAGCTTCATCATAAGGGCTTCAGCGGAAGTAAGGGGCCTTGTCAAGGAGCTTTTGGTATTGTGGGCTTCGGTAAGATGACGCCTCGACAAGGAGGCAACTCACCAAAGATGGACTCTTCACGATTAGGCTTCGGCCATTGGGTTAATAGGGCTTCAACCGTTGGGCTTCTGCCTTGGCTAATTGGGCTTCGGCCGTTTTGACGTAACAAATAGGTTAAATTTATTTTTATTTTCTTATAATGTTATTAGTTAATTTTATAACTTCCGACAAAATTTTCAATTTATGCTTAATTTTGATATATATATTTTTTAATTTATTTATTGACAATTTTATTTGGTAGATTAATTTTGTTTTAACTTTTATGCTTTTGATATTAATAGCAAAAAAAATTATTGGTAACTGTTCTTTTTTAATGTTATTAATTAATGCAAACAAATTTTCGAAAGAAAAACAAGTTATAAAATTTGTGTACCTTCGATAAACCAGGAGCCTTAGGCGACTGCTGGGATCATTGAGGAGAAAGATGATATGATTACGTATGCTTTGGTGAAGGACATAGTTTGAACAGTCCTACTATCCAGCCTCAGTTCATTATTTGATAAAAACAAAGTTTTGGATAGTGAATTTTTGAAGGATGTTTAGTTAAAAAATAGGGAAAAATTTTGAATTTACGTACAAAATATTTTATTATGTGAATGTATGGTTAAAAATGAATATTTAAAATAAAGAATTTTGAAATAATGATTGTCACGAGAGCTCATTAGGAATCAAACATAATTCCTTATTTTAAGCTACATAAATTGTGACATAATAAGATTCAAAGTCAATAAGTGTGTAAACAAGACTGTCAATTACTTATTAGTCCACCATTATTAAGTGAAAATGAATTTGAAATAATCAATTTTCGAAGATTATGTGATTAAAAAGTACAAAAAAGCTATTTGTACAAAAAGAGTTTGACAAAAATGTTGACAAACTCTCACATGATTGCCGGTCCCACGTGAATAAAAAATTGAAAATAAAAAGTGGGCCCCCTCACATGTGAGGGTTTGTCAACCTTTTTGTACAAATTTTTTTGTACAAGTAGCAAGGTACTAAAAAGTAATAAAAAGTTTTGAACTTACGTACAAAATATTTTATTATGAGAATATTTAATTGAAAATGTGAAATAGTGAATTTTCAAAGATTATGCAATTAAAAAGTTTTGAATTTACGTATAAAATATTTTATTGTGAGAATATTTAATTGAAAATGAGTGAGCAAAATAATGGTAGAGGAACAGAGCTTAATACCTTCCAATCCAGCTCAAGAAAAAGAACAAATTAAAATGAAAAATACAGAAGAAAAGAGCAACTATTGTCTACTGAACTGCATTTGTCCACCTCTCCTCCTCCGCCAGCTTCTCCCTTGTCCCCACCGTCTATGCAAAGTTAGCGACATAGTCACGATTTTCTTGCAAGGTGGACGTAGGGAGGAACAAAAATGTGTATATAATTTTTTAATTTTTATTTTTCCCAAATTCCTACAGAATTTCAGAAAATGTTAAAAATGTTTGAGGCGCCTCCCGTCCCACAGCCACCACGCAGGGCCGACTTGACCCAAGGTGGATAGATTCTCCAGGAAATAGTACTGATCTCCAGTCCTCAGTCACAAGGTTAAATTGTGACAAAACTACAAATAAAACTGAAACATTCTCCATGGAAAGCATCATCTCACCAAATGTACAGAATTACAGACCAAAACAAAGGAGAAACAACAATGTACCAAAAATCCTCATCCATTAACACAACTTTGTCCCAAAATCATGCAATAAACAAATTTCTAAAGAAAGTAATACTGGAAACATATAACTAAAAAGCTCATTTCACAAGGTTCTGTAGTCAAAATGAACCATTAGCCAATAACCACGTCTCGCAGAGAACAGAAGGGAAGAAAATTTCTCAGAAGGTAATTGCCTAGATACAAACAATCCCTCCGCATAGAGAGAAACAAAACAAAGTTCCCTCAAAACCAAGTTCAAAAGGTGAAATGCCCATGGAAACCAGTGAAGAATATCGACCTGCCAAGTACCACATCTCGACCTGAAGATGTAACATAGCGGCTCAGCTAAATGAAGAATTCTCACCTCATACCTTGAGATATCCTGCACCAAGAAGGGGTTGGTAAATTTCGCTTTATTATTATCTCAACCAAAACCCAAATCCAAGAACAGGTAAAGATAACTGGATTTCAATATTCAGAAATCACCACATTGAAAAATATAATTCATAAAATTAGAGGGCACACTCACAGAATTCGGCACCATGGGCGTAGAGTCCAATTATTGAGTACTCGGAAGGTATATCCTGACAACATCTTTCTTTTTAAGTTTCTGCCTACAGGTGGGACATTTGTGCTGAATTTCAATTGCAGCAGTAATACACCTCTTACAGAAGATGTGGCCACACTTGGTTGACGTTTCTTCAACAACTGGTTCCATGCAAACTGGGCAACTAAATGCGGGTGGTTTTTGGTGTGGAACGGGCTGGGATAACTGAGGCATCACAATTTGACGAATTAAGTGTCAAGAAGGAATAATAAACTAATCAAGGAGATGAACAGCGTTGAGTCAGACTAAAACACGTGTACATGCCTAATAAAGGTTTAAATTCCCAGAGCTGGATATACCAATGAATTTGAAATAAAACTTGCCAACATGGCGTGCACAAATAATCAATAAAAAATTTATGAATGATATAAGCTCAAACAACGTCATGTTATTCAATTATAAAAAAACCGTAACATCTATACAAGATCAAACAATGTCATGCTATTAAACATTATCCCCCCAAGAGAAAGAGAGCCCATAAAATATCATATGAACTATAGCCAACTTATAACGGTTAAGATGATAAATAAAAACCAAAATAGCTTTCCAGGTTATAGAATTATCTCAGCAAGACGTGAAGCAAAGCTCAGGTACAGTGACAAAGAGGACAATTATCCAAACTGTTTAAAGTCAATTAAAAATAGTTCGAATTCTAATATATAAGTTCTTTGGGTTGGTAGGCTTATCACCATTATTCTCAACCTCCAAATACAATGTGGACAAGATCAATTCAACATATTCTAGTTGGGAGAACCTCTGACAATGGATTGGATAGAAAAAGTTCTTAAGCAAAATAATAAGAGGAATAATTATAAGTAGCATTTTATAGAAATGGAAGGAAAAAGCGTTTGGAAACATATAGGGCAGACGGAGATCTCAGTAGCTAACCAGCTGTGTTTCCTATTGCAGGCCAATATTTGTTCTGCAGTTTAGAGATTGAGATCTAGCAAAAGAAACCCCAAAGGGGTGGGTAGGGGAGTGGGTTAATGCCAACATGCACACGTGCACAACTGTAAGGTAGTTTATTGGATCTTTTACTCTCTTCTAAATCAAAAAGATTCTGCACCTATCATAGTGAAGAATTAATTCAAACGTACAGAAGGAATAACATCAACCATTTTAAAATTCATTTAAAAAGGAAAAATATTTAATTCTTAAGAAATCACTTATATCATCTAAAAAAAAAAAATTAAAACTCAAAGGATAGATGGGCTCTTGATCAATAAAAAATGGCAACACGAGCATTGGTAGTGAAGGTATAATGAGAGATATCCAGAAGGAACAGAAAGAAACATCCTTCACATGGGGGAAAGGAATAACTGGTTCAAATTAGAAAGCCCCGATTTCACCTTCCAGTGACGTCAATCTATGATTGAAATATTACGGGCTAAAAACAAAACTTAAACCCAAATTAGAAGGGACAAGAATGTAAACAATTGCAATGATAGTGTATGAATAAGGTCATCCAATAGCTCTAAAGGTAGTTGTACCTCCACTAAATCATGGCCCTCCCAGTACACACTGGAATTAACCCCACCATCTCTTTGTTTTGCAGAAATTCTTGGGCGCTTGTTACCATTACCAGGCTGCCTCACTGTAGTATATGAATAGCATCACGAGTCCGAGATGCAAAAGAAATCAACCTCCAATAGCGTACAACTACTACAGCAGGTAATGTGTATGATCCATGCAAGCAATTCAGAATATGTATTGACACACTGGGGAAGGAATCATTATTAATAGCCACGTGATGCAATTTGGATAGCGATATATCACAATTAAATGCACCATAATTATTCATATAACTATTGACAAACTTAAGCTATGCACATAGTACATCAAATGGTCCAGTACTATAGTACTTTTTTAAAGCATGTTTATTCAAGAATTTACTGAAGATTGCCAAACTTATAAAATTGCAAAGTTCATTTGATCAAGAAAGTCGTCATTGGGAAATTAAAAAATCTAAAATTCCAGTTCAAGGCCACGTTAATAAAGTTTTTCAATCGATTTGCATGTAATTCTCTATATTTGTTTAGTAATAAAACCTAAAAAGCCTGCATTAAATATTTGAAAGTTAGTCTCCCCTTTTTGTTTTATAAATTTCTGGATAAGAAAGTTCGGTCAATGTAATCATCAAACAGAGTAACAAGAGAGTGGTTTGAATGTAGTGTTTTGCGTCAAAGTGCGTCTAGACTTTAATGTCACGGGACTTTGATATAAAATTACACAAGCAACAAGAAGTTTTCCATTTATATTTATAGTAATTGAAGAGATAAAAGAAATTCTTTAAAATCTCTGGACTCTATACCAATAAAAAGAGAACTTGGTTAAAATAGCAGAAACCTGAGCTGCCTCTCTGGGATTCAGTTTCATCATCAACCACCTCTATTTCCCTATGATTCCTTCTGGAATTATTGACAGCCTATAATAAAATTGTGGATCAATAAACAACTTGCAAGTTGCAACTTCACAAAAATGTTGAAATGGAATAGTATAAATTCTTACCTCAGCGAAGCTCCTAGGAGAGCAAATTATTACGTCATCATCATCAGGCTCATAAGATGTCCTCAGTTGTGCATAAGGAAGTCCAAGCTCCAACGTCGTATTGACATTCATGGAAGAATCCTCATCATGCGGTGGACAATTGAGGTCCAAATTGAGTACCATCTAGTTGATAAAATAAGTAATCTAGGGGATTAATTAGGATAAGTGAGGTGATTTTGCAACTATAAAATGCAGTAAAACATAAAATCTTTCAATTGATGGAACTCACCAGGACACTGAAAACACATTTTGACGTATATCACGTGGATATCAGGTTATGCAATCAAATATGCATAAACCGAAAGGTGCATTCTTTATTCCAAATAAACAAATGAATACTTAATTTTGCAGACCCTTCACCTTCCAGGACTGCCTGTTTTGGTTTAGCTAAAAATTAAATTTTCAGTAAATGTTAATAAAAGTTGATGATCATATGGTTGAAAAGTTGATAAAAGTTAAAGTTCCACTGAAATGTGCAGTTGCAAATGAGGAAAAAAATGAATTTTAAAAAATGAAGGCCAAACTGGGGCTTAGTGTCACATAAAAAATAAATAAATAAATAAATAATTCAACCTGGGACAAAGCAAATTTGATCAAAGACTTTTCATCACATTAATGAATTTGAAAAAAGGGACAAATCGTGCTTATGTTTCCTCTTTAATACAAACAACACCTAATAAAAATGCTTTCAAACATTCAAAATAAAACATGGCAAATACATGAAAAGGATTTATATGAATAGATCAGTCACATGCATTATTGATAGTTTAAGAACTCAAGATCAAGGGATATTACTTCTACACATACAAATTGTTCTTGGATAATAGAATTAAGCTACAGTCTCTTCACGGATGGGCACTAGAGTATGGGTTTCGGCAAATTGATACAGGTACAACCTATAGCACAATGCATTTTCATAGCACATAGTAATTTCAAATTTATAACAACGATGTGATTATTAAATTTTCTAATCTGAAAAAAGGCAGGTTATTTGTAATTTTGGAGGATGTTACGAGATTGATTATCAAATGAGGAAAGACTTACAACGTAAGCAATCTTATTGATTAGTAATAAGTACCGAGGTATGTCAACAATGTATAAATATGAAATATCCAAATTAATTGGAAGACAAAAATTAGTTGAACAATGCCGCCTATCATTAATTGAACTTATATGTTCGACTCCACGTGCAAGCATGCAATGAGTATCAATATAAAAGTGGAATCCCTAAGTTCATATTCACCAAATGTCCATTCTACAAGTTCAAAGGTTCTTCCCTTTTCAATAAACACGAATAAAATTTCAAGAATAACTTCATTCAGCTTTACCCACCATCCACCCTCAAAATGTAAAATAGCAGACAAAATTAATTTTAAAAAGTTGATTGACAAATATGGATTGCTTTTGATAAATTTTACCCGATTTATAGTTTCCATACAGAAATAGTTTATGCATTAAGCTTATAAGAAACCCAATAAAAAGGAATAGATACAAGCAAAAAGATACATTTATCACATCTGACTACTCTCTATCTAGGAAATCAAACAGCATTAATATTTGAAACCATACTACACACATTGTCGTAAACAACAAAAAATATATATACACACATTAACATATACTAAAAACAGACAGACACATGTGTATATATATATATATATCAATGTCATGTTAAAAGAACCATGTGTATGTATATATAGTCATAGATGTTGCTACATCAAATTTAAAAATAAAATAAAATAAAAAAATCTTTACATGATTCTAAAACAAACCAGAAATCAAAGAGTAAGTAAAAGGAAGACCCTTTGCTTCAAATCAATAAAAAAACCAATTCAAAGTAACACGATCACCAAAAATCACTGCTCAAACCATACATTCTCAACCAAAAAAAGCAGAAATTCCGAAAGGTACAGTAAATTCAACAAAAAAAGGAACCCACTTTTTTTCTCGAAAGAAAGAACCCACCTTGAACAAATTCAAAAAAGCATTCCATAAAAAACGAAAAAGAAGGGTAAAATGCCATACCTTTCGATTTGGGCCAACGAGGAAGAAAGACTGATGAATAATTTAGGAGAAACAAAAATTAATAAGAAATATATATGTATGAGGGGAAATAAAGACAACCAAAACTTGGGATTATATGTAATCAACTTTGAAGATTTTGTTTAGTTTGGAAAAAAAATTAAGCAAAAACGAGATTTACCATTTCTCGATAAGAATATTTCTAACTCATAATGAATGTTTGTAAATGCAGCAATTAGCATAATTAATCTTTTTTTTTTAATCTTTTTCTGGAAGGGGATTCAAAATTTCAAATCAGATGAATGAGTACTTAGCCGCCGTTCTAAGCTTTTGCTTATTCTTTAGATTTTTTTTTCTTCTTCTTTATTTAATTTTCCAATTTCTTGAGAACACGTGCATTAATATGTAATATTGGAACCCTCTAAGAGAAACAAGGGAAAGAGAAAACAACGGATATACTTCGTGGTATAATTCGTGATCATAGTTTAAATAATATACTTACCAACGGATGGAGTAACTGAATTCTTCACTATATAAAGTGAAACTGATCATTTGTAAATTATTAAAGTCGACGCCGTCATCACCTTAACCTAATAAAGACTAGTAAAAATTAAATTATAATTTAAGTTGGTCAAATATACTTTTAATACATCTATATAGTATGATCCACAACTTATGATTCATTAATTATAGACTCATTTCATATGACCCAAGTTTTATAAACACTTGCATGATCAAATATGCAGCAAAGAGGTACTTTTTAATTATGACAATAGTCGAGACGAGACAACTATCTTCATCACCATCCCGCCAGGGATTTCTGGGAGGCAAAGGCAAGATAGTATAAAGCTTGGATTAAAATATTCTTTTACTTATTTACTTACAATAGTAGACGTTTTTCTAAAATGTTTACATTACGACAAAGCAGTAGTTGTTGATGGAAATAGATGTGTTTGACAGTATAACTCGAACTATTTCTATTGTTTCTAGTTGCTGTGGACCTATAACGCAAATCAATACTGATGGTTGTAGCACTACATGTAGTACTTAATAGAATGATTCTCGTAGCCAGATGTTGCATCTTGATTAACTAACCTGTAAGAAATAGCCAATCACCTCTTGTGGTTTGAGTTAAATTTCATTTTAAAATCACACACAAATTCCCTACTACAAAGTTTGGACGTATTTGCGTTTTAAGATTGTTAGCATAGATGCGCAAGTCAAATTTCATTGATACAATCGCAAATGAATCTCCTATTACAAATCTATGTTTGAATTTTGTTTTTAAGATTGTTAATGTAGGCGTGTGATCACCTTTGAAATCCAAGTACTCCAACCCGGACTTTGAATAGCCTGAGCATGGGCGGACCTAGGGGGTCCTGGGGGGCAAGTGCCCCCCCCTCCCCCCAAACTTTTGATTTTTTTTTTTTTTTAATTTTATGAAATTGTATTTGGTATTGATTGAAATCCAAATTTTAATCTAAATCAAAGTGAACAATTAATTTTAATAACATATTTCATGAAATCCACAAATGTTTAACTTTTATCAAAATTTACTAAAAATTTGATTTTAATATTTATCAAACAGGGGTAAAATCATAATAAATTTGAATTTCGATAACATGTTAATTCTAAAAATTCTCTGAAGATCGTACGCTAATCGAATCTACAAATTACTTATGTAATCTCAAAACTTATTTCGAGAATTACAATATGGGCATATCGAATAGTCCAAACAGATATCGAAAATAGTTAAAAATACGTTAAACATGAGTCTTAAAAAAAGACGTCTAAATCGCATTTTTTTAAAAATTCAATTATTTTATTAACATTTATTATTTTTGCGATACAAAATTCTCAATGTAATTTTCATCATTTTATTAGGAAATTTTATATGGAATAAGAAATAAAAAATTTTCGAAATTTTACATCCGAAAAAGTCATATCTCATGTAAATTTTTGGATGTAAAATTACATGGGGATATGATTTTTTTGAACATAAATTTTCGATTGTAAAATTTCTCCCAACTTTTTTGCAAGTTCGATTGTGCTCCCCTAATTTTAAGGTCTGCGTTCGCCCCTGAGCATGAGGAAAGATCACACAAAAAAAACAATGAACCTTTGCCTCGATTTTTGGGTGCATGTGTATGTATAAAGGGGAAAGAAAGAGAACTTGACCATGAGATCGTAGGCGATGTTCGACCTCATTTCCTTTATACACACACATATATACACACATATGCACTGTGTAGCCCTAATTTTGTTGCCCAAATTTCAGTTCTATCTATCTCCTTGTGCAAGTCTAGTTTGATTTTCTTATTTTTTAAGAGATTTCCAAGGGAACTGGTGAAGCTTTATAATCTAATCTCCATGATCCAAAGTTAGATAAAAAAAAAACTATTTCTAAAAGAAGTGATGAGAACCACATAACAACAAATACTACACAACCCACAACGAGATTGAAGATCTAAAGAAAGCCCAAAGAATAATCCCGATTTTGAGTTTGAACCAAAAATTAATGAACTAAGCAACCAAACAAAAATGAAGTTTGAAAGACCTCTTGATTACACAACAATGTGACCCACACTCGGTGTTGAACGCCACAAGAATTCTTTTGATAAGTTCAGAATGTTATAAGAAGAACAAGGTTTGAAAAGCACAATAGCCTCTCAGATATATCTCAATAATAAATTTGTCAAAAGGTCCATACAATGAATAATGACCAAGTATTTATAGGCAAGCCTAAAACCCTAATTGTACCGGAATTAACTTACTAAAATATCAAAAAATTGCAGTAAATTAGAATCCTAGTGAAATAAGGAAAATTCGAAAAAAAGAAATTTTGGCTCCCCAAAATAGCGATGCGGTTGCATGGTGTTTTTCTATGCAGTCGCATGGAACAACTCGAAACCAAACTTTGCATTCGGTAGACTTCCATGCGGCAGCATGGTAGTTTTCACCATGTAGTTGCATGGCTTTAATTTGAACTCCTCATTTTTCTTGTGCAGAATTTTGTAATGATTCTGGAATATACTCATGAGCGAAAATCCGACACCCGAGCTGAAAGTTGTACACATTTTCATCCACACTCGTTTGCTTCTTGAACCAAGTTGATCCATTTAGTTTCTTCTTCCGGGCCTAACATGAAACTTGTTTATTGACTTGTTAACTTTGACATTTCGTCCACCATAGCTTAAGCAATCAATCCTATCGCCTCTTTCACCCATTTTTCCCTTGAAAGTATCATCGGGCCTCCTTCAATAATCAACGGGTCTCGTCCTGGACTTGACTTCGTCGAGATCAACTCCTGGATCATATCATTCCCTCTCTATTCAAAAGGATTCGAACTCGAATCTGTACCTGCATCGAAAAAGGAGAGATCGGACACATTAAAAGTTGTTGAAACATCATACTTACCTAGAAGGTCCGATTTGTATGCATTGTCGTTGACTTTCTCCAAAATCTGAAGTGGACCATTCCCTTTTGGTTGTAACTTTGATTTCCTTTGTTTTGGAAAACGTTCCTTTTTGAAATGTACCCAAACCCAATCTCCCAATTCGAATGTCACGCTTTTCCGGCCATTGTTTGCTTAGGACGCGAAGTGTTTGTTTTTACTCTCAATTTGCGCCCTTACCTTTTCATGGAGTGGCTTCACCAACTCGACCTTTCTTTTACCATCTAAGCTACCTCGTTCATTCAGAGGCAAATGTATTAAATCCAAAGGTGTTAGTGGATTAAAACCATAAACAATCTCAAATGGTGAAAACGCTGTAGTAGAATGCATGGCTCTATTATATGCAAACTCTACGAAAGGTAAACACTCTTCCCAACTCTTCAAGTTCTTATTGACTACAGTGCGCAATAGTTGTGTCATGGTGCTATTTACTACCTCAGTCTGACCATCGGTCTGTGAATGACAAGTTTAAAAACATAAATTTAGTGTCTAACTTACCCCACAAATCCCTCAAAAAATGACTCAAAAATTTTACATCCCTATCAGAAACTATGCCCTTAGGTAACCCTGTAAATACACTATTTCCTTAAAGAATAAATCTGCAATATTTGTAGCATCATCAGTCTTATGGCAAGGAATGATGTGTGCCATTTTACTAAATCTATCTACCACCACAAATATAGAATCCCATCCTTCCTTAGTCCTAAGTAAACCTAAAACAAAGTCCATAGAAATATGGACCCAAAGTTAACTAGACACAGGTAATGGTGTATATATAATCCTTGTAGTAAAACCTTAGATTTAGCTTGCTTACAAGTTATGCATCGACTACAAAAACTTTTTCAACGTCACTTTTCATCTCAATAAAAATACTCCCCCAACATTTCCAAAGTCTTTTTAATCCCAAAGTGTCCCATCAATCCACCACTATGTGCTTCCCTCATTAAAACCTCTCGCATTGAACAACTTGGAACACACAACCTATTTTCCCGAAACAAATATCCATCCTTCTTAAAGAATTTATCTACAGTTTCTTTTCTACATGATGTATAAATATTTGAAAAATCTAAATCACTAACATACATGTCCTTAATATACTCAAAACCAAGTAATTTAGAACTAAGAGAAGTTAGTAGCACATACCTTCGAGACAATGCATCCGCCACCACATTTTCCTTACCTTGCTTATACCAGATGACATAAAGAAAAGTCTCTAAAAATTTCATCCATCTTGCATGCCTTTTGTTTAGCTTACCTTGACCTCGCAAATGCTTTAATGATTCATAGTCCGTGTATAACATAAACTCCTTAGGCCATAGGTAGTGCTTCCATGTCTCCAAGGCTCGAACAAGTGAATTTAACTCCTTGTCATAAGTGGGATAATTGAGAGCTGTTGCACTTAGCTTCTCACTGAAATAGGCTATAGGTCTTTTACCTTGCATCAAAATAGCACCAATACCTATTCCCAAGGCATCACATTCAATCTCAAAATTTTTATCAAAGTTAGGAAGTTATAAAACCAGTGCCTTACACAACCTATCCTTAATTGTATCGAATGCATGCTCTTGTTCATCGCCCCAATGAAACCCCACACTCTTCTTAACATTCTCTGTGATTGGTGTAGTGATTGTGCTAAAATCTTTCTCAAATCACCTATAAAAACAAGCCAATCTATGAAAAAGCCTAACTTCAGTTATGCATTTAGGTGTTGGTCATTCTTTAATAACTTTTATTTTCTCCTCATCTACTTCTACTCCGTTAGCACCCACTATAAATCCTAAGAAAACAACATTTTCCATGCAAAATGTACACTTCTTGAAATTAGCATAAAGTTGTTCCTTTCTTAAAACCATAAGTACACTTTTAAGATGTTCTACATGCTCTTTTTGGTCTTTGCTATATACTAAGATGTCATCAAAATACACAACAACAAATTTACCTACAAAAGCATGTAAGACATGATTCATCTATCGCATGAAAGTGCTTGGTGTATTAGTAAGTCCAAATGGCATTACTAGCCATCCATACAAACCATATTTAGTTTTAAAATTAGTTTTCCACTCATCACCTTCTCTTATTCGAATTTGGTGATATTCACTTTTAAGATCAATTTTACTAAACATGCAAGCACCATACAATTCATCCAACATATCATCTAACCTAGGAATATGATGACGATACTTTACTGTTATGTTGTTGATGGCTTTGCAATCCATGCACATCCTCCAAGTTCCATCTTTTTTTGGCACAAGTAATACTAGAACATCACATAGACTCATGCTCTTCCTCATGTACCCTTTGCTCATCAACTCCTCCGCTTGCTTCTAAAGCTCATTTGTCTCCTCAGGGTTACTTCGATAAGTTGGTCGGTTTGAAATGACAGCTTCAGGAACGAAGTTAATTAAATGTTCAATGCCTCGAATGGGTGGCAAACTACTAGGCATATCCTCTGGAAACAAATCTTCAAATTTCTCAATAAAGAGATAACCAAACAAGAGAGGGGTGGGTTAGGTTTCTCAATATTGATGAATGACTCCTTATAAGCCTTGGGATCACTCTCCTCCGAATAATTATGACAATCAAATATTAACTCCACCTTTTTCTCCCACTCTAGATAAGCCTTGGGATCACTCATTTCCTTAAACGGTAGAATTGACATCTTAATATTGCCCACATTCCCATCCACTTCATCTCCATAATGACTTCTACCCCTTCTTTCAAACCTACCTCTTCTACTTCTCATCCTACCCATATCACCCACCGTCAATGCACCATCATCCATATCACTACTAAATTCATAATCATCATGCACATCCATCCTAGGCTCCCGCCTACCCGGTCTCCTTGCATTTGATTGTCCCCTATGAAGCTTTGCCACCGATGTATCTAACCTATCAAGCCTTTCACTCACATCCCCAAGCACCCGCTCAAATCGCTTTATTACATCATCCACCATGTAGTCTTAATTCAGCTGCCTGTTTGAATTGGAACCCTCTATGTCTGACATCCTAATTCTACTGAATTTTTGCATCACAAATGATCACTCTTGTATCACTCAATTATTGACTTTTTCCCTTTATTAGTCTCGCCGCTCTGCCTTTTACCACTCAGTAAGTACTTCAAAGAACAAGGTGAACTCAACCAATATTGTATTCGCGTGGATCCAACCGAGTATTGACCACGAATTATGATAGGAGAAAGACGAGAAAAAAAAAAAGGATGAAGAATGACACAAAGACACGAAGAAGTGAAAAGAAGAAGAACGAATTCAATGAACTATTCAATAATGTAAAAATGGAATAAATTTTGAATGATCCTTTTTTTACTCAAAGTTGAAATTTAAATTGCTGAAAATTCCCGGTAATATCAATAATATATATATATATATATATATATATATATATATATATATATATATATATATATATATATATATATATATATATATATATATATATTCTCTACCTCAGTAAAACAAACGAAAATTGATTTGGACTTGTAAATAGTCTGAAAAATAACTTTGACTCTTTTTTTGTAATTTTCTGGATCAAAACTCAAGAAACAAGACGGACTCAAAGAACGCGAAGAACAATAGAAAAAAAAAACAAGATTCAAAACAAGAAACAAATAATATAACCTTGATTATTTTGGAGTCTTGCTTTGATACCAACTGATGAGAATCACGTGGCAACGAACACTACGCAACCCAAAACGAGATTGAAGATTCCAAGAAAGCCTAAAGAATAATCGCGATTTTGAGTTTGAATCAAGAATTAATGAATCAAGCAACCAAACAAAAACAAAGTTTGAAAGACCTCTTGATTACACAACACGTGATCTGCATTCAGTGTTGAACGCTACAAAAATCATCTTGATAAGTTCAAAATGTTCTAAGAGAACAAGGTTTGAAAAGAACAATAGCCTCTCGAATATATCTCAATAATAAATTTGTCAGAAGGTCCATACAATGAATGACGACCAAGTATTTATAAGGCAAGCCTAAACCCCTAATTGTACCGGAATTAACTTACTAAAATAACAAAAGATTACAATAAATTAAAATCCTAGTGAAATAAGGAAAATTCAGAAAAAAGGAAATTTTGGCTCTCCAAAATAGCTATGTGATCGCATGGAACAACTCAAAACCAAACTTTGCATTCAATAGACCTCCATGCGGCCTCAAGGTAGTTTTCACCATGCGGTCGCATGGCTTTAATTTGAACTCCTATTTATTCTTGTGCAGAATTTCATGACGATTTCGAAATGTACTCATAGATGAAAATCCGACACCCGAGTTGAAAGTTATGCACAACTATTGGATCATATCAAGAAACTGCTTGAACCGAGTTGATCCATTTTGTTTCTTCTTCCGAGCCCAACATGAAACTTGTTTTTTGACTTGTTAACTTTGACACTTCGTCCACCATAGAGTGAGCAAGCAAATCCCGTCATCTCTTTTACCCGCTTTGCACTCGAACGTGTCATCGAGCCTCCTTCAATAATCAACGGATCTCGTCGTAGACTTGGTTTCGTCGGGCTCGACTATTGGATCATATCAAGAAGTTTCGAACCTAAGCCATTAGCTTGACAAGACTTTTGCTCTTATCAATTGAGCTAGGTCTTGATCTTTTAAGTTATAAACAATTAAAGAAACCTGTAACTTCTAACTAATTATCTATCAATTACTTTCGAGTCTAGTCCAAATTCGACCAACTTAATTATCAACACTATAGAATGTTCATAATTGGAGACTAGCTTAAAAGATTATTTACCCTCTAATTATACCAAACACTTGAAGCAACCATTTTTGGCTGGTAGGAAATTTTTTTGGGGAGAAATAATTCGCTAAATATTTTATAGAATCATTGGGATCTTAGATTTACCTGACCAAAAAGTACTTAAGCCGATATTCATCTCTTTCGAGAATTGTAAATTCCATAGGTTAGCTATATACGTTGCATATCTTTGTCCAAATTCTCATAATAACAAGGTCACATTATAACCTCACCCTTTGATGTCTCAAAAAATCCGAACAATGAACTGAGGTCCATGATTTGTTTAATACCACAAGAGTTTGTCTACTTTTACTAGCACATCTCAAATACTTCAATGCCCCGAAAATTTTAAAATAAAATTTTATTTGTTTTATATGTTATATTATTAATATTTTGAAAAAAATTGGACTAAAATGAAATAGGTTTTAAAATTAATTTTATTTTGATCAAATAATTAGATATTAATGAAGCGAGATTTAGTATATCAATATTGGACTTGTTTGGTAGATCATATTAAATAATGTATTTTAGGCTCGAGAAAAGTTAGTTTGAGTTAAGTTAGAGTTGATTAAAGAAAATATAATTTAATATATATTAGGGGATAACTTTCAATTTGACCAAAATTTGGGTATTTGCTCAACCTAGGTAGATGAGTAGTATAGGTATTTAATTGATTTTAAAACCTATTTAATATAATTTAAGTCCCTATTTGTTTCACATTATTAGAAGATTTTTTACCATTGTAAAATGGATCAGTCGCAATTTTTAATTACCTTGTCTCATAGTGGGATCCACTTTTTAAAAAAAGGGTCAAAACTTTCATTTTCATGTACAAAATAATGTGAAATAAATAGGGGCTTAATTTCGTTTCATTGTGATTATGTTTGGTGGCCACCACGTGTAGAATATATAGGACAAGCCTTTATTTGTGATTAATAATTGTAATCATTATCTTATTTTGATTGTGATAGGTGTTAGCCAGTTTAATATTTTATATCAATGCAAATTCCACCATTTGAAAGTAATCATTACTCAAGTACTAGACTAATAGTAAAACACGACACCTCAATCTCACATGTACCAAAACACATTTATTTTAGCTATAAATATTGTGCAAAAGTCATATCATTCACCACCAAAAATTTATACACTCACATTAGAGGAAAAAAAATGACAGATAGAGATTGTTTTGAAAAGTCAGAATCATTACAGTCGAATATATATATATACATAGGCACGATCAAAAAGAGTAAAGACAGATAGAAAGAAATATAGGAAAATGATTTTCACGTGCATTCTTTTACATTCTTTCATAACTTTTCAAATCTATCAATGTAAGATACTATACAAGTGATTTTTTTCATATGCTTTTATATTCATTAATTTATGCATAAATTACCAGAAGACCTTCGGGTTCGACCTAATGAAATGTGAAATCTTTCGAAAATTCCAAATACTACTTATGGGTGTGTTGTTTGGTCATCGATATACTACATAAGAAATGTGGTATGTAGTGTTTATTCTATTGTTATATAGTTGTCTATTAAAATTGCAAGTATTACTGGGTATTTTTTAAATACTTCTACAATAATTTTACAAGTTAGTTTAGATCGATTAGAACTGTGGTGAGATGGTGATGCGAGCTACCGATGATTTGAATAAATAAAAACATTAAGTTTTTTCTATCTTCAATTTATTAGTTATTTTTATTTGTTTAAATACATGTTATTTAATTATTGATTATTGATGAGTATAGGAGATGTTATGCCCAAACTCGACCTTATGGGCCCAACCTTAGCCTACCATTATTGGGCTAATGGCAAGGTCGGGTCTTAGCCCTAATTCACCCGTCTTCTTAACATTATCGCATGTTTCCTAGGAATGCTAATCCTATCTGAATACAAACCCCCAATTTATTACAAATTTGATTATAACTCAAACACCTTCTATAATAAGGATAAGTACAACAGTTAGACTCAACCCCCAACCTCTATAAATCCATGACCTAGCCTTATTATTCAGGTACGTTGTTCAATAATATTCCAGCATATAATATTTTGTGTAATTTCAGGTATTAAAAATCAGAGCGTACGGAGTTCAACCATCTAGTTCAAGTCAATCTAGGTACGAATTTTTGGTAGCATCATTGACATCGTCTGTGGAAAACGCTATTAGAAGCCATGGTTAACACACGTTCATGACATCTTCCAGGAATCTCATCCACAGCTAACCAACCCCCCGCCGGAGACCATCTGGGTCCCCAGGAGATATCATTAGGAGAACTACCGAACCCATCTAGAGCAGTCGTTCCCGAAGAATTGGAGGAACTTCGCCAGCAGGTAGCCATGCTTACTCAGCTATTACATCAGAGAAACACACCCCTAGTGCCATCTCTACAAAGTGGTCATGGCTGATGATCGGGCTCCCTGCCTAAGTCACGGTGACGTTGGAGCCTCGGACGCACAGCATATCCCCGTATGTTTAAGATCAATTACTATGGACTTGACTGATCTTGCATGGATCATCCAAGAGGGATTCACGACGGGAATGCTCCAGAAGTCCCAGGCAACAATAGGATTCATCCTTAACATGCCTTTTACCCCTGAAGCATTATCATACCCCCTACCGGATCAATTTAAGTACCCTCGAGCGAAGGAGTATGATGGAACGACTAACCCCATCAACCACCTCAACATATGCACGGATATCATGAACTTATAGGTCACACCCGATGCTGTAATGAGCAAGGCCTCTCCTCAGACACTTACCAACCCAGCTAGAGATTGGTTCTCCACATTGGACCCTAACTCTATATCTTCCTTTTCAGACTTAGGTATATATGTCAGTCAAGACAAGCGCCAGCGGAACAATCGAAATAGGGGTAAGGCTCCTGAAGATGGTAGAGATAAGCAACCAACCGCAAGGACTATCAATATCATTGTCGGAGGAACGACCTTGGGAAGAGACTCCAACATTAGGCGTAAGTAGTACACCAGGTAATACCACTCGATCTCAAGCTTGGATCTCGATGATGTGGGAAACACCACCTTCGGGTCAAAGGATTTAGAGGACTTATCTTTTCCTCATGACGATGCCTTAGTTATATCGGCGATGATTGCTAATTTTGAGGTAAGGAGAATTCTGGTGGATAATGGAAGCGCAGCTAATATATTATCACATGAGGCTTTTGTCCAGATGGGCATATAGGCTGAGCAGTTAAAGGTGATCAAAACTCCCCTTCAAGGGTTCGAAGGTGGTGTCGTTATCCAAGAGGGTATAGTGGGATTATCTCTCACCCTGGGATCAGAAGGGATGCAGGTGACACAGATCACAACTTTTCAAGTAGTTCGTGCTCCCATGGCCTACAACGCCATACTTGGAAGGCTATTACTGAATATGGTCTAGGCATTTATCGTAACTTTTTACCTGGCAGTGAAGTTTCCTACAAGTAATGGGGTTGGGGTGGTTCGAGGAAGTCAGATAGTAGCTAGATAGTGCTACGTTACCAACGTTCGGGAGATCAAAGCTGACGTCATGCAACTAGCTGAGGTCGACCTTAACCTCAAGCATCGTGGGAGGCTTTGCCCAGTAGATCAGATGGATGAGGTAGAGCTCGAACTTGGGAGAAAAGTTACTATTGGTTGAGATCTTGATGCTACTGAACTATTGTTTGTCCTCAAACAACAACATAACTCAACTCTAGAAACAACATGGTTTAACAATATGCCGTTCTCAGGTTTGGAATTCGGTAATCAAACAAGTGAATAATTACAACGGTGTAAAAATTAAATCAGTCTCCACCTGTTACATGCATAACCTGACGTGTGTGTGTGAAAACTCATGTCAACATCTTAAGATTTGTGATTGGTTCAAGATTTGTCCCAAAGTAGTCCAATATATCATTTCCTCGCTCGAGAGATTCACATACCCCCAAACTTATGATTTTCACTCATTTTTCCCGGGGTGCATCCTAGGTTCAACTTTTCAATTCTATTCCTTACTCTCTCATAGTTTGGATAGACTTTACTCTTACAAGTTCACACTTCAACAAATCGAGATTCTCCTATATTTTTTACTGCTTCTACCATTGAGACTAGACTAAGTTGCTTGCTTCTCATCAAAGGTAAAGTTTTGTCAACGGGATGCCTGGGGCATAATCAATGTATTTGAAAGGAAATTTTTTTTTTTTTTCATATTTTTTTCTTATCTTTTTTTTTTAGTATCTTGTCATTTGCTTTCTGTATAACCCATGTAGCGAGTTTTAAGCCGATAACTCCCAAGTCAGATGACCATAGGGCACCAGGTTTTAAATCACCTTCACAGGCTTAATCACCCGAGTTATACAGGCTCGAAAAGATACTTGTATGTATCCAAAGATTAGTGCAATGCCCCCTTTTCTTTCAGACATCCAACTTCTAAAACAAGCCTCTAACTTAAAACTTTCACCTCGTTTTCATCTCAATAGGTTTCAGACAATCCACACAAGATTTTCATGCATGGAATCCCTATTTATCTTAGTGTTTCCCTGTAACAGTTCAACCATCTCCAAACTAGCCTATATTTGGATTTATGGAATACGACATTAGAGGGTATTTGGTTGTATCACTAAATTCCACTATCCTCTACATACTAAACCGCATCACTAACTCAAAATGCTAACATAAGTGTCGTGCATAGAAATTGTCAAGTTGTACATAAACAAGTATAGACTAATCCGATAATACACCATTTTCATCATTCATAACTGACACCTATTCCAATAGTCACATAATAACCAGCACATTTGTTAAACAAATTCTCAATAATTTTGAAACTCCATGATATTATTTATGCAAATTCACAACAAAATCCAACATAACCAAAATTTGATTACGCCCAAAGTGTTACGCGGTGTTGTAGTATAGCTTTGGGGTGTCGTATCCACAGGGAGATGGAAAAGTGATTCAAGGGGTTCAATAACTTTGGGTTCTCGTGAATTTGATGAAGGGAATTTGTTTATTGCATTCAAATGTAAATGTCACCAGAAATAATGATGAAATTTAATATAATATGTAAAATAGTGAGGTTTCGGGGTTCCCTCAATTAGATTGGATCAATCAACATCAACAATTCATGCATTCTCTACTCAATTAGAAGTTTTTATCCTAACTTTCTAATCGGATGATTTAAACGATACAAACCAATTTAATTGCACATGTAATCCTAGAATTTATGTTTCCCAAAACATAATCATACATCAATTTATTGAAATCAGACTTAAAGAGCGACTATATATCTCTAACATATAGCAGTAATTAAATCACACCAATAAATGATTTGAAAATCAAACTTGAACAAGTATTTTAATTATTCAATGGAAGAGACATGATTAAATCCATGAAAATCTGAATAAATGTTAAATCTAACTCAAATCTAATTCAAAATACAGGAAAACATAAACCCTAGAATTATTTAAACAATGAAAAACACATCCTAAATTCTAGATCTCCTCAACAATTATCACAATCATCTATTGAAATCAGATTATAAATCGTTCATATACATGTAGCATAAGAAAGTAAATAATCACACCAATAGATTTAATGAAATAACGATTCAACACATAGTTCAATTGTTCGATAGAAAAAACAAGATTGATTCTATGAAAAACTTAATACATGTTAAATCAATTTCAAAATTAATTCAATAAGATGAAAACCTAGATCTAGAAATGTTTAGCAAAATAAATACCAAAGAGCATGGATTAATGATGTTGAAATCCCCGAATCCAATTGAGTTCCTCCCTTGCTTCACCTTTAGTTTAGTTCTTCATAGGTTTCTTGAGCCAAAATCAATGAAAGAATGGTGTAGAATGGAGAATGATGATGAATGGAATGTTTTTGGGGTCCTTTTTTAGGCTTCTCACGGCCCAAACATTAAACAAACCCTACTTTGCGCGGCGCGGCGCCTAAGCGCCATGGGAGCGGCGCTTGAGCGCTTGAATTCTGTCAAATTTTGGGTAAAATGGCGCCTGAGCGCTAGGTTGTGGCGCTTGGGCGCTGTGTCGCTGTTCTGAATTCTGCGCCTTCTTCAGTATTTTTGTCATAACTTTCTTTTCCGATCTCCGATTGAGGTAATTCAAGATGCGTTGAAAAGCTAACTCAAAGAGGTACAACTTTGATTCAGAGACCATCTTCAAATTCGATCTTTTTCTATGTCAAAAATCCATCCCAATCCAAGGCTGAAAACCGGTGTGAAACTTTTCAGCTTGAAAGTTGATATTTGATGATGTTTTGGCTATCTTTCACCCATTTGACTCATTTCTTCATCCAATTGATCTCTAAAACTCTTGAATCTTCATCACAAGGTTGGAAACAAGTTTGTAGTATTTGCACCTCAGTCCCTGAACTTTCACTTTCCACCATTTTGGTCATTTTCCACTTGGTTCACCTCAATTTCGCTACATTCATCACTTTGTCCTATAAAACATAAATTGCATAGAATTAAGCTATATTCGAACATTTTAATCAACAATTGCTCATGTTTTGACAGTAAAATAAGTATGTAAAAACACACTTATCAGCTACAATCACGACCCAACTTATTTGCTTGGAACATCGAAGATATGCTTGGAATGGACCCCAAGGTTGCAATAAAACCGGTAAAGCAGAAAAGGAGATAATTTGTGCCCGAACAGTGTGAAGTCATACGAGAAGAAATTTCCAAGCTCATCAATGCGAAGTTCATTCGGGAAATCCAGTATCCTGATTGGCTTGCCAACGTTGTTCTTGTTAAGAAAGCCAATGGGAAGTAGAGAGTCTGCATCGAATTTACGGATCTGAACAAAGCATACCCTAAGGATAGCTATCCCCTACCTCGAATTGATAGTCTTGTGAATAGCACCTCGGGTCATAAATTATACAATTTTCTGGACGCATTCTCGGGGTACCATCAAATTCTTATGTCAAAAGAAGATCAGGAGAAGACCTCATTAATGGCAGATTTAGCCATTTACTGCTACAAGGTCATACCATTCGAGTTGAAAAATGTAGGAGCTACATATCAAAGACTTATCAATAAGGTCTTTGCTCACTTGATAGAGAAAAACATCGAGGCATACGTGGACCATAGGTCGTCAAGAGCAAGCAAGTGGATGGTCATATCTCGAACCTTGAAGACGTCTTCCCTACGCTAGAGAAGTACAGGATGAAGTTGAACCCTACGAAGTGTGCATTTGGAGTGGCCTCCGGCAAGTTTTTGGGGTTCATGAACACACATAGAGGAATAGAGGCCATCCCAGACAAGATCCAAGCGTTGATATCTATGGAAACCCCGACATCTAAGAAGGACATTCAGAAATTGGCAGGTCGGGTGGTAGCCCTGAATATGTTTATATCCCGAGCAGCAGACAGGTGCCTCCCCTTTTTCAAAATCTTAAGGGGTAACTAGAACTTTGATTGAAATGAGGAATGTAATATTGCCTTTCAAGAGCTGAAGCAAACACTATCAACACCCCCAGTCCTCACCAAGCCAAAATCGGGTGATACATTGTTATTATACTTGGCCGTTTCTGAGAACGCAGTAAGTGGAGTGTTGGTAGAAGAAGTGGGAAAGGTCCAATGACCTATTTACTATGTAAGTAAAGTACTTCTCGATGTAGAGACTCAGTACACATTGGCTGAACAATTTGCACTTACGTTGGTTATAACTGCCAGGAAGCTACGTCAATATTTCCCGTCTCATCCAATCATTGTGCTCACCAATCAACCACTTAGACATATAATTCAAAAACCAGACATCTCAGGAAGACTACCGAAATGGGAGAATGAACTAGGCGAGTTTGATATAGAGTTTAAGCCATGACCCGCCATTAAGGCCCAGGCCTTAGCAGACTTTATTGCAGAACTTACCCCTAGATCTCGGGGGCCACAGGATATTAACCCGATCGAGACCTTGAAAATTTGGGAAATCTTCATGGATGGAGCATCGAATAGTTCGGGATCGGGCGGTCATAGTCACTAACCCTAACAAGACTATCGAGATCTAATGCGTGTTCAAGTTTGAATTTGAAGCCACCAACAATGAAGCGGAGTATGAGGCTGTCATTCTAGCTCTAGAATTGGCATGCAACCTTGAGCTTGAGAGTATCAAAGTTTTCAGTGACTCACAACTTGTGGTTGGCCAAATCGTGGGTACTTTTGAGAGGAACGATGAAAAGATGAGCTTGTATTGTCTAAAAGTGCATGATCTTCAGAGATGTTCAAAAGCTGTGAGATCATTAAAATCGCTAGAACTGACAATGTGAGGGTTGACGCATTATCTAGACTAACGTTCATGGGGATAGATGGACTGGATAGAACAGTACACATCAAGATGGTAACTGAGCCTAGCATCAATCAGAAGACAAGCATCATGGACATTAATCACGAGCCTTCTTGGATGGATACAATATCAGAATACTTGATTAGTGGAAACCTACCATCTGGCCCTCGGGAAGCAAGATGCATCAAGACTAGAGCTTCAAGGTACTGCATTATTGGAGGAGTCTTGTTCCCAGGAGTTTTACTCTACCATACCTTAGATGTCTCAAACCGTTTGAGTCTCTCCAAGCCTTAGTAGAGGTTCACGAAGGTATATGTGGGAATCATCATGGAGATCGTGCGCTTGCTTACAAGCTCATAAGATAGGGATATTACTGGCCTAGCATGAAGTAGGATGCATTAGACTATATAAAGAGGTGTGAGAAGTGCCAAAAGTTTAGCAATATGATATATACTCACGCTGAAGAACTAACCTCCATCCCCTAAGCTGCCCCTTTTAAGCAATGGGGGGTGGACATCCTTGGACCCTTTCCATTGGCAAAAGGTCAAGTGAAATTCATTGCTGTATTGTAAAGTACTTCACTAAGTAGGTAGAAGCTGAGCTCTTGGCAATCATCTCAAAACCCAAGCTCAGATCAATCGTGTGGAAGTCCGTTGTGTGTAGATTCGGGATATCGAAGGTGCTGATAACGGATAACGGGAGGCAATTTGATAATTCACAATTCAGAAACTTTTGTACTAACCTGGGGATTGGCCATCGCCTGACATCGGTCTCACACCCTCAGAGTAATGGTCTAGCGGAAGTAACTAACCGGATTATATTACAAGAACTTCGAACAAGGATTGGTGATGCCAAGGGAAGTTGGCCAGAAGAGCTGCCCGTCATACTTTGGACGTACATGAATTTTCATAAGACAGCAACTGGTGAGACCCCTTTCATGCTAGATTTTGGCATGGAAGCCATGATACTGATCGAAGTTGGCCTCCCAACACAAAGGATGATCGAGCCCCACATTGAGGGAGAAACAATGTAACACCTTGATCTGCTGAGGAAGTACGAGAACAAGACTCGTTGAGGGCCGCGAGTTATCAAAACAAAACAGCAAGGTACTTCAATACCAAGGTCCTTTTGAGGTTATACGAAAATTGAGAGGTGGCGTATACAGCTTGAGGGATATTTCGAGAAAACCACTCCCAAGACCGTGGAATACTGAGAACTTGAAAATTTATTACAAGTAGCTGGTCAAGCAACCGAGTACATTGGTAGTTTGGTTTCTTATTGCGTACTTAGAATGTTTTTTCTTTTCATCTTTTTGTCTTCGTTCAGGCTTGCATGTCGTCCAATAGTTTAGTTTTCAGTTATAACCTATGTACATTTTTACTCTTTCATTATTCGAAGTCCATTTCGATAACACGAACTCGTCCCAAACACATTAGCATAAGGTCGTGCTCCATGCATGCAGCTAACATATTAAATTAGTGTAAGGTCGTGCTTCGCGCATGCAGCTAATGTCGTGCTCCGTCCATGCAATTTACACATTAAATTAGCGTAAGGTCATGCTCCGCACATGCAGCTAACATATTAAAGTGGCGTAAAGCCGTGCTCCGCACATGCAGCTAATATATACAACTAGTGTAAGGTCGTGCCCCACTTACGCAACTAGTACTCCAAAAATCACTCTCTACCACATCACCCCGACCTATGTACACTATTCCCCACAACATAATTATGCAATGGTTGAGCTCGGGTGTAGCAATCACTACCCACGAAAAACTTCAAAGTTCATTAAAAAAAAACAGAGGAAGAGCCCGATCTCACTGATGATAACAACTCGAACTCACTTGCCAAAATTTGGCCAAGTGAAATGTTCGAGCTGTTTTAAACAAAACTCGAGCTCACTTGCAAAAATTTGGCCAAGTCCAGAGTTCTAGCTTTTTAGACAAAAACTCGAACTCACTTGCCAAAATTTGGAAAAGTGAAACAATCAAGTTGTTTTAAACAAAAACTCGAGCCCCCTTGACCAAAACTTGGCCATGGAAACCTACGAACTATCAATACCTGATTTCTAATTCAATCTCCTCAGGCACGTCAAGATATGGATGATCGGCCAGAAAGTTAGCCAAAGCCTGATTTTTTACTGCCTTTTTGGGGTATGTACTGTATTTCAAATTCTGACAATTCTAAAGTCCAAAGGCCTACCATTTGGTGTAAAATAGGGCGACAAAACATAAACTTAACCAAATTTACTTTACAAATTAAATAAATGATTACAGGCCATAAATAAGCCCTTAGTTTTGTACATGTAAAATATAGAGTAAGACATAATTTTTCAATAGCAGAATAATTACATTCACATTTTGTTAACCGTCTACTCAAATAGTAAATCACGCTTTCTTCACCAAATTGGTCTTCTCGTGCGACCATCCCAACTATCGATTCTTGTTCAGCCGATACATACACTTTCATTGGCTGTCCTTGGATTGGTGATACCAACACTGGTGGACTTGATAAATATGTCTTTAAGTTTTCAAAATCCTTTTAATGCTCTTCTTTCTAGACGAATATCGAGTTCAATCCCCCTTTTGTGCACTAAAAAACCAAGAAAGTTTCCCACATTAACACCAAATGGACATTTCAAATGATTCAATTTTAGTTTATATTACCTCATTCGCTCAAATGAACGTCTCAGTTGCTCAAAATGGTCTTCCTCTTTAATGGATTTGACCAGTATATCATCTACATACACTTCAACAAACTTGCCTATCATATCATGAAAAATCAAGTTCATTGCTTTTGATAAGTTGCCCCCGCATTCTTCAGGCTGAATGCATAACTACCCATTCAAAACATCATAAAGCTCTAGGGAATCTAAAGGTAGTTTTATGTATGTCTTCCTCAACTTTATAAATTTGATTGTATCCTGAATATCCATCTATAAAGGAATATATTACGTGTCCGGCAGTAGAGTCTACTAAAGAATCTACCGTAGGCATTGGATATTCATCTTTGGGCGTGACTACGTTTAACTTCTAAAATCTATGCACACCCTTAACTTACCATTCTTTTTCAATACTGGCATTATATTAGACAACCACTCGACATATCTGGCCATCCTAATAAAACCTACTTTTAACAATCCCTCTATTTCTTTTTTAATTTCAAGAAGTATATTAGGGGCAAAACGCTGGGAGGTTGCTTGTATGGTTTAAAATTTGGCTTAATTGTTAATCTATGTTCTACCAAATTCCTATCTAAACTAGGTATATGTTTATATTCTCAAGCAAAACAATCTTTATATTCTTTTAATAAAGCGATTAATTTATTAATAACCTCTTGATCGAGCATCTGGCTGACAAATGTTGGGCGATCTTCCCCTTCGTCGCCAATATTGACTTTAATCATAGGGTCTTGTGCTTGAGCATATCCAAGCTTTGTGATCCTTATTATTTTATCATCCACGTTCCTTATAGGCACTTCCTCTTCCTTGTTGACTTCTCGGCCAATACTCTGCTCCAACTCGAATACTGTTAATTTGTTTCCCAATACTTTTAATGCTGCTTCTTCTTTCATTTTGTCTTTACATTCTTTACTGAAAACCATTAACTTGGCTTTGAAGGCTTGAATGTTGGCAATTTGCCTTTGTTGCTGATAACTCATTTAAAGTTCTTTGATTAACTTTTTGCCAATCACTGGCTCTTCTAAGGCCACTATATTTGGCCTCATTTGACTGAATATTTCAATAAGTACATCCACTGAAAATGGCTCTTCACTTTATGGAACAATTTGAGTTTCTTCTTCATTTTAGACTACCCGACGGTCCATGATTTCCTCGTACATGAATCTTTCCACTGAGTTTGCTTCTGCAACAAAGGGTCTATGATATGTTTGCACCACTTCTGCTTCGCCATTGTCATTCCAAAATACCAGCCACTGGTGGAAGGATGAAGGTATGCAATGACTCCCATGGATCCAGTCCCTTCCTAGTAGCACGTTGTAACTAGTAGGGCCATCTATTACAAAGAAAATAGTGGTCCTAATAGTTGTCCCCACAGTTATGTCCAGTGGCATAACTCCTTTAGCCGAAGTTGTCCCTCCATTGAAACTTGTGAGAATGACTTGTGTTAGAATCATATCACTTTCTATTTTCGCAAACTTCCTCATCATTCTAGACGGGATGGTGTTTATGGCTGCTCCATTATCAATGAGTACTTTCGGCACATGTACACTATTGACTAAAGCTTTCACGTACAATGGCCTCAAGTGTTTTATTAATTTCATGGCTGGTCTCTTGAAGATAACCTTCTCAGTAGCATCTATTTCAACTTCATGTCTGTCCTCTGTTGAATTGTTTTCTTGTGATAACTCAACATGCAATATGTCATACTAAACTTCTGTTTCCTGAATTTCATTTCCACTGTTTTCTAGTGTTTCTTCTTCAGTTACCCATCCTGTAGGAGAAGGCAATATTCTTGAAGGTGACCCATATTTCTCAGAGCGAAGCACTCTTCTCTTCCTTTTGGATGTCCCGTACAACTCATAGTAATCAAAGGAACGCCCAAATGGTTCTCCCAACAAGTCTACCTTACGAACACCTTCTCGATATAGTTGTCTTAACAACGTATTGCCCGATACTCCCCTATTTTTTTTCTCTGCTTCCAGATCAATTTTTTCTTCGATGTCTGTCATACCATCGTCCTCTTCTCCATCGTATACCCCTAGATGTCTGGCATTCTTCACATTCCAGCACACATGCTTCCTCTTCATTATCCTCCATTTTTTCCTCCCCTTTCTCTTTATTTTTGAACTCATTGGCTAGTAAATAATTATTAGTCATGACAGGAAGTAACATACTGAACTGAAGAGTGAGGGGCTAATCTGGATCTTCTTTATCCTTTTTGACTCGCTCAAACTTTGATCTCCTAGAAGAATTTTCTATCAGTTCTTCCATTGATTCACATATACTAGTCTCTTTACTATCTTCTAGAACATTTTGATTTGCCACCTCGAGTAATTTAGGTGCTTTAGGACGCGGCAATCCCTGTTGTTGCCTCATCATTCGTCCATAATTCCGTTGAAAATGCCTTTGTTAGGTTCTAGTCATCTCATTGAAAGGTATCACCCTTCTTGCATTATACTGGAATGATGCCATACATTTGGTTGGCGAGGTTGTGGCCAAAATGTCCTCCCATTATTCATTGGCCTGAATTGCCTATCAAAAGGCGATCCTCTATAGAATGATCTACCTCGCCCTTTACCAGGCTAAGCATTTAGGATAAAATCAGGATGATGGTGATGCTGCTATATTCCTAGTTTCTCTGTATTTGCACCCACTTCTCCTTTACATCTTGCACACATGATATTTCCATCTTCCTTAGGCTCTTTCCCTTTCATACGTTCAGAAACACTGGGATGTGGTCCAGGATCTTCTTCACCGTCGTCCACTATTTTGAAATTAATCATTACCATGTTCACCCCAAGTGCTGTGGGAAAGGATTTTCATCCACTGTCATTTTCTCCTTATCTTCGAACTTGATTCGCCCTGATTCGATAGCATCCTGTAACACGTGATGAAAAACCAAGCAATTATTAGTCAAATGTGACCATGCATTATGCCACTTACAATATTTTTTACCCTTAATTTGTTCAGGGCTTGGCAATTTATGCTTATCGCTCAATTTTATCTGCTTATCCCTATACAGTTTGTCAAATATAAGGTCAGCTTTGGTCACATCGAATGAGATCGTCCTAGCCTGTTTGTTTTCATCTTTTATAGGCTCGTCCTTACCCGATGCTCTCGGTTTGACCATTATAGGGCAGGCGTAAGCATTCCTTTTAATTAATTCGGCCAAACATACTTCAGTTTGATCGTAATATTCATCGCTAATAGTATGATCATTAAAATTTGGGTCTTTATAATAAATCTCTTTACTAGAATTTTTCATTTGTTCTTCTTCTCTTATCAATCGTTCATACCTAATCACGTTCGCGCTGAGTTGGAACAGGTCAAGAAATTATCTATCCTGGAATTTCTTCTTCAAATCAAAGCTTAAGCAACTTTGAACGATTTTGACAAATTCCTTCTCAGGCAGAGGTACAAAACATTTGTTTCTAGCTGTTTTGAACTTTTAAAGGAAACCTTCTGCCAATTCGTTTGGCATTTGACGTAAATTCGTCAAATCGGCCAAAGTAACTTTAGATTCAGTCTTATAAAACTGAGTATGGAGCAATTGTTCCAGTTGTTGCCACGTTTGATCAGAGTTTGCTAGCAAATTAATGAATCAAGAGAAAGCTACTCCTGTTAATGAATCAGGGAATAACCTCATTTTATGATAATCAGTTACTTCACCACTTTGCATTGTGAATCATCTTATATGTTCTAGAGTAGACATTTCTCCTAAACGAGTGAATAATGAAAATACTGGCACTTTGTACCCTCTAGGCCATGGATATGCTTCATCTACCCAATCAGGATATGGCTTTGTGTAAGTTGGCCTAATGATAGGACATACCCCAAAAGCCATTTGATCCTGTACTATCTCCATGATCTGATTCCTCAACAAGACGTTGGGATCATATGGAATTCCTACCGGCTGGTTTACTGGTTGATTTGTTGAGGCCTAACATTTGGTCCTTGGTTAGCAACAAAATTACCATTGTTTGGGCCATTATTGTCGTTAGCCTGAGTATTTAATCCATCATTAACGCGTGGGAAAATTCCATTATTCAAGACATTGTCTCTTATATTTGGATTACACCCCAGGTTTGAAATCCCATTACCACCATTCAAGTTTGGCATTCCATTACCCCCTGATTTGAAGTAGACGGACCAAATGGTGGTTCTAATCCTTAATTTAAGTTCGAACAAGGAGGATTATGTGGTGAATTATGTCCCATATTCGTCCTGGTTTGAAAGTGGTTTGCAATAGACACAACTGGCTGACAATTTGGCCTACTAACTTATTCATTATTTCGTTCAATGTATTCAATTGTTTGGCCATGTTGTCATAATGTGCATTCCCATTTTAGGTAAATCTTTTCATATTATGAACATTTCTTAGATGTACTCGTTCAACGACATCCTATGTGAGTTTCCCAAGCAATGCACGCATGATTCGAGGACTCAACTCCGTCATTGGCTTGTAGCGACTTTGACTGCTTTGACTCTGTCGCTCTGTTCATGGAGAGTTTTGCTGCTCTTCATATAGCTCGATCACAGACTGGACTACTCCTTGTCTTGCTGGTTCCTTACCTGAATTCTTATGAGGCATAATGCTTCACTTTCTTGTATCCTCAAACACCAATTGTCCCACTGGACGTGCCAAATTGTTTCGCGCGGGTTATCGCTAACAATTTAAAAAAATTTCAGACGATTGTCTAAAGAACAAATCTCTTGAGACAAAATCCCAAAAATGGGTGCTTTATTGATGAAGATTACAATGGGAAATAAACAAAATCGCTCCAAGGGGCACAACACACGAGTACTAAAAAGAGATATTTTAAAGTTAAACTAAGAAATTGAAATTACATAATCTCTGTTGAGAGTGTTTGATTCGGGGGCCTTTTCTTCTATTTCTTCTTTTCCTTTTTATAATACCTTGATAGTTTCTTTGTGAAGAACTGCTTGGAAACTACTTGGTGCTCTATAACTACCAACTTTCTTCATGATGGCTGACTTGTCATGGAACTACCGTCTCGAACTGTTGCCATTACTCTTGTCGTTTAACTGCCTACAATCGGGATTAGTGGATCGTGGGGTGTGATAAGGTTGTTTAATAACCGCTTCAATAACTGCTGTCCTGGATAACCATAATACCTTGTATTCGCTCAGATCCTGGGCAACTCGAAAGCTTGGGCGAGAACTGGATTATCGCTCTGGGTGACCGTAAGGCACTCCATTCGCTCAGATCCTGGACATTTTGCAAGCTTGGGCGATGATGGTACTTTGTCCGTGGGCCTCCATTGCATTCATTAATGGTCCTATATGGGCCTTTATCCTGAATTTCCTAATTGGGCTTCATTCCTTGGACTATTCAATTTGAACTATACTTTTTGTATGTCAACAGTTTCTATTTTGCATTGTTCAAAAATCGAAAATCTAGGTAAACGGACATTCGACTCTTATTAGAGTTATGGTTGATATTTCGATGTTGTGAGAATATATTTTTGTCCAATTTCCTTAAAACTGATTTAGCATTTGCGCTCGTACTAACATGATCAAATGAACGTCATGATCCCAAAATAGAACGCTTCTTCCAAAACTAATATAACACATATTAGACTTTTTTAAGAAAAGTCGTACTTTCATACATTTTCATTTTGGCTTCCAAAATATCATAAAAAATTCTAACCGATAAAAAGATAATTGCCTTAATACAAAGCAATTAATTATGCACATACGTCAACGAATGTAAATAATATTCTGCTCTTATATTTAATTACAAACCAACAATGAAATACCCAATCATACAAATCAGCGTTGAACCATGTAAAATCATCCATGCATCCATCACGAAAATTCTAAAACACATCAATGTCCCCCTTTTCAAATGCATAAATATTTAACTGACATGTACTCATATTAATTCAAGAAAATTCATTTAAAAGGGACACAACTGTTACTAGAATTTAAATTGATCTATAGTATAATCATGTAAGTGTTGGAACTTCATTAAACTTATACTTTATGAACTTGCCAAGATCTTCATGTCAAGTCATCAAGAAACTGAATTAACGTGGTAGATACCTTAATCCATTAATTTCTGACTTGAATAATGAATCTTGATCTGTAAATCTTCAATTTGGTTGCTTCAAACCTCCTTTTTAATTCCTGATTGTGGGTTTATGGATGTTCCTCTTCATATGCTTTCTCTTATATTTTTGTGTTGATGTGATAACACAAAGAATGAGAAAATCACACATGAATTGGAGACCATAACCCTTTATATATATTTACATATGTATTCGGCCCATCGTCAAATACAAACCCTAATGGATTCAGTTTCTACACATGTAGTCCGGTCCACACTTTATTTAGATGTTCAAATGCCAATTATTTAATTCCTTATTAGATCACTTTAATTTTGGACTTAACTTTAAGATAGTATTTATACACAATTAATTACATAGTCGGCCCACATGGTAAATTAAATAATTTCCCAACAATCTCCCACTTGGGCCACATATGTTACCTTATAAATGTGTATAACCTTATGAGCTCAAACCTTTTACTATCATAACCAAAAGCATCTCCGAACAATCTCGTCCATTGATTATATCAACATAGTATCCAAGTGGTTTTTGTTATAAGTAACATAACTAAACCCATCAATGGTCATGTACATCAATACAATCAAATGACATAGATCAAGTGTGGATGTGTAGCACAGAAATTACATGTAATGTGATCTAAACATGCCTATTTCCAACTGGTCCTACCTTATTCCTTAATACCTTATGAGATCAACCATAAACTTTAATCAGAGTGGAACTGAACTGAATACTTTATTTCTGAAATGAACTGAAATAAACTTGAATGTGCACAACCAAAATTATGTGTCAAAAGACAACATCCAAAATACAAACTCCCACTAAATTGGCATATCATCAAAAGACGCAACACCCATGTGAGCTTTATGCTCATGAAAGACCTTGGGTGGTAGCCATTTAGTAAATTGATCCATGATTATAGAGTTTGTCCTTATATGGTTTATAGAAACCTAACCACTCTGAATTCTTTCCTTGACAACTAGGAACTTAATGTCTATAAACTTTGACATCGTCATGTTCCCATTGGAATACAAGACTGTCATTGTCACAAAATAACTTAAGTGGTGTTTCATTTCCATCCGAAATATGCAACCTAGTGACAATATTTTACAATCAAATTCAATGATCAAAATCAGAATATCCAACGATCTCCAAGTGGTCTGATTTTCCTAAATGTGATCATGTAATTCTTTGTTCACGATAGATACCGAATAACTTGATGGTGCTTTCTAAATTTCCATCGCAAAGTTAATTAAATATCTGCCTAGCATTCCAACAATGAATGCTATATCCAAATGTGTGCAAACCCAAGTATACATTAAATTCTCAATTGCTAAAGCATAGAGAATTTGATATATATCCTTTTCTTTAAATTTATCATTGGGGCATTAATTGAGACTAAATTTGTCTTCCTTAATTGTAGGGGTATCACTTGATTTTCATATCTACATTTCAAATTTTTTAAGAACATTATCGATACAGCTCTTTTGTGATAATTCAAAAATACATCAAGAACAATTCTTGTGTATCTATATTTTTAACACAAAAGAGGTATCACAAAGATTTGTTTACTCCCACTGAACTTGTAATATCCACAATCATCAATTGAACGCATCTCGAAATCAAATGAGATAATTATTTGATAAAATTGTGATACCATTTCGGGAAACCAGCTAAGCCCATAGATGGATTCCTTTAATTTGTACACCCTCTAATGTAACTTAAGATCAAAATATGTCACAAATGCCATAATTGTCCTAAAAGAGTTTTCATAGAAACTGGAGAAAAATATCTTTATGCATGGCATCAATCCACTATTTAAAATTATTCTTTTGCATGGCTTGATGAAAGTTGATTGATAAGTTCTTCTTTCGTCAATCAATGTCATCCTTATTTTCTTGGAAAAAGACTATAAAGTTATCGAGAATTGTCTTTCTTCTTTTATAGTGGATTTCCTTAATGACATTTGTTTTTGAGATTGTTGAGTTTGTTTTTCTGGAACAATCTCTTGATTGTGTATGGGAGATTTTATAATATTATCTTGATCTGAAAGTGCTTCTTGAACAAGATTTGGAGCAAATATTTGTCCTGAACCAAATCATTGTCAATTGTAACAAAAGAAATATATACATATTCTTTGTCCAAGAAAAAATCATAACCTTATAACCTTATCTCCTCTCGCGAACTCTACATCCTCAAGAAATCGAACATTTCCCATTTCGAAAATTGACCTCATAGTGGGACCTTTAAAATTTTGTAACCCCTTAACAATTACTTTACTTGGAACTTTATACCTAAAAAGATCCTGATGTACTGTGGGCAGATTCCATATCCCTCTAGGAATATTCCAAAAGGCCTGGACGTTGTTATCCTGATTCGTCATATCTGTCATAGTATTTACCACTATGGTAAGATTTGACTTGTTAAATTCTTTTACTGAGTTAATTTTCAACTAAGTCTTGTATACCTTGAACATGTCCAGTGTTTGAGATTTCTCATGGATGAAATATAGGTAGCCATATTGAGAAAGATTCGTCTATGAACATAATAAATAACTGTTGACCATTCCAAGAAGTCGAAGGGAATAATCCACAGATATTCGTATAAATTAGTTCCAAGACGTCAGAAGTCATATTGGGACCTAATCTCCTTATGTTTGTTTGTTTTCCCTTAATATAATTTACACAAATACTTAATTCTGAAAATGTAAGGGAATTAAGAATTCCTTTTGACATAAATCTTTCCATTCACTTTTGAGAGATGTGACCTTATCGCTTGTGTCATAATAAAGCAGAATCTTCATTGATTAATTTATGTTCAATACCACGTAAATCAATATACAAGGTTTTTTTATAAGAGACAACTATATTAAGCAAATATAGGTTATCGTTACTGGATAAAGAATTAACACCCACAATATTTGAATTAAGAAAAGATCAAACTAACTATTTCTAATTGAACAAGAGTAACCAAAGTTGTCCAATGTAGAAATAGAAACCAAATTCCATCCAAAAGGACAGTATCGCAAATGTCTCTCTCAAATTCAAATAATAATCAGTTTTTAATGATAACTTAAATTCCTTAAAGCCTCAACCTTAATTGATTTGCCATGGCCCCAGATAGATGAATCTTTCAGCATCAATTGGCTTGGTAGCTCAGACAACCCCGTATAGACACACTTATGTTAGTGGTGGTACCAAAATTTATCCACTAAGTGTGTCTAGGTATTGACATTAAATTTACTTCAAAACAAACCAAAGTGAGAAATGTATTTTTCTTTACACGCCAGCGTGGTATTTAGCACAATCTCTCTTTATATATCCCAAATTTTCACAAAAGTTACAGCTAAATTTATTTCCCTGTTAATTTTGAACCGAACCGGATGCATCTTTTTTATTCTTTCTTTTCTTGAACTTGTCCTTAGAGGTACTAGCCAAGTGAGCACTTTTAATCATTTCTTGCTTCAACCTTTCTTCTTCTTGCACACAGTGTGAAATGAGCTCATTTAGAGTCCATTTCTCCCTTTGACAGTTATAACTGACCTTGAATTGTGCAGGAAGAGAAATTAAAACCAGATGTATGAGCAAATCATCAGAAAGCTCAAGCTTTAGAGCCTTTAATTTTTGAAACAATATGAGACATATGCATAATGTACTCCCAATATTTCATTTACTTTTATTCCTTAGTGAAACTAGGTTTGCCAAAGAAATGTACTAGTTTAAGTCTTATTGCTCTTTGCAAAGCGTTTTTTTTTAATCAAGAAATTCCTTAGAAGTAGTTACCTTATTGGACACGGCGCCCTTGAATGATTTTGGAATACCAGGTTTCATGATCATAAGACTCATGCAGTTTGAACAAAATCCCACTTATCAAAGTCCCTGTTTTCATCGACAAAACTTTTATCCGTAAGTGCATCGGGTTGTTCAGTCCTTAACGCAAGGTCTAAGTCCATGCAGTTAAGAACGATCAGAACGTTCTCTTTCCAGTCCTTAAAATTGGTTCCATTTAGCACAAGAATAGAGTTGATGTTGGTAGATATTGTGGAAGTTGACGGATTAATTGAATAGATAATTAATACTTAATTAAGATGTTCACATAGAAATCTGTATTAAACAATTAATCAATTCAAATAATGGTAAACCCCATCGCAAGAGACCGAGCACAACATTAATATTTATTCTTTGGACAGAAATACCAACTTGTAAGTGGTACTCTTGGTGTAGTAATCAAATATTGACAATAAATCATGTCAAACAATAAACCTATTTTTAGACCGATTTATTGTTCACATAAAATAAAATATTATAATTGTCACATATTTATTACCACGGGTATGTAAATAATTCGGCCAAATATTAACCTTCATTTGGGCCGGTTAATACCCGCATGAATTACGTACACACAACCTTTCTAATAGTCCAAATAAATTAATTTAGGCAATAGAGACCACTTTGGTGACATGTTGCTTCAATCAATTCATTTAGAAAGATTAGTAATCCAAAAGAAATACCAAAATTTGAATTATAATTGTTAATCTCTAATTCTTTTATTTTATTTCGAAACTTTAGGGGCCTAGGGTTAATAATTCAAAACTTTAGGGATCCAAAAATAATTATCCATAACTTTAGGGGTCAATAATTAATTATTGAAAACTTCAGGAGTAAAAAATTAATTATTCAAAGCATTAGGGGTCAAAATTTAAAAATTTAAAATCTTTGGGGCCAATTAGAACAAAATCAGAAACTTTGAGGCTTTAAATGCAAAATCAGAACTTTAAATTGCCCAAAAATAATTAATTTTAAAACTCCGGGGGTCGAATTGTTAAAAACTCATAACCTTAAGGCCCAACTTGAATGAACTTTAAACTTTTGGGGCTGAATAACCAAAGTTGTAAACTGAAGGGGCTTAAACATTAAAATTAAAACTTTAATGGCCCGAAATTAATTAATTTTGAAACTTGAGGGACTGAATTATTAAACCCGAAACTTTAAAGGCCAAATTGGATGAATTTTTAACCTTAGGGAGCTAAAATATCAAAACCTTAAACTTAAGGGGTTGAAACTTTAAAATTAAATCCTAATTTGAAATTGCAACCAATGACTTCAAAACTTCAAATTTTCAACTCAACCCCCGCCCCCAAAATTCACCCAATACCTGAAAACCCTAAAATCTAAAATCAACATGGGTGGCACTCGCCAGCCCCGCCACAGAAACAAAGGCAGCTCGTTGCTGCCTTACACGTAGAGGCGAGTGCCGCAATGTTGCAGCAACGACAAGCGCGCCGCAAAGACGCAATGGCGTCTGTCGCCGTTGTCGCCAATGATGAGTCATTCTTGCCGCCAAGATGTTAAGCTCGCTTGAAGCCGCAGCAGTTAGCCGCTCCCAACAATTTTTTTTTAATACTAAAATCTGAAATCTTGAAAATCAACTGAATAATTTCAAATTTAATAAATTTAAATCCGAAATTATTAAATTTGAAAATCATGAAAATATACAAGAACCAAATTAAAAAATTTTGATTCCCAATGATTTAACATGAATAAGCTCTGATACCACTTGTTGGAATTTTATTAAAACTTATACTTTATGAACTTGTCAAGATCTTCATGTCAAAGCATCAAAAAACTGAATTAATGCGGAAGATACCTTAATCTATTGATTTCTGATTTGAAAAATGAATCTTGATTTGTAAATCTTTAATTTGGTTGCTTCAAACCTCATTTTTAATTCCTGATTGTGGATTTATGGATCTTTCTCTTCATACGCTTTCTCTTGTATTCTTGTGTTGATAGAATGACATAAAGAATGAGAAAATCACACATGAATTGGGGACCATAACCCTTTATATTTTTCTATATGTATTCGGCCCATCGTCAAATACAAACCCTAATGGATTTGGTCTCTACACATATAGTCCGGCCCATACTTTATTTAGATGCTCAAAACCCAATTACTTAACTTTTTATTAGATCACTTTAATTTTGAGCTTAACTTTAGGATAACATTTAGGGAACAATACATAAATAAGGTATTTAAGTATCACCATTTCAAAATTAAGGTTTGAAGTTTTAAATTTCAAAAATTAGGTTTTCATTAAAATTTATTTATAATTTAATTATGAAATAATAATTATTAAATTAATTTATTATTAATATTTAATTCTACTATAAAATAATTAATCCACTCCCACCTCCACCACCTCCACAACTCCGGAGATATCCCGGCGACCTTTCCGGTCACCATTCTTCTCCGGTGACCTTTCCGACGACTTTTCCGACGACTGATCCAATTCCGACGAATATGTTAAGGTCACAGATCTATACAATTTGGTCACAATTCAAAATTTTTTAGGTCACAATTCAAAATTTTCATAGGTCACAATTTGTTCATCGGTCACAACTTAAAAATTTGAAAGTCACAATTTTTCATTGGTCACAAATCACAAAATTTGTAAGTCACAATACTTATTTACGGTCACAAACATCTCATTAATTGAACATATATTATATTTTAGGTCACAATTTATCAAATTATTAGTCACGAATTAATAATTTCTAGGTCACAAAGCATTTATTGGTCACCGTTTATCTACTTCATTGGTCACATATTGTTTACTTGTCACAACCTAACCAAATTCCTGGTCACAAACAACCTAATCATTTGTGACCACCCCCGAATCATTTGTGACCACCGCTTCGCCACGACTACCACCGCCAACCAGATGACAGCGGTGTAACAAACTGACCACCAAAGCAAAACTCACCCAATCACTGGACTAGATCGCAACTGCACCCCACACTCCATCGTCACTGCACTCCACTGCACCCCTGTCACAACACCACCACAACCGTCGACACAGTAACAACAAACCAAAAAAACCACCATAGCAGCCAGACCCATCGCCGTTGCCACCAACACCAAGATCCAGCCCCCACCAACAGCCCACTGCTAACAGCCACAGAAGAACCACCACGCCCACCACTATGCACCCACAGACGCACCACCACGCCGGCATAGACCACGCCCACCACAGACCACAGATCATAGATCGATACTAATCACAAACCACCACCTGCGCCACCATTTGCACAACACCATAAAACCCAATAAAAATCACCCCAAAACATCGGCTAAACAACGGATCGAAATAGGCAGAAGATAAACGGTGGGCTAAACAGCGGATCGAAATAAAAATCACCCCAAAACATCGACTAAACCCAATAAAAATCACCCCAATAAAAATCACCCCAAAATCACCATACAGTGCAGTGCTCGTCGCTGCAGCGTTAAACCTAAGCATCGCTACAGTGTTGCTCCGCTAATTGCTCGTGTCGTTAAACCTAGATCTTGGTGCTGCTTCACATCGGAGCGTCGTTGTGGCGGTGCTCAAATTGTCGCCTTGCTTCCTCACAGTGTTGTTGCACCGGCATGAGAGAGTGAAGAGAGAGAGAGGGGCGCTGTTGCCGGGGAGAGAGTGAATAGAGAGAGAGAGAGAGAGGCGATATTCTGTTGCTGCTGGGAATAGAGAGAGATTAGGGTTTATAATAATAATATTATTAATAAAATATTAATTTATAATAATTAAATGAAAGCCTGATTTCTGTATTATTAAACTTGATTCTTGATTTATGAAAATGAAAATTTAAAACCCATTCTAGCTGTAATTTCCTCTAACATTTATACACAATTAATTACATATGTCGGCCCACATGACAAATTAAATAATTTCCCAACAGTAAGTATGTGTATATACAATTTTTTTTTTGCCACCAAAATTTAAAGAAACTTCCTTTCTCCCTTTAATTATATATGCGTAAAGGATAGACATAATTGCAAATTGCCTAACACCACAACTTATGTCTTTTCATTTTATTTAGAGATACATTTAAATAAAGATAACACGTTGCACTATTCCTTTTTCTTCTACACATTTCAATGAAAATGTGCAAAAGCAAATACATATATCACATAACAGATAAATTTATATTTAAACTTTTGGGTTATTCCAGCAAATCTCAATTTATGAAAAAAAAAAATGTTCTTACCAGAATTTCAAAGTTGATTTATCACGTAAAACAAAATGGTTTCTAAACAAAAAAAATTAGAATATAAAATGCAAAAGAAATTTGTCTTAGGATTGCTGGATAAATTAGTATGTGAATTATAATCTATTAATAAAAAACACGTGGATGCAAATGCTAGAGTAACAACTTACTGAATCATAGTAAATGCATACAGTGGCAGATCTAGGCTATTGATTCAGTTAGGGCGACCGTTGACTGCAATAGTGAGATTGTTTATTAATATTTAATTAAACAATATTAAACGAATTCAATTAATATATAAATGCACTAAAACGTAAAAGTCATATACATATGAAAATATAATTCAAAATAACCCAAAATAATTAAAAATATATATATACATATTTCAATTATATATGGATGATCAAGTTTCGAGTTCTTACGAACTTAAACGAGATAAGATGAAATTTATATATAAAATATGATTACACGGTAAAGACAAGCTCGAGTTTAGGCGAAGTTTATGAAATTTTTTGAAATAATGATTTTTAGAACTAGAACTATTTTTAACTCAATCTTTTTTGAACTCTTAAAAGGACCAAAAAAAAAAAAAAACAGTACTTAAGACCCATTTGATTCTCATTATTTTGTAGAATGAAAATGAAAAATATAGCCGTTATTAAACCCCACACAACATATAGAAATTCAAAATTGATGGCTTGATATGATGAATAACTGTCATATTTTTCATTTTTATGGATGAAAAATGAAAAACAAATTGAGGCTTAAATTGTCTAAATTTAAATTTTACAAAAAAAAAAAAAATTGATAAAATCTAATAACAAAAGTATATTTTATGAAATAATAATTTTAGTCAATAAATTTCTTAAAAAGGATATTTTGGAAACGAAAACTAATAATATATAATTGTTTAGTTATAATTTAATTTGTTAACAAAATTAAAAGAAAGAGAGGATGTGATTGGAATCGAACCCCAAAGTCTTGAATCCAAAGCAAACACTTCACAATTTAAGTTACACGGTTTTTTTGTTAAAAGCATGTACAATATTTATTTATTTATTATTATTTGTCAAAACATTAAAAAAAGAAGTGAATGTGAAAAGAATTGACCCCGTCCATCTTACATGGAGCATGAGCACACTACTATTTGAGCTACATCATCTACTATTAAATATTTGTACATTAACAATTATATATATTTAATATAAAATCTTCCTTAGTCATTTTTCTCGATGGATTCAACACGAACGACCACTCTGACTCGCAGGGTGTTGGATCCGCCCTTATATGCTTAATAATAAGCAAATTACAACTTACTCAAACTTAGAAAATAGGAATTAATAAAATGAAGTAATGTATGTGAATGTAAATCTCTTTAAGACAAATTTCGTCCCTACATTGGTGCTAACAAGATCAAATTGGCGTCATTCTCCCAAGATGCAATACTTCTTCCAAAATTAATATAACACACTTTTAATTTTTCCCTGTGACCCAACTCTTGAGTACTCTTCTAAAATGGAAGATATTAAATACAAATACCGAACACGAAAATCAAAAATATTATGGAAATTATTTTGACAGATTTGGAGAAAGAAAGAATTAGAGAGTGAAAAAAAATGGAATTAGGAGGGTCTTATTTATAGATTTTCATGTCTCTTCGAATAGTTACATCTTTTGACAAACTTAATTTCAACCGTTAGATCGCACCATTTCATATATAATGGTGTAGATTGCATCGTCTCAAAATGTCATAACTTTTCATCATGCACCTTTTTGAATAGTCACACCCATTCTAAACCACATGACTCTTTGTATGCATCATTGACATTGAAGAGTTGCACCTATTGAAACTTATTCCAATTCACCATAAATAATACTAATTATTCTAACATCAAATAGGCAAAGGTCTTAATCTTCAAATCTTAGTCCTCATCATCACATGTAACAAAATAATCTGACTTGTATTTGGATGGATATCTAAACATAATAAATAAATAAATATTTTTCCTAATCCAATAACAATTGAAAATAAACGAACATGCCACTGCAATAAATAAGAGTATATTTTACTACAATTTTGTACATTTTGGTACAATTTTCTAATTTCGTACAATTTCATTCGATTCCTATGATTTCATATGAGTCGTGCTAACCGTGTTCATCTAGAATAATTCATTTCATATATGTTCATCTTATTTCAGAATCATATGCAACAATTAAAGAGATTGAACAGTACACTTTTTATACCATTATGGACATTTTCCTACTATTTCTTACATTTTCTTACAAAAAAAACTTAAACTAAAGAAGGTTTTAATAGTTCTTTTGTAAATTTTTTACTCACTTTACATTAAAACGCAATCATCATGTTGAGCCCATGTTCGGTATAGAATAAAATTTGACAAAAATCTCCAGTTAAAGCCAAAAATTAATTTTAATCACATTTCATGATACTCACAACTTTCAACCATACATTTGATTAATTTTTATTAAAATTTACTAAAAACCTGATTTTTAATCAGCAAAAATCATCACATTTAAGGTATAATAGCAATATAATTGATCTCCTGCCCCAAGTGGGCAGGATAAACTTTGAATTTATGACCGTTTTAAAGAACCATAACAAAAGTTTTCTTGCCACATCAGTAGAAGTTTTTATCCTGCCTACCGGGAGCAGGAGATTAGGACATTGCAAATGCTTGTCACAGACCAAAGTAATGTGAATTTGGAATCAAATAATCCATCACATAATACAAGGTAAGTAGACTACAAACACTATGCAAATAAATTAAATAGGAGAATAGGATGATATTTTTGTGAAAAATATATCTTTTTTTTTTTTTTACCTCCAGCATAAGAAAAATAAAAATAAATGCAAATATGACCAACATTTCTAACTACATATAAAAGAGGGAGATTTCCGATTATTGTTCACAAGCCGTTTTCGAGCCGACTCCCCCTCAGCCGTTCCATTTAGCCTCAGCGGCTCAGCCGTTTGAAAGTGAATTTCTAATAACTACGTATAAGAGGGAGATTTCCGATTACTGTTCACAAGCTGTTTTCGAGCCGACTCCCCCTCAGCCGTTCCTATTATTGAAACTATAATCGTATATAATTTTATGAAAATTTTATATATTTACTTATGTCAAATAATGCAAACTTGCCAAAATCCAACTCCTTCAGCATATTGTTCTCAATATCATCTTTACCTCTTCACATTCTTCTTCTCTTCATTTTCTTTTGTGCATGTATTTTCGTAGTATGAGCGCTATATTGTCATTGCACACTGGAAAAAAAAATATATTGAGAAATATACTTATGAATTTCTTTTCATTAACTTCCTTACAGTTAACTATGAAAGCATGTAAATAAGCTAATTCGTGTATAGGTTAAGTATCTCATATTCTGTCAAGGGAGATCCATAACAATTAAGATACACTGAATAATGCTTATGGAGGTCATTCTTATCATTACCAATAATTAACACACAAGTTACCAATCAGACTGCACAAGCAAAAGAATGTAAGCCTTCCACTTACACTAAGCTCCTTTAGTCTCACTGCCACTTTCAATTGTTGTACAATGAAAGAAGCCATATACGAAAAATTAGAATAAATAAATAAACGAATTCAGCTAAGCCACATTAGCCAGCAGAGGTTACAAAAAATTCGAAGAAATTCACAGAACACCCCTCCAAAACATTATTGTGCCAATTTCTTGGAGGAAATCTATTAATTAAAAGAAATTATTTTTTCATAGCCGAACAATCTATGGACAAAAGCCTCAAACCAACCTTACCATCGAAGTAATACCCAAAACTTCAGCAGATAAATTCTTGAATCCATCATAAACAACACAAAAAAACCTAATTTACAACCACGAGAAAAATGAAAAAGGAAAAAAAATGAAACACGGAAGGGGAAGAGAAAAGGTTTCTTGATAAACCAAAAGGAATGGTGAAGATGGGAAATGAAATGAGAGTAAAGGTGAGTTCTGAAAAGTTAGTAATACACGCAAACATTAAATACTGACAGAAGAAGTCAAATGGCTCGGCGGCTAAAACGGCTCACGGCTCGGTTTAGATGGCCAAATGGCAGAACATTCATTTCGTTGTTTAGAGAGAAAAAATCGAGGGGTTTCCTTCCTACAGCAGCCGGTGCCGTCGCATCTACCCCGGCCCTTAAGAACTCGGCTCTCTTCCCCAACCGTCGGCACCCACTGCCTTCTAATTACACAACCACTAGATTTCGATTTCTCGTTGCCAACCTTCCAAACTTTGAAAGCACCACCATCACCGTCGGCATCACCGCCATCATCACTAGGAGTGAGTGAGTTCAACGCTAATGGCGGAGAAGCCTCAACCTTTCGTGCTTTATACTGCGGAGTGTGTGGGGGTACCCGTGGTGTTCTGCGAGTTTGGACCCAATTTTGAGAAGTGCAAACCATGGTTGATCCAGAACTCACCGACTATGTACCCGGATCTCCTCAAAGGTTACCCAAAAAGCCAAACCCTAACCCCATCCATTTTGTATACACAAGGCGTTTCTGATTTTGTTATTCTATATATATTGTTGATTGATTTTCTGAGTGCGAAATATCAGTGATTGTGCGAATTTAATATTATTATTATTTGCTGTAAAGTGTGCGTGTTTATTTTAATTCTTGATTTTACGGAGTTTTTATATGTTCTTTTTTGTTTTTTAAGGTTAATGAGTAAATTTAATCAACACTCATTGAACTTTAAAATGGTTACCACTTACTCACTCAACTTTAACGCGTTACCGAATGCTCAATAATCTTTTCTTGTAGTTAACCATCCACCACTCACTCACTCCCGTTCGTGAAAATTGACAGAAAATTACACGTGGATAACGGTAATCTCACGTGGCAAACTCTCTCTGTTGAATTGACGACGTGTAATCCAACTCACCACACCTCCTTCTCAAATCACGCTTCTTCCCCAACTCCAACCCTTAATTCCCAAACCGACGTCTCTCCTTCATTCCTAAAAACCCAAACCCACGTCTGCTCCTGACAAAGATTCTGGGCGAAGAGTTCTCCATCTCTACCATTAAATCTGCCTTCTGCGCAAGGCAATTGATAAGGTTGTGTGGATGAATCGATATGGATCTCCCAGCTGAAAGCCCTCTTCGACGACATCGCCCAGCTCAAAGCCCTCCTCGACGACATCGCCCAGCTCAAAAGTGTGGATGAATTGATACGGATTGCTAGAACGCAGAAGCCTCCTGTGGAGATTGAGAGAGATGCTGCTAGTGCAAGTAATGATTCGAGCAATTATGGGATGATTCCTTCTGATTCCTCCTCCTCTTCCAGTGGTATAAGCTCAAATCTTCGAACCGGTGTTGTGAATTCATCTTCCTGTTTCTGAGGTCAAAAGCAGAAGCTTTCCTTTTCTGTATTCATCCTCCTGTTCGTGAAGGGAGATTGCAGTCCATGAAAATAGAAATAGAAATGATGAAGATGAAGAAGCAGAACCGACTTGGCTCTAAGAACTTTGTATTGCAGTTGGTTGTTGTATATGTAGTTGATTGTTGTAACTTTGCTGTATGATCTTTGTACTATTGAATGAATGAATAATTTTTGAACTTGGTTTGTTTCATTTTTGTGGCTGAGTTGGTGGATGGGCAATATAATGTGTATATGAGCATTTACTTCTGAGGTTATGGAAAATTGCGTGAGGTGCTTTTGTGTTGCATCAGATTGAGCAAGATGAAAATTGGATTGCTTGAGGTGCTTATGTGTTGCACCAGATTGAGCAGGATGACCTGATTTATAACCATAGAATAACAAAAATTGATTTATAACCATAGAGTAACAAAAATTGGATGCCTGAGGTGCTTTACTGGAATATAACCTGTCATTGAAAATATCAGATTTATGATTCGATTTACATCCTGCTAGACAGAGCTATATGGATAAAAGCAGCAAGAAATACATTTCAAAAAATACTGGAATATAACCATTCATTCAAAATACCAGAGCTGGAATATAAACCAGTAAATTATTTGTTGATTCATTCTCAAAATCATAAACATAAACCAGTTAACTACTGGAATATAACTATTCATTCAAAATACATACATTCATGATGGTTAAACCACATTTCAAAAACTTGCATTGACCACTCTAATGCACTAACATCAGCCAAAGGTTCACTGTCAAAAACTCTTAAAATCAACCCCTAAATTACAGCTATTTCGAAGGACCAGTCTTGTTAGATATTGCATCACTTGTGCCCCGAAGTCCAGGTGTGGGTATGAAAATATATTGATCTGTTCGAGGATTCTATTGCACTTCGTTTGTTGAATTATTGTTTGCTCTTCGAGTTGTAAGCTTGGCCTACGTTAGACAAATGGTTAAGAGTCATGAATATGAAATCCTTTTGTAATCATAGAGTAACAAAATCGAGAACTTACTCTTGAACTTTGACTTTCAACTTGACTGGCACTATCTTCATTTCCAGCCCAATCCTGAAATAAGGAAACATGGCTAAAAAAAATAATTTGTACTACACAACTATACAACATGCTAATTAAAGAAACACAAACCTCAACTGGTGCATCTGCCCTATCATGGTAATGCTTGTTATGGCCAGTTAAAGAACATACACTGCAGGTCATCTTCACTGCGCCTTTTTTCTTCATTCTTGAAGTTGTACCGAATGAGTGATTACATCTTCCTCTTACTGCCTTCTGCGCTTTTTTTTTGCTTCCTTCCCCTCTTCACCACCACCCAACTCGGTGGTTGTAAAGGGATAGCATTCACTTCCGGTCACAATTTCTTACCGTTAATGGGATTGACAATGTTTTCATAGCATTGTAGATAGGTTTGCACCGAGTAGCACTCATGCACATACTTTGTAGGATTATCCCCTCGATCTAGTATAACAGCAACCCCATGTCCACATGGAATCCCCGTCAAATCCCATCTCCTACATGCACATGTCTTGTTTGACAAATCAACTACATATTCTACCGTACAACATTTGACAAAGAACTGTGAGCCCCCAGACCATTCTACTTCACACTCCTCAACTATTTCCATAGATTTAGCTAATTTTTTTATGAATCTTAGGACACAAAGGTCCTCTGGCTCTTTTCATCTTATCCCTCCTTGATTGTATCCTCTTCATACAACTAATATGCATATCAATTAACATAGTCAAGATTGATTTTTCCCTATCCTCTAACACTACATTGTTGAAAACTTCACGTAAATTGTTAAGTACTATATCACTCTTCACCTTGGTGGAGAAATGAGGCTTACTCCATTCATGTGGATCCCTCTTAACTAACCACTCATATGCACCCCCATTCTCCTTCGCAAGTTCATCCATCCAAAACTTCCAATCAGACACAGTAGTAGACTTTGCAGCTTTCCATAAGTATCCTTTGAGCGCCAAACTCTTAAAATAAGCCCTAAAAAAATTTGTATACATGTGCCTGACACAAAACCTATGTTCAGCATCAGGGTACAAATCCTCAATAACCTTTTGTAATCCTTTCTGCCTATCAGTTATAAAAGTCCATTCGTTACTATTCACAATCCTTAAATCTTCACCCAAATGACTAACGAACCATCTTCAACTTCTAGCATTCTTCGTCTCCACTATTGCGTATGCTACGGGGTAAATACAATCATTGGCATCTACTACCACTGCAACAAGCATCTGTCCGCCAAAATTTCCTTTCAAAAAACACCCATCTAAGCCTAAAAGTTGCCTACAACCACTCATAAAACCTCTCTTGCAAGCTTCTAAACATATATAAACCCCTTGAAACTTCGACTCATGCGCAGTGACTATACATGTGGATCTTGGATTGCTTCTTAAAGTCTCATGAGCAAAAGACCAAAGCAAGCCAAACTGGTGTTCATTAGAGCCCTCATTCAATATCCCCGCCTGTCTTCTAGTTCGCCATGCAGTAACTCTATTGATTATTAATTTCAAGTCATCTCTCACAGCCTTAATAATTAGTTCTGACTTCCAATCGGGGACAACCTTGAAAGTTTCTATGTACTTCTCAGCAATGTACTTAGCTGTACAATGCCTATTTGTTCTGTCTCGCATGCATGTGTGCTGTGAATTGAAGGTCTTAATTTGTACGCAACCCTTCTTTTTATTCCACGAAGCCTAAATCTTCCACTTGCAATCCTTTTTTTTGCACACTCCTTGTGCTCTCTTTTCGTCATTCGCCGTAAACTTCAAATTACGCCTAGTGACAACCCCATAATGTCTAATTGCTTTCTTAAATTCTTCTGTGTCTTTTAACTCTTTTCCAACATGTAGTTGTGGATTAAACTTCTCCATCTCAGCATCATACGTAGGGAAACGATAATTATATTTCTCATCTGAAGAATGATCAGTATACAACTCCTCCTCCGAATATGCATAATATGGATCATCCAATTCTGAGCCATCATCATCCCCAACTGTTTGAAGTTGAAGTTCCCCATTCAGGCCTCTTTCCGATGCCTTTTTCTGATAATGAAAACCACCGTCGTCCACATCATCCTCCGAATCATTTAACTGGCACTCATGTGGCTCCAAATCTTCACTCTCATTGTTCGCCACTAGAATGCAAAAATACAAAAAGAAATTTAGCTGCTTCATATGATAAAATTTCCCAATCAAAGAAAGAAAGTTTTTAACATATATTAAGTCATTTCATGCTGATTTTTAACATATATTAAGTCATTTCATGCAAAAAGATAGAAATTTTTTTCAATCTTTTTCACAGTAACATTCACAGTAATAAGTCATTTTACAAAATCAAAATCATCTTTTCAGCCTCATTTATGGAATTCTACAGATGAAAAACAGAACACAAAAGACCACGGGTTGTATATGTTCGATTTGTTTTTATCACATTCGTGAAATTATGACGATGATTTCTTATTATGTATATTTTCAAATTGGCGTTTTCATAATTATTGACATAAAAACGACTTTCAGCTTTTCAATCTTCTTACAAAATTCATTTGTTAAACTTTATGCCCATAAGGAAACAAAGCATGTTCCAACAAAATAGCATAAAAAAAATTACCTTCTTGTGGTCTTTCTTGCTCATCTTCCAACAAAGCATCTTCCATGTGAGGTCCTTGTGGGTCACCTATGCCCTCCATTATCCCCACAAGAGAATCTCAAGAAATAGAGAGGAATGTCGTGAGGAATTTAAAAAAATAAAGAGGAATATCTGAGGCCCTAGTGCTGATTTTCTCTTCCAGCAGAAATGTAGTGAATGATTTGGGATTATAGGTTCTCAATTTAATTAGGTTGGATTACACGTAGTCAATTTAACAGAGGGAGTTTGCCACGTGAGACTACCATGTAATTTTCTGTCAATTTTCACAGACGGGAGTGAGTGAGTGGTGGATGGTTAATTACAAGTAAAGATTAGTGAGCGTTCAGTAACGCGTTAAAGTTGAGTGAGTAAGTGGTAACCATTTTAAAGTTCAGTTAGTGTTGATTAAATTTACTCTAAGGTTAATGGTATGCTGTGATATGTTCAATTATTATGTTTTCCTAATTCGACGTGCTCCTTCTGTATCCCCTTTTTGTGTGTATAAGGACGTGATGTTATACGTTCACTGATTTTATATATAGGGAGTGAGTAGATCGCTGTCCAATTTAGTTTCTTGGACTTGAAAAAAAATGCTCTTATTTTTTCCAAATAAGAAAAAGGAAAAATCACAGTAATCATGGAAAATTGTGTAAGTTAAGATTATTCTTCAGTATGAAGTTTTTCTTTTTCCGAGGATTTGCATCTTTTATTAAACCATTTTCTTGCTGCAAAATTTTTGTCTTTTTTTTTTTTTTTTCCCAAAATAATTAGAATCTGATTTTCAATTGAGTTATCTGGGGGGGGGGGGGGGTGGGGGGGGTGGAATTTTATGGATTGTCAAATTTTCTCTTTGAGTATGGAAGAAATCCAAAAAGTGTCCCTGCCATATTTGAATCCTCCCTTCATGTTGTGTTGGGCTATGTATAGTGGAAGTTATAGAGTGATCATAGACTAATAACAAAAACAATACAATGAATGAATTTATTCTTTTTATGGACCTACAATGATGGTTGGGGAATATGATCTTTAGGCAACAATGACCTCATTGTCTAAATTTTTTCTTGGCTCCAATAAGTGATTATTACACCTCATAACTCTTTTTACGCCATGTTGCTGCCTTAGTTTTTTAGCACCTTCTTGGTTAGATGTAGGAATTTAAGTCCTCAAGAATAGAGCACTTGTTCCTCTTCATTATAACATCCTTTTTTGATTGGCCAGGAAATCTTCCTTTATGAATAATTATTTCAGGTTCTTTATTATTGGCCTAAACAGAGATGGCTTCAAAGAGGATTCCGAAAGAACTGAAGGACTTGCAGAAGGACCCTCCCGTATCCTCAGTACCGGTTTCTTTCTCACCCCCAAATTTTATTTCCATGTCAGTTTCTCTGAGTTATAGCATATGTTTTCCAGTAATCTCCTGATTTTTTTCCGTGCTAATGGAAATCTGAAATTCATTTTTGCTTTTTCTGTCTTAAGTTGAGAAGTTTTCGTTTTATTTACTCAAATTGAATCTTTGTGGTTCACAAAATCGACATTACTCTTCCGATGAGAAAGAGAATGGAAGTTGTTGTATGCACACTAAAGCCTTTTATTAATCAATTACAAAATATGGGGATTTGAAATCCGTGTGGAGGTATTCTCCTGACTTGCCATGGACCCAGGATGAATCAGGCAATGCTTACAACATTTTAGACTTGCAGGTAATTTTTGTTTTCTCTTCTAAGTTTCCTCATCATCGATGTTGCTTACCTTTTTTATGATTGCATTTGATTTCTCGTTTGTAGTTTTCAGTTGTTTCATTTATTTATTTCTCGTTTCCAAATATGTACAGAGATACTAAAGACAACCCTATGGACTTTATTTCGGACGAATTGACATCAATCTAATGCTAAAATTTGATCCTTTGTTCTGTTTGTTCTGATTCAATTGCAAGTCTGATCAGAAGACGCTTTAGCAGCACTTGAAGATGAAACCACTGAGATTCAGTGTTGAATTATTTGTTTTTGTCTTTGAGCAACCTCGTTACATTGCCTAATTTAACATCAACTTTGTCCCAATATAACATTGGATTGCTTCTTCTTTATCCAATGAATATAACATTTCTTTTTATATTGAACAAGTATGATCATTCCCTCAGGTCTGTGTGCATAGTGTTTGTGTGCATTCTTTCCTAGCCGTGTAGCATTACAATAAAGTCAAGCCGGCACTCTCATCACCAGGAATGTAACCAGTATTTTCCACGAGGAGTCATTTTCCTGGGAAAACTTGACAGACTAGAGAACCTTGTTGGTTTTTATGCTATAATCATCATTGTGATGCAAGTGGCATCATATACTCGGTGCTTAGTAAATTGCAATGCATTGATGTTAATTAAATTACTTTGTCAGCATTTATCTTTATGGATATAACTAGGGAAATGGATATCTCTTATGTTTGAGTTACTTCTGCATCAAGAGCCAATCCTGATTGGGAAGATGATCTGTGCATAAGATCTGTTGGTAAAAACTTAATTTGCAGTTTTTTGTTGCTTAAAGAATATTTACTTCCTGACTAATTTTTAAGTTCTGTTTTCTTTAACTTACATTATTAGATGGTTGTGTAAAAATCATCAATCAGCGATTTGCCCTGTTGATTGTTGAATTTAGAAGCTAAAATATAGAAAGCTTAAATTTTGATGTCTGAGATTTAATATAGTCTGCTTCGAGTAAAATAATATTCTGCTCACAGCAACTTGTTCTACTGTAGAGTATCTTATTTTGGGCATCATATCACCTTCATATAATTTGATCTTGTTTCAGGTACTTGAAAGCCGTATGTGATTGTATATCACTTTTGGCAGGTTATCAAATTGTCTGATTTTGGAGTACAAGAGCTTGATGCCAAAAACATCTTTTATTTGAGAGAAATTGATGATGCTGATAAACTTGTAGAATCAATCAAAGCAAAGAAAAACGGAAAGGTTGTGGTTGTCGGTGGATGGTACATTGGTCTCGAGCTCAGTGCAGCTCTAAGAGTCAATAATATTGATGCGACTATGGTTTACCCCGAACCTTAATGCAGTAAGTTGAAAATCGTAATTACAATTTTCATTTCTAGGTTGTTCAAAGCCTTTGATTTTATGGCTTATGTGAAGGTGACCAAATGATGTAGTGTAAGCTATAATCGATCCGATATGCTTTATGTAACTTGAGTTTTCTGACCTACCCATAACTTCTCTTACATTTTTGCATTTGCAGTGCCTAGGCTTTTCACAGCTGGCATGCTACCTTCTAAGAAGGTTATTATGCAAATAAGGAAGTCAAAATCATCAAAGTGACAGTAGCTCTTGGGTTTGGCACTAACGAAAATGGAGAAGTGTGTTCTCAAACAGATGAAAATTCTCAATTAGTTAATTCTTCATAAGATTCATTGTCAAGACATTAGGTAACCTATCACATTTTTTAGGTTACGAATGTAAAACCTAAGGATAGGAGGGTGCTGTCTTTGTTAGATTCCTAATTATCATGTTAAGTGGTTTTACAATTTTAGTTTTCAGAGTTTCGAATGTCTCAAACTATTTGGATTTGTTGCACATGATCGTACAATTTTTGTGGGCTGATGTCATCAAAATTTTTCGTGCAGTTGAAGAATTCGCGTGAGAAGAAAAATAAGAGGACAAACTAAGTTGGCTGAGCAACAATGATGCAGACAGTCGGTTGGATGACTTCCTTGTCTATAAACTTTCTTTCCTTAACTATTCAAACATTCTAGCAATTGCAACTGATTAGGTTTATGCAATGTGAGTACTTATTTTCTACCTACATTACTGATGAAACTATTGAGATGCCTTTTTCGGCAGATTAGTTATATCAATTTGGAATCCTATTTATAATGTCATAACATACATACATTATAACATAAAATCAATTTTCCATTGTAACAGAGATTACAAACATTACCAAAAATAACTAAAAATCACTCCGCGCCATTAAGTAGCCAACTAAACTGCAACACGTGCATTGCACGTGCGTCCACTAGTCTACTAAAATGACACTACACAAAACTCAGCCCTAACAGTGCGTATCTACATGCCTTTCTTGCTTGCCATTCATCCACCTACAAAGTCACGGATCATCCTTTTCCCCATGGAAAGCACCAACATCTCTAGGGGCAAGAACCAAAAAGAGGAAAATATTGGAAGTTAATAACAATATTTGAGTAGATAGAGCATGTTTGCTAAGTTAAAAAAAATTTGTCGTATAATTAAATAAGTTTGTTTGCTTTAGAAAAGCAACTTGTCCACAGATGTTTGGAAACAATAAGCTACTTGTTACTTGTTTTTGAGCTTAGCCAAACATGTCCAAATAAATAAGCTAAACGATGCAATTCGAATATGGTGATTTGGTCATCGTCCATTATAAGAAGTTTATAATAGCAGAAAAAAAATTTATATACCTTTTGATTTTCATTTCCATATCATCTTTGTACGTTGGAGTAAGATGTTTCAGTTGGCATGGCAGGTACCCTTCCTCCTCCACTCTGTTTCTCTTCCCTTACTCTGGTAAATATGCCACAATACCCTTCTGCTGATGCAGGATCAGTGTCGTCCCAATCGCCAAATATGGGAACAGCAGGACTGTCATCCGGCTAAAGTATGCAAAAGAGTGAAAAATAAGTAACTTATTTTGAAATTTGATTAAACTTGCTTATTTACTTGTAGATAAAATTCTTAAGCTTGGGAAAACATGCTCTTGGTTGCCAAGATTTCCACTTCTCTGTATACTAGCATTTACCATTACCTATATTTGATTGGCAAGAAACTTGAGAAAAATGACTAGGGACCTTAAACTTTATCAGCCTTTTTTGTGTGTGTCTGTGACCATTTCATAATGCATATGATGAGAGGTTAGCTAAAAAGATGTTACAGATTCATCGCCTAGTGTAACTGATCTCAAATGGGATCTTCCAGGAGTGGAGGATCCAATGCCATGGCTACTTTCAGGTGTACCCTTTCTATTCCAAGAGGGAGAAGAAACTGCACTGCCTTTTCGTCCAACCCTTGCCTGGGACTGTGGGTGCAGTGGAGACTGTTCGATACTACAATCAGATCCTATATTCTGCTGAGGAACCCTCATAGGTCCATCACCATAATAATGATGAGTTGAATTACTTGTCATCTGCTCCCCATTTTCATAGTGTAATGGAGAAGATTTAAGTCTATTTATATCACCTTTTGCTTCAACCTCGAGAGTTACTAGATGATCATTTTGATTGATCTTGTCACCTTTCTTACCATTCCTGGCACTATCAAAATGAGAAGTATTGGGAACATTTTCTGCACTTCCCCAGTTGCCAATTTTTGGTACCTGTGAATGTTGCTGCACGAAAGAGGAAACAAGATCAAGAACAAATGTATGCAAAAGCAGAAGCAATATATACACTTACACAAAAGATTGTTTAAATTAAGATCCAGGATTCAGTTTCTTTTCTTGGCACAATTAACTAATAGTTAAAGACTTAATGATGTTATAACATTGGTGCAACTTCATCATACCAGGCCATTTGGGGTGGTACTGCAAAAGGCTGGGGAGTATACGGGTTCTAATGAATCAATGACAAAACTCAAGTTTATTGCAGCATGTCTTGAAACATTTGTGAAACAAGAAGAATTTTTTTACTGCAAAAATATTGTAATTTCAGATCAAAAAGTAAACGAGATTTCTCAATAAGCAACTCATTCCCTTGTAACATGGTTGAAGTAATATATCAGATCTTCCTGTCTCTACCAAACGAACTTACCTTAGAAACTATGAGAAATATAGAAGTCAAGTTCACACAGAACACCCACTTTTGAACAATCTAGCTCTGTATCTTTACAACTTATCATATCCTCTTTCATTAGATATGGACACTGCCACATAAAAGTCCTCAAAATTTTATCACGGATATGAAGTAAATTGAACTATTCTGTCATAAAAAGATCTTCTGCATTTTTTTTATTTGTCCTAAAATGTTCTTGTATCAGATAAGTAAATTCTACATTCCTATTTGATCCCATTAACAAAGTAGATAGAAGTTTTACTTCATGAATAGGAAAAGGTTGTCATAATAATTACCTCCTCTTAAGAGGGGTAGATCACAAAACACGATCTGGAATGTGTGAGATGATAGCATAGCTTTTATATGCCTTCTTAGTCTATGTGAAAAGTCAAATTAGAAGTTCCTGTTAGGCATGGAGAGAAAGGGAGTGCAATAGTTGTTGCTAGCCATGACATTGGTTAAGAATCAAGACAAAAAAGACATACTCAGCGTGCAAGAAAATAGAATCCAAGGAATGTTATAGAGAAGTGTACGATAATTTCACAGAAGTGCCATTTCCTAAAATGCTAAGATGTAGATCAAAGTGTTGGATATGAAATTTTGTATCTGAAAATAAAAGTTTCCAGAATCGACTTGCGAAGACAAAATGTAGGAATTTAAAATATTACAAACAGTAACATGAAACTAGTAAAATAGAAAGCTGTAAACAATTGCTGAAGTCGGAATAAGGATGATCGAGGCGAGAACTATGCTCTCTGTCCTTAAGACGTTTTTACCCCGTCACACGGTGCTTACGGTATATGGTAAATCGTCTCCCAAGATACAACGATCACACTTGCAGAAGTAGCACGTCGACTGCAAGACAGCGAACGAATCGAAGTAACTCTCTGTAGACTAATGCAGAAACGGAAAAGACAAGAAGACTATGTATGCAGTGCAGTATGAATTCGTGTGTTTTTGTTGTGTGTTCAATTGAAAGCTCGAAGACCCTTTAAATAGAGGAGGGAGTTGACGGTTCAGCCTTCGTTCAACTCCCCACTTGCAGCAGTTTTCACCACTCACGTCCACTAAACTCAGCAACTAATTGGTTGGTTTTTCCCCACTCACGCCCACTTAACTCACCAGTTAAGCAACTAGTGGGTTGGTTAATTAACCGTGAAGAAGAGGGAATTAATTTAATTCGGATAAGAAATTCAAATAAATTTTATCCAAAAAAAATTAATATTGGCACGGGCCTGGCCCAAGTCCATGTCCAAGTCCAGGCCCAGGCCCAGGCCCACGACCCGAGCCCGAGCTCGTGCCGTGCCGAGCCGAGCCGGCCGGTCGGACGGACGGCGGCGGCGCGCGCGCGCGCGTGTGGCCGTTGGTTAGTCTAGACATTGTCTAAGACTCCCCCCTTTCAAAGACTATTGGTACCCCTTGGGGCCCAAACCCATTTCCAACCTTAGAGTTTATAAAGTGGTTCAAGGTTGTGTTTGCAACCTATGTGGGATTGGAACACTTTTCCAATTCTTTCTCATTTATTCCTCGTATTTATTATCCGACTTTCAACCTTAATTTCTCATTCATATTGGAATGGTTTTTCACAAGTAAATATTCTACACTCATCTACTCGGAACGTAGAATTTAATTGAACATAAATTTCAACAATTCGAACATTGGGTCCCACATAAAATTGTGGTCAAAGTTGACCCACTTGTGGTCAAATGGGCACCATTTCCAACAATCCCCCACATGAATGAAAATTAACATGACAAATGCAATGCAGACACGAACAGAGAGTACAGGCAAAAGACTTATTGCATCAGGAGAGGTAGCTTTTGGCTTTGAACTGCCTTAGTGGAATACTATCGAGTTTACTTGGCTAATCGGTGAGCGATGTCTTGACCTGTTCAGCCGTTGGTGTAAACCAAGGCAACAGTATCCACACAATAATCTTTCTATTCAATTCTTAGGTTCTCATAGTTGTGTTCATTTTGGCCCTGAACAATTCTCGGGATTCATAAGTGCTTTAGAGAATTTTAAGCCCCAAATTCTCATAGAAGCGGCCCCACTTCACACTTATATAGGTGATCTCCTATTAAGAGTATTCTGCTGTACTCCACTCGGATTATCCAAGCTATAGGAATCATTAAAAGTTACATCTTAACCTTTTACATTAGATAAAGACACTTTAAATAAAAGAATGGTTAAGTGCTTAACTGAGTCTTAATAACTTAGTTGTCCCATTGAACCAAGATCTTGGGATCTCCAGTCAACAAGGTTGGGTTACCATCATTAAGATTCATGCATGTTCGGCTTTAATCCCATTCCCTTTGATAGATAATATACTTGATCTCTTGGTAGGCCTTTTGTAAGCGGATCCGCAAGATTCTCCTTTGATTTCACATAATCAATGGAGATAATACCATTTGAGATCAACTGCTTTATGGTATTATGTCTACGACGTATATGTCTAGACTTACCATTATACATGCAATTTTGTGCCCTTGCAATAGCCGACTGATTGTCACAGTGAATACTGATTGCAGGCACCGACTTAGGCCAACACGGAATATCCTCTAAGAAGTTACAAAGCCATTCTGCTTCTTCTCCAGCTTTATCTAAAGTTATAAACTCCGATTTCATTGTTGATCGAGCTATGCAAGTTTGGTTTGAGGATTTCTACGGCACAGCCGCACCACCAAGTGTAAATATATAACCACTTGTGGATTTAAAATCTTTCATATCAGATATCCAATTTGCATCACAGTTTCCTTCTAATACTGCTGGATATCTCATATAACGTAATCCAAATTTTAAGGTATGTTTTAAATATCGAAATACCCTATTAAATGCCTTCTAGTGACCATTGCTTGGATTACATGTGAACCTACTCAATTTATTAATTGCGAACGCAATATCAGGACGTGTGCAGTTCATTAAATACATCAAACTCCCAATAACCTGAGAATATTTTAATTGATGTACCAGTTCACCTCTATTTTTTGCTTAGTGTAAACTCGTGTCTACTGGAGTTTTGACTGGACTTTCATCAAAGACTCCAAATTTCTTTAGTATAGACTCAACATAATGAGATTGTGAAAAAACGAGGCCATCTGGTGTTTTAGAGATTTTTATTCCAAGAATTACATCCGCTACACCCATATCCTTCATGTCAAAGTGTTTTGTTAGCATTTTCTTAGTGGACACAATGATATCATGATTGCTACCCAAAATTAGCATATCATCCACATATAAACATACTAAGACATATGTTGTCGGTGTATTTTTATTATACACACACTTATCACATTCGTTAATCTTAAAACCATTTGACAACATTGTTTTGTCAAACTTTTGGTGCTGCGCTTTGGCGCTGTTTTAATCCATATAAGGATTTAACGAGTCCGCAAACCTTTTTCTCTTGTCCATGAGCGACAAATCCTTCAAAGTTGCTCCATGTATATTTCTTCTTCTAACTCACCATTCGGAAAAATTTGTTTTAACATCCATTTGATGAATTTCGAGATTATGTAACGCACAATTGCAATAAGGATTCTTATCGAAGTAATCCTCGTATCGGTGAGTAAGTATCAAAGAAATCAAGACCTTCCTTTTGTCTATATCCTTTTGCTACCAAACGAGCCTTGTATTTATCAATAGATCCATCCGATTTTAATTTTTTCTTGAAAATCCACTTGCAACCTAGAGGTTTATTTCCGGTGGGAGATCAACCAACTCCCAAGTATGATTTTGCATTATCGATTCAACTTCACTATTGATAGCTTCTTTCCAAAAAGGAGCCTCCGGTGTGGACATTGCTTCACCGAATGTCTTTGGTTCATCTTCGATCATGTACGTTAGAAATTACGAACCGAAGGACGTAGACTTTCTAGTCCTTTTCTTGCGTCCGAGTTCTTCTTCATTTTCATCATCATTTGCGTATCGTAAGTTCGTTTTGTTGAACTTACATCACTTTTGTCTTTACGAGGAAAGAAATCTTCGAAGAAACTATCATACCTTGAATCAATTATTTAATCTTCATGTATATCAGGAATCTCTCGATTTTTGCACAAGGAAACGATATGCACTACTGTTATGAGCATATCCAATAAATATGCAATCTACAGTTTTTGGTCCTATTTTTATTTGTTTAGGTTTTGGCACTTCTACCTTTGCCAAACACCCCCACACTTTCATGTATTTATATGAAGGTTTGTGACCTTTCCATAACTCGTAAGGTGTTTCATCCTTTACTTTGTGTGGTATTTTGTTAAGAATGTGATTTGCCGAGAGGATAGCCTCCCCCCACAAATTCTGTGGTAGACCAGAACTAATTAACATAGCATTCATCATTTCTTTAAGCGTACGGTTCTTTCGTTCCGCAATGCCATTAGATTGGGGTGAGTAAGGAGCCGTAGTTTGATGAATGATGCCTTGAAGAGAACAAAATTCTTCAAACGGTGCTCCATATTCTCCACCTCTATCACTTCGAACAATTTTTATTGTTTTGGTAAGTTGATTTTCAACTTCATTCTTATAGTGTTTAAACACTTCCAATGCCTCATCTTTGCTTCTTAACAAATAAACATAACAATACCGAGTGCAATCGTCAATGAAGGTAATGAAATACTTTTTCCCACCTTTAGTTTGTACGAATTTCAAGTCACATATATCACTGTGAATTAATTCTAAAGGTAAAGTATTTCTTTCAATTGAAGGAAATGGTCTTTTGGCTAATTTAGCCTCAACACAAGTTTCACATTTGTGATTAGGATCGAAACTTATCGAAGGTAGCAAATTTAAGTTCATTAATTTGCGCACAGATTTAAAGTTTGCATGTCCTAATCTTTTATGCCATAAACAAGAAGAATCAACAATATACGTGTAAGTAGAAGCTTCATTCATCTTGTTCAAATTAGGTACAATAGTAAGGACGTTCATCTTGAACATCCCATCAGTCATGTAACCCTTTCCAACATACATTCCATTTTTAGTTAGTACAAATTTGTCAGACACAAATACTAACTTAAACCCATTCTTGCTAAGAAGGGAACCAGATACAAGATTTTTCCGAATGTCGGCACATGCAAAGACATTGTTGAGGACGAGTTCCTTGCAGATGTCATCTTCAAGGTCACCTTTCCTTGTCCTTCAACTTTTGAGCTTGAGGAATTTCCCATGAACAATTGTTCTCCATCAATAGGTTTGTAATCCGAAAACACGTTCTTCTCAAAGACAAATGTGGCGAGTGGCACCCGTGTCCACCCACCATTCCCCGGGATTTCCAACACTGTTACATTCAGATATCACAGCAGATAAGTGCATCTCTTGAACGCCTTCAGTCAGATTTTCCGTTTCAACCATATGTGCACGGTCATTTTGCTTTTTAGGCTTGCGACAGTCACTTGCACGATGTCCAGGTTTGCCACAGTTGAAGCAATCCCCTTTGAACTTCTTGTTCTTCTGGTTGTTTTCATTTTTCTTCGGAGCAAAGTTCGAGTGCTTCCTTTTCATGTTCTTCTTTGAACTTGATTCAGCCATGTTTGCCTTAGCTTCCATGCTTGGTCCCCCGATCCTCCTTTCAGATTTCTTAGTATCTTCTTCAATCCTCAAACGCACAATCAGCTCCTCCATGTTCATTTCTTTACGTTTGTGTTTGAGGTAATTTTTGAAATCTCTCCATGAGGGTGGGAGTTTTTCAATTACTGCTGCTACTTGGAATGACTCACTTACAGTCATTTTTTCAAAGATGTAAATCATGAAGGAGCACTCGCAAATCTTGAACTTGGGAAATAACGATTTAGAGTCGTCATTTTATATTCTAAAAATTTTCCTACAAGAAATTTTTTAGAACCAAAGATCTTCAGTTTTATATTTTTTCTCTAAGGATTCCCATAATTCTTTTGCAGTTTTCATTACGCTATATACACCATACAGCGAATCATTCAACCCATTCAGTACATAGTTTTTGCATAAGAAATCGGAGTGTTTCCATGCATCCAAAGCAATAACCGAAGCTCGATTATTTTCTCCTTGTTGAACGAAGGTGGATCCTGCGAGAAACCTCGCGAGTTCAAAGTGGTAAGATAGAACAACATCTTTTGTCGCCATCTCTTAAAGTCGACCCCATTAAACTTTTCGGGTTTCTCTCCATGAGGAACATGAGTTGAAGCAAGAGGACCGGCCGTTGGCGGTAGGGGTCACACACGGTAGGAGTCACCATAGTAGAGGGAATTGCATTCGTCCCAACGGTGTTAGCCATTTCGTTTTCAAAACAGAAGATCAACAAGTCGAATTTTCGAATTAAAATTCTCAGAAACAAGATCAACAAAAAGTCGAATTGACGAATTAAGATTTTGCGAACGGTAATATCGTATAAGAACCCGCAAATGTTAGAAATACGCAAGTACAAATTTGGAAACAGATTGATTAAATTTAAAAATCGCCTAAAAACGTCTTAAGATTGTTGGATATGAAATTTTGTATCGAAAATAAAAGTTTCCGAATCGACTTGCGAAGACAAAATGTAGGAATTTAAAATATTACAAACAGTAACATGAAACTAGTAAAACAGAAAGTTGTAAACAATTGCCGAAGTCGGAATGAGGATGATCGAGGCGAGAACTATGCTCTCTGTCCTTAAGACGTTTTTACCCCATCACACGGTGCTTACGGTATATGGTAAATCGTCTCCCAAAATACAACGATCACACTTGCAGAAGTAGCACGTCGACTGCAAAATAGCGAACCAGAACGGAAGTAACTCTCTGTAGACTAATGCAGAAACGGAAAAGACAAGAAGACAATGTATGCAGTGCAGTATGAATTCGTGTGTTTTTGTTGTGTGTTCAATTGAAAGCTCGAAGACCCTTTAAATAGAGGAGGGAGTTGACGGTTCAGCCTTCGTTCAACTCCCCACTTGCAGCAGTTTTCACCACTCACGTCCACTAAACTCAGCAACTAATTGGTTGGTTTTTCCCCACTCACGCCCACTTAACTCACCAGTTAAGCAACTAGTGGGTTGGTTAATTAACCGTGAAGAAGAGGGAATTAATTTAATTCGGATAAGAAATTCAAATAAATTTTATCCAAAAAAAATTAATATTGGCACGGGCCTGGCCCAAGTCCAGGCCCAGGCCCACGGCCCGAGCTCGTGCCGAGCCGAGCCGGCCGGCGGCGGCGCGCGCGTGTGGCCGTTGGTTAGTCTAGACATTGTCTAAGACTCCCCCCTTTCAAAGACTATTGGTACCCCTTGGGGCCCAAACCCATTTCCAACCTTAGAGTTTATAAAGTGGTTCAAGGTTGTGTTTGCAACCTATGTGGGATTGGAACACTTTTCCAATTCTTTCTCATTTATTCCTCGTATTTATTATCCGACTTTCAACCTTAATTTCTCATTCATATTGGAATGGTTTTTCACAAGTAAATATTCTACACTCATCTACTCGGAACGTAGAATTTAATTGAACATAAATTTCAACAATTCGAACATTGGGTCCCACATAAAATTGTGGTCAAAGTTGACCCACTTGTGGTCAAATGGGCACCATTTCCAACACAAAGTCTCATAAATGGATATAGTCACAGATCGAGAGCAACAAAAGAACAGTCCTTTTGAACATGTTTATGGGAAGCTCACGTAGAAAAATCAATAAATGGAGATACAGGAAAAAATAATTTGTCAAAAGCAATCTTCAAAGAAAGAAATTATGCCAGGCAGTTGGTAACACTAGACTTGTATCCCTTCTACTAAACAAGGTAAAATCTTGTATTTTACAAGTTTGTCGAGTCTTGTACTAGAGTTATTTTTCAAGAAGTTCCATACGTTCATAAAATCGAATCTCAGAAACTAAAAGCAGAAACAATATGGAGGCCATATGTAAAAAATAAGGTCCACAGAGTTGAAATTAAAGCTACAAGAAATACATTCGTCCATACAGTGAAATAAAAGATACAGAGTAAATTGCATGAAGATTGAAGAGACAGACAAAAGTAGAAAACCATAACAGTTATAGTTCAAACGAAAGCAAACTCAAATGCAGACGGCCAAAATTTGAGCTAGCCGAAACCATTGAATTACAAGCATAAGAGTAGTCAAAGGACTGAATATAGGCAAGATATCCAAGATGAATTTTAATTGGTTTCCTTCTAAACCTTTTTGGGAAACTAGGATCGAGAAATCTGCCTAATCAAGCGGCAAGTGTTGTGGAATGAAAGCTGTAACAATTACTTCACATGTAAAGAGTGATTAGCACAATATTAAACTCTCTCTTGATCTTTGTTAGAACATTTGAATCCCTGCTAAGTCTGACTCTAAATTTAAAATTTGTTAGATTTTACCAAATATAAATGGATTACAGTTGTGTAATCTGGTTTGACCCTACAAACACAAACAAGAGGGCTGATGTTGTAATCTAGTCTGACATTCTCGTGGAGTAGGTTGTTGCTATTATTGTCCTTTAGTGGAAGAAGTTGAAATCTAAAGAAGTGTCATGTGGTAGTGAACGTAGAAGAAAATACAAAAAAAAATAATAAATAATAAAAATAAAAATTGGTAAGTCCACTTGATCAAGAACATGAACAAAGTTAGATACACGGTTGACCAACACAGAAGTCAATAATCCCAAGTCATGATCCATAAATAGACAAATTAATAATTAGTTACGGAGAACATTAGGAAAGAAGATCAATCTCCTTAATTGTTGCATTTTTTTGCAATCAATGAAACCGAGCAGATCCTACAAGGGAAATAATAAACTGTGCTTTTTAAGAACACAATTGGATGACTTTAATTTAATTGCAAGTTGGGTGGAATTGAAGGATATCAATGTTCTTTGATTTGCAGAGTTCATGACAGTGGGAGAAGCTGAATGAAAAGGAGGATTCATTGTGTTCAAGATCTATTGAGTGAAGAATGGCAAGACAGAGAAAATAGATCTTTAAGGCAGGATCATGGGAGCTATAATCAGAGTTTTGTGGAATATTATATCCTTACTGATAATATGGTGCTAGTGCATATACAAGCAACCACTGTCTTATACAAGGAAAAGAATAAAAGAGATAAACAAGAAAAGAATAAATATTGATCCCATGAATTATGGGAGGTATGGTATAAATCCAATGCAAGATTTAAAGAAATTGATCTTTCCAAATATAGAAGTACATTAAAAACTGGGGACTAAAAATCCCAACTATGTCCATTGTTGATGCCAACAGAGTTAGCAAGTAAACTGTTAGAAAACAATCCAATTTGCAATAACCCTGTAATAGAACTTATACCACTTATTATGAATATTAAAGCCAAGAAAATATGACAAGATGAAAAGAATCAAACAAAAACAAAAAAATTTGACGTGGAAGCCCAAATTCTGGAAAACTGTAGGTAGATGCGAAGAATTCACTATAATCAATAGCAAAGAAGTACAAAAGGTCGCAAGACTCTTAACATATCTCAAAATATACGAGTCTCTCACTCCATAAACTAGATCCTCTCACTTTGATGTTCTCTCAACGCTATACAATGTTTTGCTATGTTTACTCAAGTCTAAATCACGTAGAGTATATATAGGAACTCAATACAAGTGTTTTGGATGAAATACAATTTAAGAAACGGACTTAGAATCGAAATAGAACTCTATCCAAATAACACTGTCGCTCGAGCGACAGTCGAGTGGTAGGCAAGTGGCAGTCGCAACGCTCGATAGCGTTGGAGCGCTGCTTCTCGAGCCAAATTCCATCGTTTTTTCCGTTATGGGCACCTAGGAGCCCCGAATCAAGCGCTTGGGCGCTAGTTTGTAGTTCAAAACTCTAAAATCAAGTCTTCAATTATTCAAAGTCCTTTCAACAATCAAACTTCCAATCTTTGATGAACTTTGATGCCTTTTTCTACCAGACTTCCAAACCAAGAAGACTCTTGTTCCTTTTATCAATTAATCAACCCAATCTTAATTCAAATAAGAATTTGAGTCATACTCCAACAATCTCTTCCTTGACACAAATTTCAATGCAAAGAATTATTCTTCAAGCAATTCTCCAAATAGAGTACTAAAACTCCACGTCTTCCACCATATCCCTCTGGGCATACTCGACAATTATGAAGAAAATCTAAGTCTTGCTTACCAGCAGAACTACCTTGGGCCCAAACCTGCTTAAATCAACCCGTTCACTTCCAACTTCACCTGAGTCGCCGAACCTGCTCGAATCACCACGAGTCATACAATCATTAAGATCAAAACTAGCTCCATCTAAGCTAGTGGCAAGTTCTATATTACCATTGTTCAAATCACCACGAGCAACATGATTACAAACTTTAACCAAGTTACCGCTTATCGAACCATAAGCGCAATTGCATCCAAAATGATTGTCGAACCTTTCAAAACATATAGTCAGGACTTTCTCTGTCCCTTCAGCACAACTCTGGAATTCCTGTTAATTTTTCAGAACTCTTACCTCCACTAGTATGCATGTACCCTTTTGAATCGAGAGTACTTAAGGAGATAATATTTTTGTTCAAAGTAGGAGCATGTCTCAGTTCACTAAGTTCCCTAACCTTCTCATCAAACATTTTTGATTCTGACCTTACCAATACCAGCTATCTTACATGGCGAATTACTTCCCATCACCACAGAACCCCTTGAAACAGTAATCCCTATTTGGACACATATGAAAGATGCAAACCATATCAAGAATCCAATCATTGCCATAGTTTGGAGTTACAGTCAGAAATCACCAAAAGAACTCCATCACTGCAATCTTCTTCTACAAACTAGTTGCACCGAAATTACCAGGTTGATTGTTCTAATCTGCAACAATTAATTCATTCTTGTCCTGTCCTGTCGCTTCGGGTAGTCGTTGTGCCCCTTCTTCTCGCAGTAATAGCAGACTATATCACTGTCATTAGCTTTAAACCTACCCCTTCCATGACCACCGGAATCCCTCTCACGAATAAGACCCTCTACCTGGGCCTTTGATCCGACGACCAACTGCTTCATCTTCTCTCTGGAATAAAGCGCATCATAAGCCTCGTCGATGGTGAGAGTATCACGACTGTACAAGATGGTGTCCCTATATGTCATATATGAAGCGAATAACTAACATAGCAAAATCAACCAAAGTCCTCTTCGTTGTACTTGACTTTCATGATCTCCAAATCAACGGCGATGTCCTTGAATGTAGATAGATGATCTTGAAAAAATCAACATTTTGTCATGCGATGAGAATATAAGCGTTGCTTTAGATATAATTTACTGGTTAGACTCCGAGTCATGCATACTGCTCTAATTTCAACCATAATGCAGTGATAGTTTTCTCCTTTACCATGTCCTAAAGAATTTGATTTGAAAGATAAAGATGTATATGTGATGGGACCTTTCGATCCTTACACTACTTTTCCTCCAATGTCAAAGTTGTGGGCAATTTATTAAGCTCCAACAAAGCATCAACAAATTCAATTAGGCGAGCACTATTCGCATCTTGATCTACCCAAAAAAAAAAAATCTGATGTTACGATCCTAAAGCGGAATATTAAACTTTATGTTGAGACCACTAAAAGAAACTACCAAAAGAAGCTGACGTGGAAGTAAGCTTTAGAAGTTAGTTAGATTAGCTAATTTTAGTTAGTGTACAACTGTAAACAATTGTATTTTTTTTTTCTCTTTTTTCCATTTCTATTTAAGGACCACTTGATGTACATTTCAAGTGAATAATTTCAATAATACACAGAATCTTTTCTATTCATCTTTCTTTCGTATTCTCTCAGAGTTAGCACATGCTAGCTTAATCACAAGATGGTATCAGAGCATAATGATGCTTCCGTTTCAGCTCCTGAGTCGTTAATTTCTGAGCCTCCTGTTTCAATTCTTGCATCTAAATCTGTTGCAAGAACAGATGTTCTCAGTCCATTTTTTACATCATGGTGATAGTCCTGGTGCCTCGATTGTCTCTCAGCAGCTGAACGAAGACAACTATGCCTCATGGAGTAGATCTATTGAAATGGCTCTAAGTGCTAAAAACAAGCTGTGTTTCATCGGCGGATCTCTGATCGAACCCAATGAAGGTGATTCGGTCTATCCAGCTTGGAAGAGGTGCAATCATATGGTTATTTCGTGGATTTTAAACTCTATTTCTAAAGAAATTGCTGCCAGTGTCCTTTATATTGATAGTGCTATTGATATTTGGTCTGATCTTAAAGAGATTTTCACAAAGTAATGGACCTCGTATCTTTCAATTAATGAAGGCAATCGCCTCTTTAACACAAGATCAGTGTTCAGTGAGTGCCTATTTCACTAAGCTGAAGACACTTTGGGATGAACTTGGGGTGCTATAGACCAGTTCCAGTTTCCTTGGTGAAATTTCAACAGGAGGAATGTCATGCAGTTCCTGATGGGGCTGAATGAGAGTTACTCTCAGATTCGAGGTCAGATACTATTGTTTGATCCATTACCAGCAATTAACAAAGTCTTCTCTCTAGTTGTACAAGAGGAAAAGCAAAGAGAAATCACTCCTGGAATCACACATAATCTAGATTCTGTTGCTATGGTTGCTAAGAATTTCAATAGAAATCAAACTGCTATTGGAGGAAGGAACAACTACACTGGACAGAACAATGAGAAGCGTCCTCAATGTAGCCAATGTGGTCTTCTTGGCCACAAAATTGACAAATGCTACCAAGTGCATGAATATCCACAAGGATATAAGTTCAAGAACAAGAATCCTATGGTTCATGGAGTTGCAAATCAAGTGGAATCTACTCCTGATGTCACTACTAACCTTGCACAATTCCCCTTCACTAAGAATCAGCATCGACAGTTGCTGGCTTTGATTCAACCTACTGATGAAACGCAACTGCCATTCACAGGTACTCGTAGCATTAATCTTCAGAATCCAGGCACCTCTGGTTCACAAGAGAATGCCTTAGCAAATCTGGCAAGTATATCGTGTTATTTGCCCCACAATGCATCAGTATTTAGTCAATGTTTTTCATGTAAACCGTCATCTAAGTTATATGAAGGTCTAGAAACTTTGAGTGTGAATTATGAATGAATTTTAGACACCGGTGCTACAGATCATATGGTGTGTTCAGTCCATTTACTCACCGAAATCACAGCTTCAGTATCATGTTTTGTTAAGCTTCCAAATGGTACTTTAGCAGAGGTTACACATATTTGTTTAGCTAAGCTTACAGACTTCATTATTTCGAAGAATGTTCTGTGTGTGCTGTCTTTTGCATTCAATCCCGTTTCATTCAGTTGCTTAAAACAGTCAGATGTGCTCTCATCTTATTGTCTAGTATGTGCTATATACAGGACCTATGCTCATGGACGATGATTGGTCTGGCTAAAGAGAGAAATGGCATGTTCTATATGCTGAATATCACTTCCATGCAACCCAAACACTTTGTTAGTTCTGTAACATCCACAGTTTCTGATTTGTGGCATTCTAGGTTAGGTCATCCATCTTTGCAGTGCCTACAAATGCTGCAACCTATCATTTCAGATTTGAATGTAAATAATATACATCAGTATGATGTTTGCCCTATGGCCAAATTGCACAGATTACCCTATGTTTCTAGTGAAATAAAAATTTCTGATCCATTTGATCTCATACACGCTGATCGATGGGGTCCTTTCTCTACTACTGCTATTGATGGTTCAAAATAATTTCTAACTCTTGTTGATGACTGTACTCGATGTACATGGACTTAGTTGCTAAATTCTAAGAGTCAAACACAATCTATCATTTCAGCTTTCTTCACTTTAATTGAGACATAATTTAACCTCGAGATAAAGTGTGTTCGTTCAGATAATGCTTCAGAATTTCACCTTAGAGATTTTTTTTCATCTAAACGTGTTATACATCAAAAGACTTATGTTGAATCACCTTAACAAAATTGAGTTGTCGAAAGAAACCATCAACATCTATTAAATGTTGCTAGAGCCATTCGTTTTCAAGCTAATTTACCTCTTAGTTTCTGGGGTGAATGTATACAAACTGCCACTTACATAATCAACAGACTTCCCACTCCTTTACTTCACGGAAAATCCCCTTTTGATGCCCTTTTCTCTCAAAAACCATATTACACTCATTTCAGGATTTTTTGCAGCTTATGTTTTGCTTACACACTCACTAGAAATCGATCAAAATTTGATTCTAGAGCAACTAAATGTATCTTTCTAGGCTATCCATATTTCATCAAAGGCTATAAACTCCTAGATCTTCAAACTCAGACTGTCTTCATTTCAAGAAATGTTATATTCTATGAAAACATATTTCCATATAAACAACTTCCTTTGAATCATAATGATCCATTTGTCTTACCTAATCCCATTCCAGAGTCTTCCTTTCCCCTTTTTCCTTCTCATGTGCCTCCTATATCTGAAAATGTTTCACCAAATAATTTCTCAGATCACCAAAATACCTCCATTCTTCCACCAGAAAACCATACGCCTTCACAGGACATAAATCCTCATTTGAGAAGATCCACAAGAATTAAACAAACTCCTTATCTTCAGCACTATCATTGTCATTTGGCTCAAAACTCTCTTACCAGATCCGATGAGTCCACCAGCAAGGTCAATTCAAGAGTGAGCTCCAACTGTAATATCCACAATTATCTTGCTTATGATAGGCTTTCATCTTCCCATCGAGCATATGCTCTTAATATCACAAATATGACTGAGCCTCAGTCCTTTGATCAAGCTGTCAAGGATCTAACTAGTGTGATGCAATGACTAAGGAAATTAAAGCACTTGAGGATAATAACACATGGACAATCACCTGTTTACCTCAAAGCAAGATTCCCATTGACTGTAAATGGGCATTTAAAGTGAAATTGAAAGCTGATGGGTCATTGGAAAGGTACTCGAAAAGAAGGTTTTGATTATCTCGAAACTTTTTCTCCTATTGCGAAACTTACTTCTATGAGAGTTCTTTTGGCTGTAGTTGCTGCTAAGAATTGGAATCTCTTACAATTAGATGTCAACAACGGTTTTTTACATGGTGATCTAAATGAGGAAATATACATGAAAATTTCTCCTGGTCTTCACAGCAAAAGGGGCAATATGGTATGCAAGCTCAACAAGTCTTTATACGGCTTAAAACAGACCTCTAGACAATGGTTCACGAAGTTCTCAGATTTTCTATTACGAGAAGGTTTTGCACAGTCCAAATCTGATTATACACTTTTTACCAAGAATAGGAATGGCTCATTTGTTACTTTTCTAGTATATGTCGATGATATTGTCTTGACAGGAAATAATTCATAAGGCATGGATGATTTAAAGGCTTCTCTTGATAGACAATTCAAGATAAATGATCTAGGAGCATTAAAATATTTCCTAGGATTGGAGGTGGCTCGGTCTAAGCAAGGAATTTCTTTGTGTAAAAGAAAATTTGCCATAGACATTTTAGAAGATGCTGGCTTTAGTGGTGCCAAACCAGCAAACACGCCTATGGAGCAGAATGTTAAAACTGGACAGAGAGTGGAGAATTATTGGAGGATGCATCACTCTACAGGAGGCTAGTGGGACGGTTACTATACTTAAACCATTACTAGGCCTGATTTGAGTTATGTGGTTCAACTGGTGAGTTAGTTTATGAACCAACCAAGGGAACCTCATTTGGATGCAGCTTATAGGGCACTAAAATATATCAAGAGCATGCCAGGACAAGGCATTTTCTTCCCTAAAGATAATGACTTACGGTTGAAGATTTTTTCAGATTCAAATCGGGACAGTTGCCCCGACTCAAGGAGGTCTATAACTGGATATTGCACTTTTCTAGGAAATGCTTTAATATCCTGGAAATCTAATAAGCAAAGTACAGTCTCTAGATCTTTAGCAGAAGTTGAAAACTGTGCAATGGCATCTGCTACATGCGAAGTACAATGACGTTTATACCTATTAGCTGACTTAGGGATCAAACATGAGAAGCTTGCATTGTTATATTGTGATAATCAAGCTGCGTTGCACATTGTTGTCAATCATGTATTTCACGAGAACAAAACATATCGAACTAGATTGTCACGTAGTGAGGGACCAATTGAGGCAGGAGTTTTACACACTATGCATGTATCTTCAAATAATCAACTAGCAGATATTATGACAAAACCAGTGGCAGCATCTCTGTTTCATTCTCTATTGCACAAGATGAATGAGTGCAACATATACACTCCATCTTGAAAGGGGTTGTTGAGACTACCAGAAAAAACTACCAGAAGAAGCTGACGTGGAAGTGAGCCATAGAAGTTAGTTAGATCGGCTGATTTTAGTTAGTGTATAGCTGTAAACAATTGTATTTTTTCTCTCTTTTTTCCATTTCTATTTAAGGACCACCTGATGTACATTTCAAGTGAATAATTTCAATAATACACAGGATCTTTTCTATTCATCTTTCTTCCGTATTCTCTAAGAGTTAGCACTTGCTAGCTTAATCTCAAGACTTTATACTTGCCATCCAGAAACAATCAAACCTCGCTTTAATACAAAACCAAATTAGCTATCCCAGGAATTGCCGAACCAAAGCTCTGATACCATTTATTAGAAAACAAGCCAATTTGCAATAATGTGGTGATGAAACTTATACCACTTGTTATGAATATTAAAGTCAAGAAAATATAACAAAATGAAAAGAATCACACAAGAACATAAAGATTAAATCTGGAAACCCAAATTTGGGAAAACCACGAGCTAAGACAGAGAATTCACTATAATCAATAGCAAAGAAGTACAAAAGGTTTTCGTAAGACTCTCAACCTATCTCAAAATATGCGAGTCTCCCTCTCGATAAACTAGATCCTCTCACTTTGATGTTCTCTCAATGCTATACAATGTTTTGTTATGTTTACTCAATCCTAAATCATGTGGAGTATATATAGGAATTCAATACAAGTGTTTAAGATGAAATACAATTCAAGAAATAAACTCGAAATCGAAAAAGAACTCTTGTCAGATAACACAGCCACTCAAACGGCAGTAGAGCGGCGGAGCACCGCAACTATAGAGCTGGGGCGTTGCTTCTCGGGCCAAATTCCACCGTTTCTTCCCTTATGGGCACCTAGGTACCTCGAACTAAGCGCTTGGGCACTATTTTGTTGTTCATAACTCCAAAACCAAGTCTTCAATTATCCAAAATCATTTTAACAATCAAACTTCCAATCCTTTAAGAACTTTGAACCCTTTTTCAGCCGAACTTCCAAACCAAGAAGACTCTTGTTCCTTTTATCAATTAATCAACCCAATCTTAATCCCAATAGGAATTTGAGTCATACTTTAACATAAACAAAAACCTATCTGAAGTTAATTTTTATTTACAGCAATTAGAATTGAAAACATGTCCCTTGGCAGAGTTACTAGGGAGACAATCAAGTTAAACCAACAACAATCTAGAAATTTTGAGTGCAGAAGTGATTTACCAAATAGATGAAATTGAATCTTATTTTATCGAAAAAAAATTCCAGTTGTCAAGGAAATGTCATATGCTTCTCCATCCATCAATATTTTACAAAAAAATAAAAAATAAAAAAATCTACAATTCCAGAATCTGCCACATAACTTTCTCCAGTTTGTCCTAACTCTCATTGATGCTCCAGGAAAAAGGTAGACGTGGACGATCACAAAGGACAAGGTGTATAGAAGGTTACCCATTTGGCTCTGGCTGTGGCCGTGGTTGATTAGGAGTCTGCTTTCTGGAAGATCATAATTTAATCACAGGAACAAAAGAGTTCCACATCCATTGTCGATAATCCAAGCCTACATTGTGGATCAGGACACCATGGTCACCTTTGGGCTTTGGGAGTATTTCATTGTATCTTGTACAGTTCAATAACACAAAAGATTAACAGGATGAACCTAAAAATATCTCCCCTACTTTTTACAGTTGCATTGGTTTCACAAACTGAGATTCTTTCCTTGCTGTAATTGAACAAAGTCAGCATTTCCGTATATATTTAATGCAGAAACTTCCTATGGACACCACAAGTCCTTCAACTATTTTCCTTTTCCTATGGAGCATAAATTCATGTATCTGATGCAACTTTTCTAACTCATTTTAAAACTAGTATCTCAATATTCAAATACAGGTACGGGAATGTCAGTGGACTAAAAAAATTCAGCGGTAACTATGAGTGATTTGGCTCAAGGAAGAGGTCAATAAGTTGATTCTCATAATTTATCTGATGCTCTTATAAAACTCTGGTTCTTGAGAATGTCAATGGGATCAAACAAATCAACTGAATCAATCTCAGTGCAGGCACCTACAAATTCAACTTAAGGTTTGACTTTGGGTAGACCTTAATACTGATTCTCATCATCTCTCTGATTAAACTTTGGTTTTCCAAAATTTCTTCCCAAAGATTAGAGACTGAAAAATATCTCTTTTAAGATCTCTTAGATATCCACATGTATGTAGCTCAAGCAGCCGTAATTGGGAACCTGGAGCAGATTTTTTATTAGCTTCTAAACTAAATGCATGTAATACAAGTTCACTGGTTCAAGATACTTTTCAGCTATTACAATATACAACAAAATTCCAAACTACGTCTTTATTAATTGTTTTATGGAAACTACAAATCTGAATGTTTTCCATCCACTTTTGACTTGGTTTTGGAATATTTTGATGAAATACCATTCTTAACAGAAAATACAATATACCTTTCAACTATTCGCAATCCAAACTACTATAAATGTTTTATAGAAACTTCAAATTTGAACGTTGATGTAAACTTTTGAATTATTTTGGAGAAATTACAGAATGTTGTTAGCTATCAGCAGAAACTGTTGCCTTTTGTGTAGATCACATTTATTCAATCATATGTATAAAAAATTGGAGTTTCTAAAATATTGTCAGTGTTGAAGATCACAGAATATTTGGTGGAATATATTATGGACTAGAGATATATTATTCCCTTAGTTAGAGATTTTGTATATTTTACTTTTTGGTATGTTTCTATCCCTATAAATAGGGTTGTACACGGTTGAAGAGAAGTAGAATTGCTTTTCCTCGGTTATAGTCTCTACTCCTACTCCTCTCTCCCCACTTTCATGGTATCAGAGCCGAGGGTTATTTGAGTAGGTGGAATGGAGAAGATGAATATGACAGGTGCACCCAACACTCCAAATTATCCACCCATACACTCCCTCTCTGAAAATACTTCACTTCAACTTACAACCACACGCCTGAATAGCAAAAATTTTTTGCAATGGTCTCGGACTGCCCTTATGGTGATTCGTGGTCGTGGGCGTCTTGGGTATGTCACTGGAACTACAAAACGGCCAAAGGAGGATGACCCAGCCTACGCTGTCTGGGATGCACAGAACTCTATGGTAATGGCTTGGATAGTTAATTCGTTAGACGAAGATATTAGGGAATCTTACCTGTATTATTCAACTGCAAAGGAACTTTGGGATGCACTTACAATGGCGTTTTCTGACCTGGAGAATTCTGCTCAATTGTTTGAGCTTCGAAACAAGGCCCGAAATTTACGACAAGGAGAACTCGATGTCACGCAGTATTATAACTCCCTGCAACGACTATGGCGAGAAATTGATATGTTTGTCCAGATCGACTGGGATACACCGAAAGATGCAGAGAAGTATAGGAAACAGGTGGAAAAGGAGAGAATCTTTGATTTCCTTGCTGGATTAGTTCCCGAATTAGATGAAGTTCGAGGCAGATTACTGGGCATGAAGCATACTCCGGTGATTGATGAAGTGTTTGCTGAAGTTCGCAGAGAGGCTAGCAGACGACGGGTTATGCTTGGAGACCCCAAGCAACCACCATTGGAGAACTCTGCCCTTGTTGCCCATGGACAAGAGGCATCGCGAGGGGTGAAGAAGGCCAATAATTCCTGGTGTGAGCACTGCAAGAGATCAAACCATTCAACCGATTACTGCTGGGCCTTACACGGTAGACCTCCGAACAAGAAGCAGGGCACCCATTCCAATTGGAGGCCGAATCGAGGTCCACGAGAGGAAACCCATTCCAATTGGAGGCCGAATCGAGCTCCACGAGAGGAAACCCAGATGCGTACTGGACTCCAGAGCTCAGCCGAACCACCGCCAGTCCCTGCCCAGTCCGAAAATGTCTCTCTTTCTCTTACCAAGGATCAACTGGACCAGCTATATAAGCTCCTCACGCCGTCTTCGAGCTTAGTGGTTGAGAGAGGTAATTGTATGTCGGCTTTAACAGGGAAAGGTAATATAAAATACTGGGTTGTTGACTCGGGGGCCACAGACCATATGACTGGGTGTGAAAAGTTATTTAATTCTTACTCTCCATGCTCGGGAAATTTTAAAGTGAAAATAGCTGATGGGTCACTCTCTCCTGTTGCAGGAATTGGAACAATTCGACTAACCCCATCTGTCGAATTAAAATCTGTGTTACATGTTCCAAATTTATCTTGCAATCTTCTTTCTATTAGCAAATTAACAAAAGATTTGCAGTGTAGTGTCAATTTTACTGAGTCGTTGTGTATTTTTCAGGACCTGACTTCGGGGAAGAGGATTGGCAATGCTAAAGAACGTGAGGGACTATACTATTTTATGGAGGACACCTACTGGAATAAACAAGCTCATACTGTAAACTGCATGTCTACCCCTAGAGAACAAGAAATTCTTTTATGGCATTGCCGATTAGGTCACCCTAGCTTTTCATATCTTAAGTTTCTATTCCCATCATTGTTTCATACTAAAGTCTCGCTTCATTGTGATATTTGTCAACTTGCTAAACATACTCGTTCGTCTTTTCAATCTCTTGAGTATAAATCTTCGTCACCTTTTACTCTAATACATAGTGACTTATGGGGGCCTTCTAGGGTTACGAGTACTGGGGGTAAACGTTGGTTCATCACCTTTACCGATGATCACACAAGAGTTTGTTGGGTCTATCTCTTAAAAGATAAGTCTGAAACTGCCCAAATCTTTAAAAACTTTTACACTATGATTCACACTCAATTTGATGTCAAAATAAAAGTCTTTCGAACTGATAATGGGCGGGAATACTTTAATCATGTTATGGGAAATTTTCTCACCGAGAAAGGTATTCTACATCAAAGCTCTTGTGTTTTTACTCCCCAACAAAACGGCATTGCAGAACGTAAAAATCGTCACCTTCTTGAGACTGCTCGGGCTCTTATGTTCACTAATACTGTTCCAAAATCCTTCTGGGGAGATGCAGTCCTCACTGCATGCTACCTCATAAACAGAATGCCTACTCGGATACACAACTTCACAACCCCGTTACAAGTCCTGTCAAACTCTTACCCACATCTACGTTCCATACTCTCTATCCCACTAAAAGTGTTTGGTTGTACTGCCTTTATTCACATCCATGATCATGAGCGTACTAAACTCGACCCGAAGGCTAGAAAATGTATATTCTTGGGGTACTCTCCAGCCCAAAAAGGTTACAAGTGTTATTCCCCCGTCACTCGTAAATATTACACATCTATGGATGTTACATTCATTGAGTCTCTTCCTTTTTTCCCCCAAAATTCCCCTCAGGGGGAGGAACCTGATATTGAACATTATGATGGTAATTTTTGGGACACTATGCCACAAATATCTACATCACCCACACCTATATCAAACGACACTTTATCCTCACAGAGTATTGATCCTCATGTACAGCCTAGCCTACCGACAGGGGGAGACAAGCAACTTACAATTACACCTGAGCTACGTGTTTATTCTAGAAGAAGAAATCCTGAAACAGTGGAACACCTTACAGTTCAATCGCAAAACCATGAATCTGATCCGGATCCAGGTAATCTCTCTACCCAAAACAGTGACACTACTAATGATTTGGATATTCCCATTGCTCTCAGAAAGGGAATTCGATCTTGTACACAACACCCTATCTCCAACTTTGTAGGGTACAGTCATCTATCTAATTCAGTTCAAGTTTTGGCCACAAACCTGGGACTAATTGAGATACCAAAATCCATTCATGAAGCCCTATCAATTCCAAAATGGAGAAAAGCAGTTGAGGAAGAGATGGAAGCCCTGAAGAAGAATAGAACGTGGCAAATTATGGAGAAACCTAAGGACAAGTCAACTGTTGGGTGCAAATGGGTGTTCTCTGTCAAGTACAAGTCAGATGGTTCGGTAGAACGCTATAAAGCCAGGTTAGTAGCAAGAGGATATTCCCAAACATATGGAGTTGACTACCAGGAAACATTTGCTCCAGTTGCAAAATTAAATACAGTGAGAGTTCTTTTGACACTAGCAGCAAATTTAGACTGGGAACTTCAACAACTAGACGTAAAAAATGCATTCTTGAATGGTGACCTGGAAGAAGAAGTCTATATGGAACTCCCCCCTGGATTTGATGAAGCTAAAATTCAGGGAAAGGTCTGTAAACTGAACAAATCTTTATACGGACTGAAACAATCCCCACGAGCCTGGTTTGAGAGGTTCATGAAGTCCGTATGTCAACAAGGATATAAACAAGCTCAATCTGATCATACTATGTTCTACAGGAGCTCAAGGGATAAGATTACTATTCTAATTGTCTATGTGGATGATATAATTCTGACAGGTAACAACTGTGAAGAGATGGAGAGACTGAAGAAAGCTCTATCTGCCGAGTTTGAAATAAAAGACTTGGGTCCTTTACGATACTTCCTGGGTCTAGAGGTTGCAAGAAATAGGAGTGGAATCTCGATTTCCCAGAGAAAATATGTCTTGGATCTCTTAAGAGAAACTGGTATGTTAGGAAGTAAGCCAGCAGATGTTCCTATAAATCCCAATCATAAACTGGGGGATTGTTTGGGAAGCACACCAGTTGACAAAGGAAGATATCAACGACTTGTTGGAAAGCTCATTTACTTGTCACATACTAGGCCTGACATTGCCTTTGCAGTAAGTGTTGTAAGCCAATTCATGCATGCTCCATTTAAGGAGCATATGGAGGCTGTTTACCAAATCCTGAGGTATTTAAAGGGGACCCCTGGACTTGGACTCCTCTTCAAAAAGAATTCAGAGAGATCTATTGAAACCTTCACAGATGCTGATTGGGCAGGGTCAGTCATGGACAGAAGATCTACGACCGGTTATTGCACCTTCGTGTGGGGAAATCTGGTCACCTGGAGAAGTAAAAAACAACCAGTTGTAGCTAGAAGCAGTGCTGAAGCAGAATTCAGGGCATTGGCACATGGGATTTGTGAAATCATGTGGTTAAAGTTTCTATTGGAAGAGCTTGGTATTGAGGAAAATAAGCCTATGAAAGTTTATTGTGATAACAAAGCAGCTATTGCAATGTCGCACAATCCGGTTCATCATGACAGGACAAAACACGTTGAGGTGGATAGACACTTTATCAAAGAGAAGATAGAAAATGGGACCATATGCATGGTGTACCTGCCTTCGGCTGAACAGGCTGCAGACGTATTGACAAAGGGGTTATTTAAACCAATGTTCGAAAAGATGGTGGACAAGCTAGGATTGTTTAACCTATACCACCCAGCTTGAGGGGGAGTGTTGAAGATCACAGAATATTTGGTGGAATATATTATGGACTAGAGATATATTATTCCCTTAGTTAGAGATTTTGTATATTTTACTTTTTGGTATGTTTCTATCCCTATAAATAGGGTTGTACACGGTTGAAGAGAAGTAGAATTGCTTTTCCTCGGTTATAGTCTCTACTCCTACTCCTCTCTCCCCACTTTCAGTCAGCCATAGATTAATTCTTGATAAATAATAATTTGAAAAAGACCAGAGAACCCGACCTCAAGAAATAGAAAAAAAATAGCTGTATGAACTTCAATAGCAAGAGCAGCTTTGTGAATTTAATGAACTAAAACTATAAAAAGTTGATAGTTACTCTCATCAAAACTAAGTGAATTTCCAAATTGGCATCAAGTGGAGTTGTGTTTGAAAGAGCACCTATATTCGTGATATTTCATTCCTGAACTCAATTGCTGAATCAAGCATTCATACCTAGTAAACATAGTTTGGGAATGAACATTTGAACTATATGGCAATAGATTCACCATGCATCTTGAACAAACTAGCCTGATAGAACTGCAAAATTAAGGGTATATGACACTCATATACAAATTGACTCATCCAAATGAACAAATATGTTGCGCATTTTAATAACAATCGTTGACTAATTTAAAATGTCCATACATTAAATTTACCTCTTTGGTTCCGTATTCCAGAAAATATAATTTTCTCGAGAAATACATTCACCAGTTGTCGCAGCATACACTACCAACTAGATCAACAAACAAGCCTTCCCGACTAATAGTTGCCATTGTCAAATAAACAAAGAACTACAAGACAAAATTTGAATTTTTGGAAAAGAATTACGCATACCAACTCCCAAGCTAGAATGCATACATCCATACAAAATGACACACGCATCAACCATCCAACTAACATGCATATAAATGACATTCACTACAGTTTCCAGACTTTTAAAATTTTAAAAATACTAGAAATATAATCAAACTGAAATAGTAAAGAAACTAAATGACTTCCATTAGTCTTCAAGCAGAGTGTCATTGATGCTTTATCACCAACAAGCAGCAACATGGATGTCCATTTAACTGTGTTTTTACTCAGATTTGCGCTTCTAGAAGTGACGAGAGTTGGGAGGAGATGACAAAGATCTGGAATTATTAAAAGAAAGGGGATTGATATGGAAATAGTTGAGCTTCCTTTTTCCATCTACATCACTGTTTGTTAACAGCGGGCTAAAGTATCACCATTACACCTTCAAATTCCTACTCCAAGCTTTTGCATTTAGAAGAACAAGACTGATATTTACTCTCATCATCCTAAATCGCATACCCTAACCTAAAAAATACAGCTTTCTACTCTCATACAACCATCCAAACAAAGCCCAAAAGAAGTTCCATTTTATCACATTGCTAGATCTCCATCATTACCCCCACCAGCCCACCCATGCTACCATATATCATATATAGATGCAAGATAAATTTATATCCCAAAAATTTCTTCCCACGCTTAATCAAGGAAATATGAGGTCAATAATAAGTCCTCCTACAAGCCAATACTCTAATACCCAAGACTAAACTCAAGTTCAATTTTCAGCCGCCAAAGCCACAACAAAATCAAATTTACCTTATTTACACAGCCAGAATCACTGGCGGAGATAGGGGTGGGCTTGCCCAAGCCCAGGTTGTTAAAAAAATTTTTTTTTTTAAAGCCCAAATTAGCCCACTATCCAACCTAAATAGCCCACTGTCCAAGCACTAGCCCAATTTTTGTTGAACCCCAATTTCACTTAATCAATTTGAGAAACCCAATTGCAACCCTCTTTCTCACAATTCACCCCCTTTACCGGCAAACCCTCACAGCTCATAGCCTCTCTGCTCAGCTGCTCTCTCTGACTCTCTCAATCGAAACGGCGAACCAAACCCTCCCGTCAAGGTGTCAACCGAAGTCCAACATCCGGCGAAGTCCGAACGCCGTCTGTGAGAAAGGCATTCTCACAGTTCAATTAAATCTGGTTACTGAACGCCGTTTCGTCTCATTCCCTTTTCTGGCAGCAGTCGCGACACCAAGGTAAGGTCTACAAAATGCCTAAATCTAGAGTATAAACGAGCATATTTAGATGATGTAGTTCAATTAAAAAAAAGTTCACTCTAGTCGCCAAATCTTGACGGGAAGTTCATTTTTTTTGTGTGCAGTGCGTGCGGTTGTGACTTCAGTTCTTCAGGCCAGGCTTCACCGCTTCAGGCTTCAATTCAGCCTTCATTTGCGGCGCTAGTGAGGTATGTTTGCACCTTGTGGCTTTCAATTGTGTAATTGTGTTTGTAATTGTGTCATTGTGTGTGCAGTGCAGTAAATAGTAATCTAACTTAGATGGAAATTGGAAAAGTTCAGTGATATTTGATAAAATAAAAAAGTTCAATGATTAATTGTGTGTGTGTAGTGCAGTGTAGTAATGCGGTTAGATGCACTGATGCTGAGGCCACATTAGTGATTAGAGGGGCTGCTAGTTGCTAAAATTTATAATTAAACTCCATCTCCATTGAATAATTTGAAATTGAACGGCTGCTAGTTTCTAAAATGGGAAAGTTAGTTTGAGAATTTAGCCAATAGCAATTTAACCTATGATATAATGATAAGAATTTATAGGATATTGAAGTTTTTTTGATATTTATGCTCTTAGGTTTAATATGGAGGAAGATCGACCTTCTTCCAAGAAAGGAAGAAGTTTGTTATCTTTCTTTTCAAAGAGTAACAAATATCAGGGTACTCCAATTCCTACGGCATCCACTCCAAATCCAATTTCATCCCCTGAAGTTGTACGATCTTCATGTTCTAATATTAATGTGGAACCATTTGATTCTATTGAACGGGACCTAGAAAAAAGAAAGCAAATATCTGAACATCCACTGAATGAACGGGATCAGATTAGGCGAGCCTATCTAAATGCTGGACCTTATTAACCAAAACTTTTGGACTATCAGAGTAAAGAATGTGGAAAGCAGAAACGTCGATTTCAGGAACGTTGGTACAATCAGTTCCCTTGATTGGAATATTCACCTTCAACACACAAAGTATATTGTTTTTATTGATTCCTTTTTCTCAATGATAGTGCTCCATCTATTATTTCATCGTTGGTGACAGTTGGATTTGACAGTTGGAAGAGGGTTAACCAAGGAAGTAAATGTGCATTCCTTATTCATGTTAGGACAACATCGTCATCGTATCATAATGGTTGTAAGAGAAGAGTTGAAGATCTAATGAAACCAACTCAACATATTGATAAGGTAATGCAATCTGCATCGGCCGAGGAAAAACAGAAAAACCGTCTGCGTCTAAAGACCTCTATTCAGAGTGTTCTGTGGTTAGCACTTCAAGGTTGTTCTTTTAGAGGCCATGACGAATCTCAATCTTCAATGAATCGTGGCAATTTCATTGAACTGGTGGATGCATTTGGAAAAATGAATGTGGAAGTAGGAAAGGTTGTTTTGGGTAATGCTCCCAAGAATGCTACATACACGTCTCCAGACATTCAAAAAGAGGTTTTAAACATTATGGCCAATAAAGTACGACGAAGAATTCATGACGAAGTTGGGGATGCGAAGTTCAGTATTCTTGTTGACGAAGCACGGGATGAATCTTCACGAGAACAAATGGCAATTGTCTTAAGGTTTGTGAGTAGTAATGGAATTTTGACAGAACGTTTCTTTGCAATCAGAAGCGTCAATGACACTACCTCATTAAATCTTAAGAATCAGATTTCTGATATTCTTGTCCGTTTCAACCTTCAAGTGCAAAACATGAGAGGGTAAGGGTATAACGGTGCTAGTAATATGCGTGGTTCTTGGAATGGACGACAAGCATTATTCTTTAGAGATTGTCCATATGCATACTATGTCCATTATTTTGCCCACCGGTTACAACTCACGTTAGTTTCTGCAGCTAGAGATGTCTCAAATTTACAGCCACCAAAGTTCAATTTTCAATTTCAATTTCACAACTCAAGTTCAATTTTCAACCACCAGAGCCACAACAAAATCAAATTTACCTTATTTACACACCCAGAAGGCCAGAATGTGCTTTAGATCTACCAATATAGTAAATTAACAGCCAATCATTCATTAAATAGAACTCATTTAAGATCATAGATTTTACTTTCTAGTAAATCAAGAAATCAAAATAAATAAAACCCATAAATTGAACGTAATGTTAGTAACTAACACAAAACAAAACATAGATGAAGAAAAAATTATAAAGGGTACTCACTTCCATTAAACAAGAATCTTCAAGAAAAGTTGCTATTGAGCACAACCCAACAAGCTCTCAACGCCACAAAAAGAGAGATGGAAACAAAGACCCACCTCTGTATGTGTGCGTGAAAGAGAGAGAGAGGGGGAGGCGATGACCGGTTGACTGGAAACACCGATCACCGATGAAGATTGATCACGACTATAGCAGAAGACAAGTCTGGCGACTGAGTGCAAGTTATCTGGTCACTGATGTGCTGTCGGAACTATTTAACTGTCAAATCAATCGAAGAAATGTTATGAAATATAGTAATACAATGAGGGGGAATTGGATAAAGAGCCTGCTTGTATTTGGTTAATGCTATGTTTGGTCATCCTTAAATTAAAATTTATTTTTCTATATCCTTATTAATCATACATTATTCAATAAAATAATATTACAAAGTAAATCTAAAAATATTTTTTTTTAATTACACATTTTCCAAAAAAAAATTACTATTCCCTCGTTAAAATGTTGAATAATGGAGCCCAAACTGAGATAAATAACCACCTCCCAATGTTTATTTTGGTCAAATAGCCTCCAATTATAAAATGGCTAATTATATTACCACCACATTTACACCACAATTAAAAATATAACTTTAATAAATACACCACAACAATTTTATAATTATACTTTTAATACCAAAAAACTAAAATTAAAAAAATTAATAACTCAAAAAAACTAAAATTAAAAAAATTAATAACTCCTAATAAAGTAAAAAATAAAAATGAAAAAAAATAATTATGTGTACACACCATTCCAATATTGGTAAAACAACAATCTTAATAGTCCCGGGGAATGAGAGAGCTTTAAATGGAGGCGTATCAAATGGTGGATTGTCGCTTCTTCACCCCCATCTTTCTAGTGGTGGCAATGGGCCGAGCCGAGCCGGCTCGGCCCATTGACGAACGAGCTCGGCTCGTGTTCGCACGAGCCGAGCTCGTGGCTCGTCGGCAACGAGCCGAGCGCGAGCTCGGCTCGTTGCCGTTTGGGCGAGCTCGGCTCGCGCCCGAGCTCGCCCAAGGCGGGCGGCTCGGCGAGCCGAGCTTAAGCTCGGCTCGCCGGCTCGCCTATTTAATTTTTTTTTTTTTTTTTTTTTTATAAATAAATAACGCTACTACTACAAGTCTATTTTTTCTATTTTTTTTAAATATATATTTTCCAAAACATTTATCGGGGATCGTCAAAACATTTATAATTTTTAAAATAGTAAATATACATTTATTTAAAAAAAAAAAAAAGATAAACCCTCCTCCTTTATCCGAGCTTGGGACCGGCTACTTCAATTTCGTGTAGGCGGAGTTAAAATTGTACACGAAAAACTTTTTACGTGTACAATTTTTTAAAAAAATTATAAATGTATGAAAATAAAATTTTGTAATGAATGTATTGAAATTAAATATCACTTACTTGATTACATGCAATTTCGGCATATTTATGTTGAATTCGATAATTAGCGTCTTCTCAATCCTTCACGCACATTAACGCTTCCAAAATATCTTCTTTTAGTCGACTTCGAATATCAGAGAGAACCCTCTTCCCTGCACTAAAAGCAGACTCCGAAGCTACAGTGCTAACCGGAGGTGTTAGTAGATCTTTTGCAATTGCAGAAACAATTGGCCATCGACGTTCATTATTTCGCCAGAATTCGATTACATCTTCTGAACTTTTCTTAACTGATTTGTTACTAGGCATAGTATAACGAAAGTAATCAATTAATTCAGATGGCAACGCATTTTGACTACTACTCGAAGTTTGAGTACATGCAGTGGAAGACATACTACTACTACTAGAGGAACCATATGCAGTTGAATCATATCTAATTGAGTCTATGTTTTCTAATAAATTAATTACTTCAGCGTCGTCATCGTTTATATTAGTGGGAGTAGGAGTAGGTACACGAGTAACTTGTGTACCTATTCTTGAAACATATAATTCATACATCTCAGTTAACGTTTGTTCCAAATTCCTATAAGTAATAGGCATATTAAAAGTTAAAGCATTTGAAATTTGGTCAATTATAAATTTAGTACCCGATAAATTATATCGGGGGTCCATGACGCATGCTAAAGGAAATAACATAGGTAATTCTTCCCAATATTTTCTAAATTTTAATTCCATAGCATATATAACCGCATGCAAATCATGGTCATTTTGATATCTATTAAAAGCCCTAGCAGTTATATAAAGACGTTCAAGAACCATGCAACTAGTTGGATAATAAACACTGCATAATATATTCGTAGACGTATAAAAACTTTCCAAAAATTTCTTAATTTTAAAAACCGTATTCCAATCGGATTCATTTAAGATATCATCGTCGTCGTCTCTAATATGCCTATTGTTATAAAATTCAGTGATAAACGGTTCAAAACCTTCACATGATTTTAATAATAAGTAAGTTGAATTCCACCTATGACCTACGTCAGTAATAAAAGTTTTTGTATTAGAGTTCCCAACTTGTTCACAAAATTCTTCAAATGATTGTTTTCTACTAGGTGTAATCGTGATATACGTAAGTGCATTCCTAATTCGACTAATTTCGTCCTTCACATGTTTTAAACCGTCTTGTACAATTAAATTAAAAATATGGCACACACATCGAATATGGAATAAATAACCACCAAAATCGGGTTGAAGTACTCTATGCAATTTATCGATAACTACTTTATTTACAGAAGCATTGTCAAAAGTAAAAGAACGGATTTTACTCTCGCATTTATATTCTTTAATTATTAACATAATTGCATTATATATAGTGTTAGCATTATGAGGATACTCAATTATTTTAAAAGCAATAATTTTTTTATGCATAACCCAAAGTGGGTCTATATAGTGTGCAGTTGCAGCTATATAACCTCTCTTATTAATCCCTTCCCATAAATCCGAAGTTAAAGATATGACACCCCCGTATTTTTCTAAATCCCCAATCAATAATCGCTTTGCATTAAGAAAATATTCAATTGTATTAGAACGAAGAGTATTTCGACTTACCCCAACGTACCTTGGTTGAAGATATTGTTTGACGTAGTTTACGAAATGTTCGTTGTCCACTATTGCAAGTGGCAGCTCCGCCGCGGCAACGAACTTCACCATTCCCTTTCGTGCTTCCTCCTCCGAATACATCCACGTAGAAAGTGGCGAAGTAGTAGCACCGTCTCTACTAGTACCAAACTGTAGTTGCGTTTGTCCACGTTCAAGAAGCCCATGTTTGGCCGCACATGCTTTGTAATGACGGTTGAGGTGAGTGGTTCCAATTTTTTTTGCCATGCCAGTCGTTGTTGACAGTATTTACATACTGCTTTATTTTCTGGAACTCCATCGATCACACGACCCAGTGTAACCAATTTGAAATGGTCCCAACATTTTTGCCTGCTTCTTCCTTTCTCTTCCCTCTTGCATCGGGAATATTTAGTGCAGGTTCTTCATCTTGTTCCAAATCAATAGGAACACTGGAATCAACATCAACGTCATCCAAATCAATCGGATCGGCATCGCCTTCACGAACGTCGAAATCGTCAATGTCTTCTGGAATTGGTAGTTGGTTGAGACCGGCAAATTCATTCCCAAATTGATTTTGGGCAGGTGTTTCACCTTCCATACCGAACAAGTTTTCAACAAATGCTCGTGGATCCATTTGTGAATTGTTGAAATAGAATGTAGAAATGTAGAAATGTAGAATAAGTAGAAATGTGAATTTGTAAAATGAAGATAATAATGTAAAAAAATATAGAAGAGAATTATAGAATTGTTGATAATGATTTGTAAATTGTAAATTGTAGAGTAGAGAGTATAGAATGAAAGTTTGGTGGGAAAAAAATGTTGTAATGGGTTGGGTATTTATAGGAGAAGAATTGGAGAAAAGTAGAAAAAAAAAAAAAAAAAAAATTTTTTTTTTGAGAAACAGTGACCAAACGGTCACTGAACCAGTGACCGTTCGGTCACACAAACGGTCACTGGTTCAGTGACCGTTCTGGTCACTGAACCATTTTATTTTATTTTTATTTTTATTTTTTATTTTTTAAATTGGTTGGGTGGGCTCGTCTTAGAGCCGAGCGGCTCGTGGGCTCGTCTTAGACGAGCCCCGGGCAAAGCTCGTCTAAGACGAGCCCACGAGCCGAGCGGCTCGTGGGCTCGTCTCACGAGCGGCTCGGCGAGCAGCTCGCCGAGCCGCTCGTGAACAGTGACGAGCCGAGCGGGCTCGGCTCGTCTAGTCCATGAGCCCGCTCGGCTCGTGCTCGGGCTCGTTTTTTTACGAGCCCGAGCGGCTCGTGGGCGTGAACAGTACGAGCCGAGCGGGCGAGCCGACGAGCCGCTCGGCTCATTTGCCACCACTACATCTTTCGACTGTTATTTGGAATTTGATAATTACAATAACATTTTAAAAACTGGAACATCAGTTCCTTAGCATTCCCTTCAAACACTACAAGAAGAAGATCTGCACCAATCATCGTATTGTCGAGAAAGAGGTATCCGCTGTCATCTTCGACGAGTCTGTGACTGTTGATTCTAATCTCTCCCACGACAACACTGTTCTCCAACTAAATTCTCTTCTATCCAAATTACAGGGCCTCCAAAGGAAGGTATGGTACAATCTATTTACTAGGATGTACAATCCTCACATTGCTCTTTGTTTTCCATATTCTTGTTGGGTTTTTAGTTTTATGTTTCTGGACAAGAAAAGAATGGTAAAATCAAATCATGTTCAATATTTAGGATAAGTCAAAAGAAATGTATAATACTCTCTGTTTACATGTATGTATAATCCTCGAATTTCATTCCTTTTTTTTCATATTTTTTCCTATGTTCTTATTGGATTTTTCTTATTTGTTTACGGTCAAGTAAAGAATGATAAAGACAAAATTATGTTCAAGGTTTAGGATATCAAGAGTGGCTTTCTTTAAACTAACATTTAATGGAAAATCACAAGGTTTCAGTTTTGGTTTATACTTTAAAAGGTGAACTGAATTGATGAAAGCAAAATTTCGTAGAGAAGGTTCAGTTGCTCGAGGAAGGGAATGATTTTTATCCATTTAAAATATTTAGGTTTATATTTGTGGTGTGATTATAATGTAGTGTGATTAATTAGAAGTATATTAAAACATTAATTAATAATTTTACTCAAGACCTTTAAGTAAATAAGAAGAATTTTAAAAATTGTGGTGCACTTAATAAATTTTGTCGTGGTAATATAATTATCCTTATGAAATACAATAGATAAACAATGTCAAATGTCATAAATATCCCCCACCAATGAAAAAGACATTAACATCCTTATCACTTTAACTCCCAGTTCAATTTTAGAGCCTCAAAATTTCAACTAGTCGTTTTCTTCTCTTCAGCTTCCGTGATTTTTACCATAAAATAATGTTCTTCGTCATATTCTTCAACTATTTTAGGTATCTTTTGCAAATTTGAACAATAGTTTGTTTACCAAACACACTTGTAAAGAAAAAAAATGTATTCTTACAAATCTTATGTAAATTGTATTTTTATTACTGAATATAATATGAAATGCTATTGTAGAACTTAAAAGGTTTTCATATTTACTGTATTTTTATTTTTCTGCAACCATTGAATGATAACGACACTCCAGTCGTTAGATGTAGTGTAGAATAACACTAAGTCGTTATATGAAAAAAGGGCAGTACAACAATTATTTGTTATGTATAATTTAAATGAGTTTAACTTATTGTTTTTCGGGGTACGGATGATGTGTGACTATTTATAATCGTGTTTTCGAAATTACCCCCAATCACAAATATGTTTAGTTACCCATTAGATATTCAAAAATAACAAATAAATTCTTAGAACTCATTAATGGAAAATAAATTAGAGAAAAGCAAAACTTATTGATAAAGAGAAAACCAATGGGTCTTCTTCTCCAAGCTATTTCACTATACCAAGCTCCAAGATTTGTCCAAAATGTCAAAGAAAATCAAATGAAAAAAAAGTAAAGAAGAAGAAAGAAAAGAAAAACTCAAAAAGAAAGAGAAAAATCAATTTTCCCACTGCTGGACGTCTCCCCTGGTTCAAAAGGCTGCTGGAGTTTTTTTTTAAATCAAAATCTAATGATTAATTGCAACCCAAGCCCTCAACATTTGAAAAAGAAAATAAATTGGTCCCTAACATTTTAAAAATGTCAAATTTGCTACAGTGGCGCCTAGATGCCGCTACAGTGACACCTCGGCTCTCCCTTCTCTGCCCAAAAACAGATTTTGTGGCCAAAGTTTCAGAAATTGCACGTCAAGTCCTTCAATTTTCGGCACTTGTACAATTTGATCCCCAAACTTTGAAATTTTGCGTCTTTGGTTCTTTTTGCTCATTTCTCGCATAAATTCCTTCAATCATCATTCAAACTCGAGTTTTCACCTATAAAATAAAAATAACTAAATTAAGTAATAAATTGATAATAAAAACTCACAAATATCTAAATTAATGGTCCGAATAAGTGCAAAAACTCCCTTAAACTTTCTTTTTGACCCTTGTAGCAAGCTTTAGGTCGATAACTCCCCGGTTGTTTAGACCAAAGGGTACCGGGTTTCAAGATACCCCAACGGACTTAATAACTTGAGTCAAAAAGGCTACGAAGTGAGGACCAAGATTCAACATGTGCAAAATTATTCTTTTGAGCACAACAAGACAAAATGGGGCTTAGATCCCTAACATATGGTCATTACTCAGCTTATACTTGGCCAAAAAAAACTGCACACAAATTTTTTTCAACATGCATGGAATCAACACACTTCTAGATAATATCCTTCACCGACTCAACCACCCCCAAACTTATCCTTTCATTAGTAGAGTGATTGAAGAATTGATAATAGCATGGTCATTTAAGTTCCCTTAACAAACTGTAAATGCAACCAACAAGTGCGTACAATGAATCTCATGACCAAAGTGCCCAATAAAGAGTCAATCATGGAATAAGTGGATGAAAATAAACAACACTTAGCATTTATCTCCACAATTCATAAATCAATGCAATGCAACAACTCAAAACACAACTAGCAAAGCTATCAAACTACACAAACAAGTACAAAAGCAAAAATTTAACCCAAAATTCGAATTTTGAAGCAAATAGAGACATACCACACCCCCAAACTTAAATTGCACATTGTCCTCAATGTAAAAGCAAGAAATATAAAGAGCAAGAGGTTCAAGTACTCCCCTGAGTTGGTTTTTTATGGTGATGGTTGTGAGGATGGTTGGGGACCATTAGCGACTATTAATGCTCAATGTTTTGTTGTGACGCTCGAGAATCTGCCATACGGGGACAACAAAAATACTCGAAAACAAAAAAAAAAGTGTTAAAGAAATAAATAGATAAAGAACAATGGGTTGCCTCCCATCCAGCGCTTCTTTAGAGTCTATAGCTAGACTTTGTCTTTGCTCATTCTTCAATTGGATCCTCCAATCGCATTTCTTCCATGTTTTGAGGCACAAAGGGTTCAAAATATGGTTTTAATCGATGCACATTCACCTTAAACTCCTTCTCGGTTTGTAGACTTTTGATTTCTACTACACCATGAGGAAAAACATTAGTAACAACAAAGGGGCCAATCCATCGAGAACATAATTTACCTGGAAATAACTTGAGGCGCGAGTGGAAAAGAAGAACTTTCTGTCCAACAACAAAAGTTTTTTCTTGAAATCATCATATCATGGTATGCCTTTGTCTTTTCCTTGTAAATTCTTGAACTTTCATATGCATTATTTCGAATTTCCTCAAGTTCATTAAATTGTAGCTTTCTTTGGTTACCCGCCACACCTAGGTCCATGTTGCATTGCTTGACTACCTAAAATGCCTTGTGTTCAAGTTCAACCGGGAGGTGACAAGGCTTACCATAAACTAGCTGATAAGGGGACATGCCAATTGGTGTTTTGTATGCTGTCCTGTAAGCCCAAAGTGCATCATTGAGGCGGAGACTCCAATCCTTTCTATTGGGATTCACAGTTTTTTCGAGGATGGATTTGACCTCTCGATTTGACATTTCGACTTGCCCACAAGTTTGCGGATGGTAAGGTGTAGACACTTTATGGGTGATGTTGTATCTCTTCAATAGGGCCCAAAAAGAGCGGTTGCAAAAATGAAGTCCCCCATCGCTAATAATAACTCTTGGTGTTCCAAACCTTGCAAAAATGTTAGGCTTAACAAAATCTACAACCACTTTAGAATCATTAGTTCGAGTGGCCCTTGCTTCCACCCGTTTTGACACATAATCAACGGCAAGAATAATATAAAGATTACCAAAAGATGAAGGAAAAGGTCCCATGAAATCAATGCCCCAAACATCAAAAATTTCAACAAAAAGTATAGGTGTTTGTGGCATTTGATTTCGGGCTCCCAACGAACCAACTCTTTGACATCTATCATAAGATTTGCAAAAGAGGAATGCATCTTTGAATAAGGTGGGCCAAAAGAATCCACTCTCAAGCACCTTAAGAGCCATCCTCTTTGCTCCAAAATGTCCACCACGTGCATAGGAATGACAAAATGTTAGTATTGAATGAAATTCATTTTCAGGCACGTACCTTCTTATCAATTGATCAGGACAATGTTTCCACAAGTACGGCTCATCTCACACAAAATACTTCACCATTGCCTTGAGTTTTTGCCTTTGAGCAGTTGTCAAGTCACTTGGAATTTTCTTAGTGACTAAATAATTCACTATATCCGCAAACCAAGGAGATGTATCCATGACATGAAGCAATTGTTCATCGGGGAAGCTCTCTTGCAATGGAAGAGTTTCTCTCTCGTGGATAAGACAGCTGAGGTGGTCGGCCACAGAATTTTCACTACCCTTTTTGTCTTTAATCTCAAGGTCAAACTCTTGTAAGAGGAGTATCCATCTGATGAGTCTTGGTTTTGCCTCTTTCTTGGCAAGCAAGTACTTTAGAGCTGCATGATCAGAAAAGACAGTTACTTTAGTGCCAATAAGATATGAACGAAATTTCTCTAAAGCAAAAATAACTGCTAAAAGCTCTTTCTCAGTAGTAGAATAATTAAGTTGGGCATCATTCAAAGTTCTTGATGCATAATAAATAACATGAGGTGTTTTTCCAACTCGTTGCCCTAAAACTGCTCCCAATGCAAAGTCACTTGCATCGCACATTAACTCAAATGGCCTATTCCAATCTGGTGGTTGAATGATGGGTGCCGATGTCAAGAGTTCCTTCAAACTTTCAAATGCCTTTTTACAATCTTCATCAAAATGAAATGGCACCTCCTTTTGCAATAGCCTGCATAATGGTCTTGCATTCTTTGAAAAATTCTTGATAAATCTTCGATAGAATCCTGCATGTCCAAGAAAAGAACGAATCTCCCTCACACTTATTAGAGGGAGTAAAGAGCGAATTAAATCAATTTTAGATTTATCAACCTCTATCCCCTTAGATGAAATGACATGACCTAGCACTATACCTTGATCAACCATAAAATGACATTTTCCCCAATTAAGTACTAGGTTAACATCCATACATATCTTAAGTACAAGTGTGAGATTTTTCAAGCAACTATCAAAAGTATTACCATAAACACTAAAATCATCCATGAATACCTCTATGATGCTTTCAATATAATCAGAGAATATACTTATCATGCATCTTTGAAAGGTTGCGGGAGCATTGCAAAGACCGAATGGCATGCGACGGTAAGCAAATGTGTCAAATGGGCAAGTGAATGTTGTCTTTTCTTGGTCCTCCGGAGCAATCACAATCTGGTTGTAACCTGAATAACCATCAAGAAAACAATAATGAGAATGACCTGCCAATCTTTCTAACATTTGATCAATGAAAGGTAAAGGAAAGTGATCTTTTCGGGTTGCACAATTAAGTTTTCTATAATCAATACAAACCCTCCAACCCGTTTGGACCCGAGTTGGTACAAGCTCATTCTCTTCATTTGTCACCACTGTTACTCCAGACTTTTTTGGAACAACTTGGACCCGGCTTACCCACTTGCTATCTGAGATGGGAAAGATAACACCAACGTCTAGCAATTTCAAAATTTCTTTCTTCACAACCTCCATCATTGAAGGATTCAAGCGACGTTGTGGTTCTCTTGATGTCTTTGCTCCATCTTCAAGCAATATCCTATGCATGCACATGGAAGGGCTTATCCCCTTGATGTTGACTATGGTCCAACCAATAGCTATTTTGTGTTCCTTAAGCACACGGATAAGGCTATCTTCTTGAAGTGTTGTGAGATTCTTTGCAATGATCACCGGTAGTGTTTCGTCCTCTCCCAAATATACATATTTCAAATGCTCGGGAAGAGGTTTGAGTTCTAAAGTCGGGGCCTGCATCACCGAAGGTAAAAGTTTCTCTTTAGATATTGGAAGAGTAATATAGGAGAGATTATACCTTGGTGGAATACTCGGTAGTGACTCAAGTGATGCCACAGTTTCCACAATATTCTCACACAATTGTAGATTCTTGCTCAACCCGGTAAGATTGTTAACATCAATGCTTTTAATCAAAGTGGTATCCAATGCATCTTCATTTGATTATTCGAAAGTTTTTTGTACTAATGAATCCATTACATCAATTGAAAATAAGAATGCACATCACTGGGATACCTCATTGCTTCAAAGATATTGAAGCGAATAATCTTACCATCAAACTCCAATGTCAAAGTACCATCATATACATCTATCTTTGTATGTGCAGTCCTCATAAATGGTCTTCCCAAGAGCAATGGTGGTGATAACGATGTTGATTCATCTTGCATATCAAGAAAATAGAAATCTGCTGGAAAAATCAATTGATTTACCTGCACCAAAACATCCTCCAACACACCCTTTGGAAATGCATTAGATCTATCAGCAAGTTGAATAATAACACCAGTTTCTTTTAGTGATCCTAAATTTAAGGAAGCATAAATAGAATATGGCATGACATTAATAGATGCTCCTAAATCTAGCATTGTTCTTTCAAACTTAGTGTTACCAATAATGCAAGGAATAGTAAAACTTCCTGGATCTTTACATTTTGGTGGAAGTTTTCTTTGCAAAACCGCAGAGACATTTTCCCCAACGCTTACCACTTCATTACCTTTCAACTTACGCTTGTTAGTGCACAATTCCTTGAGGAACTTTGCATAACGGGGCACTTGATAAATTGCATCCAAAAGTGGTATGTTCACTTGAACTTTGCGAAAGGTCTCCAATATTTCCTTCTCATGTTCATCCCTTTTGGACTTTGCAAACCTGCCAGGAAATGGGGGGAAGAGAACATTAGTAGGAATAGAACTTTTAGAATTTACCTTAGATCCCGAGGTTGGAGTCGCAATTTCATCTTTCTCAATTGCTAAGTTCTTCTCTTGCGTTGACTCATCAACGTGATCTTTCATCTTCCTTGGTGCCTCTTCTAAAATCTTCCCACTTCTCAATGTTACGGCACTAGCATTTTCTCTCAGGTTGATTGTTTGAGAAGGGAGTTTTCCCGATCCTTGAGCCTCCATTTTACCCGCCGTGTTGGCCAATTGACTCATTTGTGTTTCCAAATTCTTGATTGAGGTCTTTATCTCTTGTTGAAATTGTATTGTGCTAGAAGCTAAGGATTTAACCATATCTTCAAGAGACATATTTGAACTTGGAGGCGGAGTTTGTTGACGAGGTCGAGAGTACTGTGGTTGCCTTTGTTGATTAAAACCCGATGGATGATTAAACTGTTGTTGTGGGGCTATGAAATGATTTCCTCCATAACTGAGATTAGGATGATCTCTTAATCCAGGATTATATGTGTTATAATATGGATCTTACCTATTTCTCTATTGCATTGGAAATCCCCCAATGACATTTGCTTGCTCTGAGGCTCCTTCTTGTAATGTCGGGTATACATCAGTAGGATGTCCCACAATAGAACAAATCCTGCACACTTTTGCTTGTTGGATTGTCCCAAGTGCCATTTGTTGTACAAGAGAAGTGAGACAGGCCAATTGTCTTTCAATTTGAGAGGTTGCTCCTATCTCACTTACTTGTTTAACCGGTGCCTCTTCCCTACTACCAAATTGTTGTAAGTTGGCGGCCATGTTGGCTATCAAGTCTCTAGCAACTACTGGTGTTTTATCCATTAAAGCTCCTCCACTAGCTGCATCAATCATACTTCTCTCCATTGGGATGTAGAAGTATTGTAGAAGTAATTGCTCACTGATTTGGTGATTTGGGCAACTAGCACAGAGTCTTTTGAATCTCTCCCAAAATTCATAGAGATTTTCCCCTTGAAATTGTCGAATGCTACATATCTCTTTCCTGATGTTTGTAGCCTTTGAAGCTGGAAAATATCTCTCCAAAAAGTGTTTTTGCATGTCATTCCATGTAGTAATAAGACCGAAAGGCAAATAGTAAAGCCACTCCTTAGCAGTATCTGCAAGAGAGAAAGGAAATGCCCGCAATTTCACTTGCTCTTCCGATATACCTGTTGGTTTCATGCTTGAGCAAACCACATGGAATTCCTTTAAATGTTTGTTGGGGTCCTCTCCGGCAAATCCATGAAATGTGGGGAGTAGATGAATCATTTCGGACTTTAGTTCAAATCCCACCTCTAGTTGAGGGTATTGAATGCATAAAGGCTATTGAACAAAAGTTGGAGCGGCAAGTTCCTTTAACGTTCGATTTGCATCCGCCATTTCGGATTCTATGTGCTCAGACTCACTTGATGATTCAATGCTCAATTGCCTTAGAAGTTCAGTTGGAGAAGTTTCTTCTCAACTTTCCGATGTGTCACCTCTTTTCTTGACCTTAGGTTGTAGTGTGTAGTAGGCTTTTTGCTCATTCACAACCTAAATAACAAGAAAATGACAAAAATAAGGAAAATAGTAATAAAAAGAAAATATTGCAATTAACAAATTGATAGAACAATCCCCGGCAATGGCGCCAAAATTGATATGCTCTAAATGAGGTACCAACTAATTTTCCTTACTTAACTTAAATGTGTCGTCTTAAATAGTAATATGGCAAGTAAATGTCATTTCCCGTAGAGGATTGTTTCAATTTAATCAATTGCGAATTAGAAAATAAAATCAAAAGTAGAATACTAAATTAATTAAATGGGGAGGGGATTTTGGTTTGTTTAACTAGAGAAAGCAATAAATTCAAAATAGAAAAAACTTGAATTTGCAAATAGACAAAGTAGTTTTAAATCAAAGATGTGAAGAAGTGATTGGGGGGATATTTCGTTACCACGAGAATGATTTTCATATCAATTACACAATAGATTTTCGTTCTCTAGATTAATAACAATTCGAGAATAATTACAAGCTCAATTATCTCAATCTCTTCTTACATGTTAGTTGAATAAAACAAGCTCTTTACCCAACCCTATTCTTTAAACAACCTAGAGTAAGCTCTCTAAATTTAATTTAACAAAAGCATTACGACAAAAGAGATGAATTGAATTAAGGGCAAACTCACAAGCTCGGTTTACTTACTTAAGTGTTAATCCACATATAATCAATTGAAAATTCCTCATAATCCATTGAAATGTAATTGCCACTAGGTTTTAGAATAAATAGCGATTACGTACTATAAATCCCAAAATAGCATTCATTGCAACAATTTAATCATTTAGTTGTACACCTAAACAATCAAGAATAACAAAATAAACATATAAATCAATGGATTAAACACATTAATTAAGAGAACTATAAGGTACAAATTAATTGAAAATCATAACTCGGGTTTAAATTACCCTCAATCACAAATATGTTTAGTTACCCATTAAATATTCAAAAATAACAAATAAATTCTTAGAACTCATTAATGGAAAATAAATTAGAGAAAAGAAGAACTTATTGATAAAGAGAAAATCAATGGGTCTTCTTCTCCAAGCTATTTCACTATACCAAGATAGATTTGTCCTAAATGCCAAAGAAAATCAAATGAAAAATAAGTAAAGAAGAAGAAAGAAAAGAAAAACTCAAAAAGAAAGAGAAAAATCAATTTTCCCACTGCTGGACGTCTCCCCAGGTTCAAAAGGCTGCTGGAGTTTTTTTTTAAATCAAAACCTAATGATTAATTGCAACCCAAGCCCTCAACATTTGAAAAAGAAAATAAATTGGTCCCTAACATTTTAAAATGTCAAATTTGCTACAGTGGTGCCTAGATGCCGCTACAGTGACACCTCGGCTCTCCCTTCTCTGCCCAAAAATAGATTTTGTGGCCAAAGTTTCAGAAATTGCACGTCAAGTCCTTCAATTTTCGGCACTTGTACAATTTGATCCCCAAACTTTGAAATTTTGCGTCTTTGGTTCTTTTTGCTCATTTCTCGCATAAATTCCTTCAATCATCATTCAAACTCGAGTTTTCACCTATAAAATAAAAATAACTAAATTAAGTAATAAATTGATAATAAAAACTCACAAATATCTAAATTAATGGTCCGAATAAGTGCAAAAACTCGCACTTATCACAACACAAGGGCCCTTTTTTCTCAATAACATCACTTGTGCTGTTCTGTTCATTTTTTCTATATTTTAATTTGTTTTCAACACAACGACCTCAAGCATTGGACCCCTAATGTACGTAAAACAAAAATATTGATTACGTAACAAAGAACGATTGAAATGACATATATTATATGATATAAAGTTGATGAATGCAAAAGCGTTACTATTATTTTCATTAGATTATATGTAATGAGCACATTTCTAAACTTTTGTAAATGTCATTTTTATCTTACAACTTAAATGAGCTCAACTTATTATTTCTCGAGGCATGAATGAGGCTTGGCTACTTTTAATCGTGTTTAAAATGAATAAAATGACATAGATTATATAATATGGAGTTGATGAAAACACATATAGGATTCTATTATTTTATTTGAATATAAGTAATGAAAATATCTCTCAATTTTTCAAAATATCATGTTCATCTTACAACTTAAATGAATTAAAGTTGTTTTTTATCTGGGCACGGCACGGATGAAACGTCGTTGCTTATAATCATGTTTACAAACAAAACAACACAAGTATCATTTTCTTCTTAATAACGTCACTTGTATTGTTATGTTGATTTATTTTATATTTTGATTTGTTTGTAATGCAATGATTTCAAACATTGGATCCCTAATGTACGTAAGACAAAAATGTTGATCACGTGACAAAAAAAACCGTTGAAATGATATAGATTACATGATATAGAGTTAATAAAAGTACAAGTGGTTCTATCATTTTTCATTAGATATAAGTAATGAATATATCTCTCAACTTTTGTAAATGTCATATCCATCTTACAATTTAAATAAGTTCAACTTATTGTTTCTCAGAGAACGAATGGGGCATGACTACTTATAATCATGTTTAAAAATATAACGATACAAGTGTCATTTTCTTCTCAGTTATTTGTGTTGTTCTGTTTATTTCTTCTATATTTTGATTTATTTTCAATGTAATGTTCTCAAGCATTGGACACCTAGAGTATGTAAGACAGAAATGTTGATTGGTGATAAAGAACGGTTGAAATAACATAAATTATACGATAGAGTTGATGAAAGCAGAAGTGGTTCCATTGTTTTCATTAGAACATAATTAATGTGCATGTCTCTCAACTTTTGTAAATGTAATGTCCGTCTTACAACATAAATGAGTTTAACCTATTGTTTCTCAAAGAACGGATGGAACGTGACTGCTTATAATCGTGTTTATAAATAAAATGACACATGGGCCATTTTCTTATAAATAACGGCATTTGGCTATTTTGTTGATTTCTCGTATTTTTTTGATAAATTATATACGAATAATGTTAATCATATAACAAAGAATGGTTGAAAATGACATAAAGCATATGATATTGAGTTGGTGAAAGCACAAGTCCATTCTCATATATTTCTCATATATCATTCTAAGGATATGAATGGGATTTGACTACTTATATATAAGTAATGACACTTGTTCCATTATAATAAACATTTTTATCTGAGTAACGACTTATGTTGGTTCTCATGGACACTTATATTTACAAACATAACAACACTTGTGCTGTTTTCATAAACGTTTTCATTTCAGTAATGACACTTGTGTTATAACAAACATAATAACACTTGCGTCAATATCATGCGCTTCTTATAAGTTCAGTAACAGCACATGTGCCATTCTCATGGACGTTTATATTTCTAATAACGTTACATATGTCGTTATCATGGCATAACAACAAACTAAAAAGAAATGTACAACTGAAACACAAATATTTAATTTAAAAGGCATCAACACTATAACTACGCACACAACGTTTAACCTAAATCGAACATGTACAACTAAAAAATCAATCTCTTGAAAAGTAAGGACAAAAATTGACTTTAAAAATTTAACTAAATCTACAGATCAAAGTGCCTGCAAATATCTCCACAGCTAAGTTATTCCAAATGGACATATATTCTAGACAAATCAAATCTATATTGAAATGAGGTTGTAAAAATTCTCTGTCCTTCACTATGAAGAACTCACAATCAAATCTACAAATAATCACGACAAAAAAGTTTATATTGAAAATGACATAAAAGAAATGAGTAGAACATATTTGTACTAAAATGTTAGATTGAATTGAGCTCACCGATTTATTTATTCAGAAACTACAACCTTCCGATAGTAAAATATGTTGGTGTTAAAATTTGTACTTTAGTAACAACGTTTGTGCCGTTCTCATAGACATTTTCATCTCGGTAATGGTCCATTCGTGCTTCGAGATTTAATAAGTGTAACTTATTTACATTGTAGTATGCACATGATATGTACAAAAGTTGAGAGATTTGCCCATTAACTTAATTAACATGAATTAATAGGATGACTTGTGCTTTCACCAATTCGATGATATATAATCTATGTTATTTCTATATTTTTTTGTTACATGGTCAAAAATTATGTTTTACATATGTTATGGGGTTCGTTGTTGGATGTCATTGCATTAAAAAATTAAAATGTAGGAAAAATCAACAGAATGGCACAAGTACCATTACTGAGATGAAAACGACTCTTGTTCTATTATGTGGCTAAACACGACATAAGAAACTATGTTTTATCCATGTCCAAGAACCAATAAGTGGAACTCATTTACGTTATTTATGATATGGTCAAACTTTCTATTTTACATATGATATGGAGTCCGTTATTAAATTTTATTTTATTGAAAAAATAAAATTATAGATGAAAATTTCGGAATAACACAAGTGTCGTTATTGGACATGAAAGCGACACTTGTGATGTTACATGTATAAAAATGAGTATAAGCAGCCCGACCTATTCATGACCTGAGAAACAATGAGTGAAATTTATTTATGCTATAATATACATATGAGACGTACAAAAGTTGAGAGATATGTTCATTAACTTAATCAACACATATGAGTACGACAACGTGTGCTTTCACCATCTCAAAAAATATAAAAACTATGTCATTTCAATCATTCTTTGTGACATAGTCAATCATTCTGTGTTATATATGATGTCATTTCATTGAAAAAATCAAACTACTACATATAATGACTACAGTGTCGTTTTTGTAGTAGATAATGGCAGGAGTGGTATTCTAGATTTCATATAGCAGTTGGAGTGTCATCATCCAATGGTTTCAGACAACACAAAAACACACTAAATACTGTAATACCTCGCACTTCACATCACATTTGGCCAATATGATTCATGCATTTCATGCTAATTATAATGTCATTTGCATCAATTTTCTTAGTTGCTTTATCTTAAAATGATGCATTCGGTTATTGAGGTCTTAAGACCTTGGTATGATGTTAGCCCTTTACGCTTCGACCTAGGTGGTAAATCTTACGTTGATCTATGGTAGATAAAAAAAAGATCAATCTGAATGTTGGAAATTGACTTGCTAAACATGAGAATATTGAAAAAGCCGGAATTAGTATTGACAAAGTTGCAAGTTCTCCATTCGATTGATAAAGGTAGCTTTAAACCCTAGATAGGTGATTGACACATTTGGGACAGCGATAAGATAAGATTTATGTGACGTTATAAATATTGAGGTGCAAATCGTGAAAATCGGTCGAGAATTGGGTGTCATCGGGTAGGTAATGAATGAACGATTAAGGAATTAACTCTATCAAAAATTTTGGGATCTTAGGACAAGTAAAGTGGATTGTAAAAACATTAGAATAAGCTAATGATACTTGATTTGTACCTGAAATGATAGGCACAAAATCAGATTTTAACCCCAAGAGACCACCTCATGCTTGGTACTCCTCCTACTTATTGATTTATCCTTGTAATGGTAAATTCCTTCACCCTTAAGAATTAGCCACATCTACCACTCCTTTAAGACTTCAAATATATAGCATATTATCCCTAAATTTTATATAAACCGTCCAAGGATTGGTACAAAATCAGAATTTAACTAGAAAGAGACACATCCTACTTAACATGTGATAATTTGTCACTTTAACATCAAATTCCTTCAATCTTAAGGCCTCCATCACATCTTCTAAAGCCTTAGCACTTTACATTGGAGATACATACATCTTATAAGTCACATATAGATCCAAATATGAGAAAGGGAAAGTCAAATATGGCTGCATGAAGCCACATCCTGTTTGAACACCTCATTCTTGGAGATACTTGTCCTTTAATCACCAATTTCTTCATCTTTAAGTGTTAAGCACGACCCAACCCTTAAAACTCTTTATATAGCCCCTAAATGGGACACATAATCCCAAATTTGTCCTCAAGTTATCCCCAAGTGAAAGAGAAAGCAAAAGAACTAAAGGAAAATAGAAAAACAGAAAGCTGGGAATTGGGAGTTCTGGGCAGCTGAATTAATACACTGTTTTGAGGTATGTCTTTATTGTTTTTGAGAGTTTTATAGCCTCTTGAACCTCTTGACTTGATTAAGATCGTGTTGGGGGCATTTTTATGATTTATGATAGCAAAACAAATAGGGGCAATTAATTATAGAACTTGAAAGAAAGCAGCCTGGATAGAGATGTGGATTGCTAGACTTGAATGGGTTAACCTTTGATTTTAAGTAATCTCTTGGGTATAACTTATACTTATCAATATGAATATTTTTATAAAAGAGTTAAAAGTATATAAATAATCTTTCATATGTTAGAATCTAATTTTTGAAAGTCTAGTTCAAGTGAAACTCAAAATAGCCATGAGTGAAATTGTTTGATTAGGTGTCTGTAAAAAGGAATGCTTTCGAATATGTAAAACCTTCACTTGTGACAAATTTATGGAATGATTACCTTTACATACATGTTGTAGAAGTGTGGTAAAAATTTGGAAATTATTGAATATAGTTAAGGGTGTGAAAAAAGATTGGAAAAATATTTAGACAGCGACGAAAACCTGAAAACAGATTCTATCCATTTGTTTATTTAACTTAGACTCAACATTTATCTGTCCATTAATTATCTCTTAGACATGGAAAATACATTTTAAGGAGTGCTAGGTGTTAACAACAATTGGATAACGTTGATGTTCATAATTGGACTCAAGAAATAATGTGATTTATGGAACTAGTTTGCAATGCAATCGGTAACTTAAATTATTTTGGCAAGAGTGGACGTAACATGAGATTGTGTGTGGGTTAAGATTATCAAACTGAGGATTGTGTTTAATATTATATTGTAATTTATGTGATTCTCCAACTTTAAGTGAAAAAAGAGAATTGATTACACTCCATAGAAGCGCGCACTCACAATCTCAAAAAGGTAAGTAAAAATCAATTTGCAACTACGATGCAAGAATATAGTATTTGAGATACAGTAATGTTGGAATATTTACATAACTTTGATAAGGAGCTTATTGTATATGATATGATGATTATGATAATTGAGTATGTGGTTTCGTAATATATTGACATCAGTTTTGATTAAGTATTTCATTCGCGAGCGTTTTCATCTTCATGCACGACATACGTCCATGGTTGAAATTCTAGCATGCACGACATACGTCCATGGTTGTAAAATTAAGTTTTCCTCATAAAATATTTAATTGACAACTATTAGGGCACCGAGGCATGCCAGACATGCTTATGTGATATACTTTGGCACCGCAGGTAATACTTCTTGGTTGATTACAAAGGTAGATAGCGGATGGGCCTTTGGTGATCACAAAAGGATGGACCACTCGACTGTGACTTTGTGATATTATGATTATTGGTATTGTCGGCTGGGATACTTCTAAGGTGATCATGGGAGAAGTTAAGGGATGAGCCTCAAGTGGTCACAAGAGGATGGTCCACTCGCCGGTGTCGATGTTATATTGGCCATTTGATTATTGGTTATTGATATTGATAGTGTGCAGAGCTCTATCAGGTAGATTGTAGGCGGGTCAATAACCCAATGAATGATTTCAATGAGGTTACCTCTAGTTGATTTTGAAGAATATTTGAGCATGATACATCCTTAGCATGGGGTCATATACCATTATGACCCATACTCATGTCATGCATGCTTTTTGCTTATTGAGCATTAGCTTACGTAGTTCATGCATTGTAAGTAAGCATGGTACCTCGTAGAAGGCATGACGGACTGTGGAGCTCTAACAGGATTCTAGATTTCGATGTACATGGATGATGACCTGTAGGGTTATTTTGTGGACTTCAGTTTATTATATTTTGGGGATCCTGTATGACTTTGAAATGGCATGTAGATACTTTTACAATCTCATGATAAATATGTTAGACTATGGATTTATTATCTTTGGTTTCAGTATATTATATACAAGGATATACTGGTGGAGATGCTTTCATTTTATTTAAAAAATGTGCATATGAATTTGATGTCTAGATCAAGTCATCAATTGTATTCCTACATGGGTTAGTATATTGTTATCTATATTATTGGGTGTTACAAAAGTGGTCTATGTTGGTTTAAGTATTCCACGACGTCATGTTCCTGCATGTAGCTGTCAAATCAAACATTAAAAATCAAATAACTTAGAATATGTATTACTTAGCCCAAACAATCGAAATAACCAACAATAAATTCAATGACCTAAGGGAAAACATGATAGGATGGTAATATCCTATAAATTGAAATGTACCTAAATCTAATACAAACTAATAATCAAAATAAATCTATATGCAATGCATTGTAGAAAGCAGAATAAATAAAAGGGTTAGAAAATTGGGTTGCCTCCCAATAAGCACTTAATTTATAATCTTTAGTTAGATTGTATGGATAAATTGGTCATGGCGGCTCATGCTGAAATCTTGCAACTATACATTCCTTGCAATTTACATCATTACATCCTCTTTTTGCCCTCCAAACCTTGAGCTCTTTATTCTCCTCTCGAGCAAGGCTCCCCAGACGTTTAAGTTTAATCTCATTGAACCTCTGTTGAACTTCTTCAACAACAGATTTGGTTTCCTCCAAGACTAATGGTTGCTTGGGTGGATTATATAATTTAAAGATCTCATGTGGAAACTCTGCCCTCATAATCAGCCCACCCTTCTCTATGTCAATCAAAGTTCAACTTGTTGCAAAAAATGGTCAACCTAAAATAATTGGCAGTTCGTGGTTGTCTTCGAGGTCCATAACAAGGAAGTCCGCTGGGAATATTAGTTTCCCAACCTTGATGAGCACATCATTAACATTGTCCCATGGGTATCTGATACTCATATCTGCCAGCTGCAGCGTTACATTCGATCATTTGACTTTCCCAATCCTAGTTTTCTAAAAGTATAAAAGGCATTAAATTTACACTTGTAGCTGTATCACATAAAGCATTAAAAGAAATTCTTTGCCTAGTGAAATAGGTAAAGTGGAACTCCATGGGTCCTTGAGTTTTGGTGACAATTTATTTTGCAGTCTTGCACTGCTCTCCCAAGTCAATGCAATTTCTTCCTAGTCTGGAAGTTTTCTTATCTTATTATACCATGTCCTTCAGGAACTTTGCATCCATTGAGATATGTCAGATTGCATCGATGACTGAGAAGTTGATGTGGAGCTTTTTCAGGATATCCAGGAATTTCTCGAATTGATCATCGAGCTTTTTCTTTTGCAGTATTTGTGGAAATGGTAGTGGTGGCACAAATTCTTTAGTAGGAACGGTTTCCTTAACCTTTGGATCCTCTTATGCTCATTCTGTCTCTACTTCTTTGCTCTGTTCAGATTCTTCCAATTGCTCCTCAACTATGGAATATACCTTTCCTTTTGTAGCAACTGGTCTCTTTATATTAATATCTGGCCGTTGAACTAGGCAGTACTCTTGGTGGTTTTTTTAAAGTGCTTTGTCTATTTGTCCAATCTGATTTTCCAAATTTTTGATGGTAACTCCCTGAATTTGTAAAGTTTTATTTGTTCTTTGTATGTGTTGGGTAGATATCTCTGCCAATTTAGAAACAAGATTTTCTAGTGAAGATTTATTTTCAATTTGTTGAAAACCTAGTAGTGTAGTCTGTTGTGGCGCAATCTGAGTGATTCCTGGGTAATTCCTCTAGCTTGGGCAGTAAATGTCAAGATTTTGGTTGTATTGCTGTCTTTGAAATTTTTGAGTATAATTTACATCCTCTACCGACTTAGCAAAAGGATTGCCCATGATGCAGTCAATACTCTCATGATTCCTCCACAACGCTTGCATTTCGATCCCATCGTCTGGGATGCGTTCATCTGATCCACCTTCTGTGCATGATGCCAACTGTGCTGAAATTGCTGTCAAAGAATCAATTTGAATATCCCAGCACCTCTCTTTCCACTCATCCTTTCAGTAGGCCAAAGTGTACTAGTGAATGACAGATCCTCCATGATTTAGTAGACTTGATCCGCGGTTCTTTTTGTGATAGAACTATCGTATGCAGAGTCTACATTAGCCCTACTTATCAGATTCATACCAATGTAGAAATATTGCACCTAAAGCTATTTCTGCAATCCGTGTTGTGGGCATTGGCAGAGTAAACCCTTGTATCGTTCCCAAGCATCTGAATAGCATTCTGAGTCCAATTGTTGGAATGTGGTAATCTCGTCCCTCACCTTTGTAATCCTTTTTAGTGGAAAATATTTGCTAAGGAATTTCTGACTCAATTGGTTCCATGTAGTGATGTTTTGAGGTGGACAAGTGTCTAGCCACTCTCTGGCTGAGTCTCTCAATGTGTATAGAAAAAGCCCCAATCTGATTGCTTCATTGGACACCCCTGGATACCCAATAGTTGCACACATGCCCAGAAATCTTGATATATGAACGTTGGGATTCTCCGAAACTCTTCCAAAGAACTGTAGCATGTTTTGAAACATGTTGATCACATCAATCCTTAGGTAGAAGTTTGCCTGACCAAAGGCCGGATATGCTATGCTAGACTCGCTTTCCACAACTGGTGGAACCATATACTCCCCCATTAGCCTAGCATTTTCATTAGCTGTAGCTACATTCAGTTATGCTACTCCAGTAGCTCCGACGACAATTTGATTCGGATTTCTCTCTGGCATGTCATCCTCTTTCTGTTTTTGGTATGTTTCCAACTGTTGTCTTTTTTGAAAGTTTAATGTTCGTTCGATCTCGGGGTCAAATTGAACAAGATCACCTGTTCTCGAACTTCACATACAGGGTCTTGAACAAGTAAGCAAGAAACACTGTAATTTTTTTCTAATATAATAAACTAAACTGAAAAAAATAGTAAAATTCAAATTAAAGTTAAAATTAACTAAACTTATCAAAAACAATAGTCCCCGTCTATGACATCAAAAATTTGATCATTTGAAAACTCGCAAATGAATGAGATCGTGAACAAGTAACATAGTAGTTAATAGAGTGTCGAATCCACGAGAACTACGTGTTTGATCGAGTTAAAATTAATTGTAACTTTAAATGAATAACAAACAAATTTTGTGATTTTTTTTATATTAATTCCTAAATTATCAATTAAACTAATGAAAGTATGTAAATGTGTTTTTCAAATATGTGATATGCATTGCTAAGATGTCTAATCGCCCTTATTATTCCATTTTTAGTGTAACAATTAAAATGACAATTTGAAATCATTCATGTTGGTCAATGTTCCTAATTTAATTGAAAGCATCTCTCAATGGCGATCAAATGTATTCCCCCCATGTGACATTTCTATCTCTTGATGTAAATGCATTAACAAGTATTAGAACACCTATTGAAACCATGTAAAGCATAGATATATGTCTATATCATTTATCGAACTTTATAATGTTTATTATATTGTGCTTAAACCTTATTATCTCTCTCGATAACAATAAAATCCACTAATGATTCAATTGGTGATCAAGCAATTGAAAGAACAATAAAAATAATAATAAACATTCATAAATCAAATCAAATCAAATTAAAATCAAAATAAGTAATTAAAAACTAAAAATATCATAACAATGGTTCATCTTATCCTAACAATGTATAAAATTAGTCTAACATATCAAAATTTCAAGAAATCATATTTAAGTGAAAAGATATAACCCGAATTTTTGATAAATTGAAATTTTGAAAATGAATCTTGAAATTTTGAATCTCTTCAATGGTTTCTTGATAAATCTCCACTTGTGCCTCTCTTCTTTGCCCAAAAATCAGGTTGGAATATTCACTTAATTGAATTCTTGCAAATCCCTTTCAATTCTCTCACAAAAATTATGAATTTTCCTCATTTGATGATAATAATTGATGAATATTAAAGTATGAGATGTTTATGAGAGGTCCTCCAATATGTATTCTATTGTTAAGTATTTGTAGGAGTATAAAATTGGTTGAAAATCACGTCCAAATTGGTCTGCAAAAGAATTCTAATCGAATAAGGAAAGTTGCATTCGTGCGGGAATTTTTTTGTCTCTGCATAGTAGTAAGTATTTTGGTCATAACTTTCTCTTCTAGTATCCGATTGAGTCTATTCAAAGTGTGTTGAAAATATAACTCAAAGTAACTTGGCTAGAAATAGAATATTTCCAATTCGGATGTTTACTGTGCCAAAAATAAGTCTCAATATTCGGCTAAAAAATTGGAATATAATTTGTGCGATTAGAAATTGATTTTGATAATATTTTGATCATATTCCATTCCTTTTTGAGTTCTAATTTCATCCAATTTTCTCCTAGAAATCTTCAAAATATCATCTTGTGGTCCGAATCAACTATTGAATTTGCAATTTGGTCCTCAAACTTTGAATTTTGCCATTTTCACCATTTTTTACTTCTTTCTTTCGATTCCTCGTTCAACTATTGAGTTTTACCTATATAACATAAAATATAACAATTTAAGATATATTTTGTTAGAAGAACTATCAAATATCGCTATTTTAAACCTCATCTTAGTGATTCGATGGTTAAGCTTAATTGTGTCAATCCGTAGCCATCATAGGCCCGTGGCTTCCATAGCCTGAGCAGGCTGAAAAGTTGTGATTTGATTGAGGGTCCCTTAAAGAGTTGTTAAATCATTCTTTTTGTGCAACTTGGTGGAGGCGAGGCATACAATAGATGTTAATCACTTCGGATATGAATTACAGCGAAGAGCTGATGCATTGATATGCATAAAAACTGTACCAAGCGACGATTTCCTTATCTCTTCGAAAGAGGTTCGTGGAAGAGGCAATTCCGAGTGAAGTGTTGATCTTGACGTGGCTTTTTGCTTTGCTGGTTGTCACATGGCTTGTTTTTTTAGGCAAATGTGTAACAAACAGCAAGAGTCATCTTCATTCTGTTCACTGAGCTTCGTGGAGACGCCAAGTGATTCGGAGTTTGGGTTGCATCATCTTTAGGCTTATCTTCTTCAAGCTTATTCTTTTTAAACTTGGTGATTATAGAAATTTTGTTGTTATATTCTTCTTGTTTTTTCTATAAAGTAATGTCAACATTCTTATTTTTTAGTTGCAAGGTGGATGCATCACGTATTTCATACTTGGGAATAGATCAAAACATGGTGACGAAGGTGTCTTTGTGGTTCATGAAACGAACTAATTGCATCAAAATATCTAGATAGATAAATGTTATTCCATGTTGAGGCTTATTCTTATGTTAGTGAGAGCAATGAGAAATAATTGAGTAATGTTGCAAAGTGTTCCTTACAACATAGTCGTGAAGTTATGGTATTTATTGTAGTTATGAGTACATTTGCCGCTTAAATTTGCATATGCGTAGCAATTGGTCTTTCGCAATAAGGTCCGAGGCTTGCTAATTTATTTAACGTTCACGAATAATCGTGTAATCCTCCATTTGCAACAACTTTTTAAATCGTCGAATTTCTCGATCATAAACATTGCCTCTGCTGTTCTACATCGATTTTCCTTTAAAGAAATGCTCAGCTAGGAAACACATTTGATGTTGAAGCTCATTTCGATTCACTAATTACGAACTAATATTTTCCAATAACATTGGTCCAATCAGACAACATTAGAATAGAGGCTCATATCATCTCCAATGTTAGGGTGAACTCGACTCGCTGTAATTAAACTTAAAATTCTACCTTAAAAATATAACTGTACTTCAATTTTATTCAATCATGTAACTACACTTTAATTTAATTTTAATCAGATAATTTCATCAAATTCTTCATGTGAAATGACGAAAATTGATGATGTCCCTCATTTATCTTAATGAAATTGTACTTATTTTACGTCTGCGACTAATTGTTACAAGCGATAACCATCATTTATTTATTGTCACATCATCGATTATTGTAAATAGAATTGGACAAAGTTACTTTAATTAAAATCAAATTAATGTACATTTTTCTAATTAAAAAACAGATTAAAATGTAATTATCATATTGGACAAAATTGAAATATATTTATATAATTAAACTAGAATGAAATTATAGTTACCACAAATGAGATTTATTCAAAAACTTACAACATAAATTAAGATAGATCGTGTCTATAAATGTCATTCCATTGCAACAGATTAATTTCACAAACGGTCACTGAACTTACGCAAAAATAACAAAACTGCCACTGAAGTTCAAAACTTACAGAAACGGTCACTGAAGTTTCATGCACTTTCACAAACGGTCACTGAAGTTCAAATTTCTTTCACAAACGGTCACTGGAGGACTGTTATGCCTTTAGTTCAAACGTAAAGGACCAAAGTAAGCTAACTCGGATTTTGGACAGTTTAGAGGTGCCAACTTTGGACCACCATAACTCTATCCTCCGGTCACCTTTTGCCATGAACCAACATACCAAATTGAAGCCCTCAACGCGCTCGTAACAACCCACCTAACTACTGGCCATGATCCAGTCGAAATTGGCCGAAAAATAGAGCCAAAGTGAGCTACCCGGATTTTTGACAGCTTGGAGGTGCTAACTTTGGACTACCATAACTCCATCCTCCGGCCACCTTTTTCCACGGACCAATATACCATATTGAAGCCCTAAATTCCCTCTTCAAAGCCCACAACCAATGACCTTGATCCCGTCGGAATTGGCCGGAAAAAGGATCCAAAGTGAGCTACCCATTCATAGTCGGATTTTTGGACAGCAAGCTGTGTGTGGGTAGCCCACTTTAGGGCGATTTTTCGGACAATTACGATGGGATCACGGCCAGTGGTTGGATGTGTCTTGAAGAGGGAATTGAGGGCTTCAATATGGTATATTGGTCCGTGGAAAAAGGTGTCCGGAGGATGGAGTTATGGTGGTCCAAAGTTGGTACTCCAAACTGTCCAAAATTCGGGTAGCTCATTTTAGCTCGATTTTTCGGCCAATTCAGAGGGGATCACGGCCAATAGTTGGGTGGGTTGTTAAGAGGGCGTTGAGGGCTTCAATTTGATATATTGGTTCGTGGTAAAATGTGGCCGGAGGACGGAGTTATGGTGATCCAAAATTAGCACCTCAAAACTATCAAAATCCGGGTTAGCTCACTTTGGTTCTTTATATTTGAATTAGAGGCATAATGGTCCTCCAATGACCGTTTGTGAAAGTGCATGAAATTTCAGTGACCGTTTCTACAAGTTTTGAACTTCAGTGACCGTTTTGTTATTTTTACGTAAGTTCAGTGACCATTTCTGAAATTAACCCCATTGCAACATGTCTGAACTATGTCTAGCTAAATTGACAAGAAAAAACTAGAAAGTGTTAAGAGATCCATCTTGATTTAGAGGCTCTGTTAAACATGGTAAGTCGGCAAAATTTAATATTTCTCTTTCTGGTGTTTTTTCTTTCCTAATTAAATATATATTAGAGATGAAATTCGAATTATAGACAGAACCCGTTGCTGATTAAATTTGAACTTAACTATCTATTCAAAAGATATCAACGTAACATAGATCAGAAGTCTAGATATATCACCTAAATGACAATCCATCGAACGTAGGAAATATATTTAGATTTCAATTATTTTTTCGTCTATGTAATTAATGTAGCAAACTTTTAGTAAAGTACTGTTCCAATTCCAATTTAATCTCTCCAATATTAATATCTGAATATCGGATATAGTCATAATTCAATGGGTCAGGTCCTTTAAAGTATAAATATCAAGAGGTGATTGTAAGCGCTCATCTCATGCAAACTTCTATTGCACTTTACATTTTTATAATCACAAAATAATATTCACTCTTTTTCCTAAGCTTCGTCTTCTTTTCAATTTTATCATCTTCCTCGCCCATCTCTACATCCCATCTTGGTCTATCCCCCTACTGCGATCCCCTTTGTTCACTTGTGTTGACTTGGTTATATTGGGGTCGAGTTGATTGAGTTGTGTCAATATTGATTATTTAGATAGATTGACTGAATTAATGTTGATTTTGACCAATATAACAAGAAGAATGTTAAATGAAAGGATTGAAATGAAATTCATCTTTCACTAAGACCTACCTTGCCTCACCCCCAAAAAATTGCTACAATTATAGCGAAGGTGGCGATGGCCATTTTTCGGCAGTAGAATTTTTTCACATGTCATACATTATCGAACTCATTTCGACGAGATAAATCCAATGGTGCAATATCTTCTTACATTTGACAATCAAAAGTTTTCAGAATATTTCATGACGAGTTTTCCGATGGAAACTCGACTACCATCCCTCATTTCTCCACATTTTTGAATGATTCAAAAGCCCAACTGCACTGATTGTCATTGCAACATGAATATTAACTCAATATGTTCCTAGATTTTATTGAAAGTTCTGTTCATTAGTCAGTCGATTTTCGGTGTTTGTCGCTCCATCCTTATATCGCCTCTTTTGATTTAATTTTTCGTTGAAATATGTTATATATGACTTGTAGAAGCTATTTGATTTAGAGATGTTAATTGATGTGGTGGAATTAAATTAACCCCATTTCCCATTTTGTTTATCTATTTATTTTATATATTTAGATAAATTTTAGTCTTAAAAACGTAAAATAAAAACTCTAGAAAAAAATCAAGACAAGACATTTTGTCATCCCTAATTAGGATCCATCGATTTAACATAGTAAAGCCTAACTGAAAAGATTAAAAGTTGTAGCCCAAAACTACCAAAAACATGCCAAACTTGACCAAAACTTTGAATCTATTCGATTAAGAAAATTCTACTCAAGGATGCAATTGCAAAAACTTGGGGGGTATAGTAGGTTGGGTTGAAGACGAATTTCATTTTCCATTAATTTCATTCTTGAATCTCATTTTTTGTTATTTAAAGATAAGGGTGTGCAATTATCCTTTTAACAACATTTTTAGCTTGTTAAGTAAAGAGAAGGATACAATTATCTTTAGACAAACCCCCTAATCCATCAATGATTGACGGTAAAAATGTTACAAGATAAAGTAGGTACAAAGGTTACTTAGAGAGTAATAGGTTAAGGAGCAAGAACTCGCTGTCGAGCAAGAACTCGCTGTCCTTTATCCTAATATATTTAAAATACAAATTGAAGATTAGGGATGGCAAAAAATTCGTTATCCTAGATACCCACAAGCTCTATCTAATCGGGTACATGGGATGAAGATGGGGTGGGGGGTTGTTTGGTTGTTACCCACCCCGTTTAAAGTTTATTTCAAAATAAAAGTCGTTTATCACACAAAAAGAAAAGAATCATTATCATTTCTAGAGTACATGAATTTTTCTACAATTAAAAAAAAAATATTACCAACTAAAAATATTTAAAAAATAATAAATAAATAAATAAATGGGGTGACAAACAAGCACATGGGTCCACCCTCGTCCTATCCGGAGCCTGACCTATCCTGGTTCTACCTTAACCAGGTATGAGGACGGGATAATGAGACAAAAATACTCGACAAGATGGGAGACAAAAATGGCTACCCCGACCTTGACCTGCACCGTTGCCATTACTAATGAAAATCTTTTAAACGAAAATTAAATGTTCTCGCAAATTGTTAGTTACTGGCTAGATTTTACTGGAAGGCTAGCTAAGCTAGTAGTCTCAATTCCCTTCAATTAAATCAATAAACATGGTTATTTTTCACTTTGTTGACAAGTTCATATGCAAATGGCATTTTTCTCTTTATTCGCATCAAAGATGCTTGCATGCTTGACCAAGTATAGAAGTTACTTATAAGCACTTTTTTTTTTTTTAAAGTATGCTTATAAGTAACTTATAAGCTTAGCTGAACATTGAAATGAACCGAGAATTAAGTACATCCAAGAACCCTACCCTTGTGTTCGATGAAATTACATAATGAATACAACTTTTTCTGGCTAAGAACTGTGACACAGGTAGTAATGAAGGACAAAAGTGTCACCGATTTATGTTCAATCATGCTACATATACATCTTTTTTTACGTCTTCCTTTACACTGTGCCACATGGCAAAAATCATTGAAAATTTAAAAACAAAAATAGTTTTCCTGCCCACAAATTTCAAAAAACAAAGGCAATGTAAAAAACAATGTCAACCAAAGAATGTACATTTAACATTATTGATTTATGTTTGTCTAAATGGGCATTGTTCCTTTGTTTGCATTCATGTATTTGATCGAATCACAGACTTATTGCAGCTTTTCTAACTCATATGTAAGCTCCGAAAGGTACTTGTGCGTAAAAGTTTGGTTGATGGTGGTTAGTCAAAATAGGTGTATATCAGGTCGTGCCAATTTTTTAAGTTTATGGGTACTTGAGCATGGCCTTTTAACACAATTCCGTGAGACTTTTCTTTTATATTCACTAGAAAGAAATGCAAAAGCTCATTTACTATAATTGTCGCGCAGCCTTGATGAGTTGCCCCCTTCTTGTGTATAGGTGGTGGCAAATGGGACAAGCTGCTCGTGTGGTTCGTGGACTCGGCTCGTCCCAACTTTGCCCATGGATGGCTAGAACTTGATTTGAGACGAGTCATGTATCGAGCTAAGCTTTTTTTCCCATGAGCTGGCTCGATTGGGTTCATGGACTGATTTTTTTTTCTTGTTTAATTTATTAATTTCTTTTAAAAATTTGTTTATTTTTGGGCTTATTTTATTAGTTTTTTAATTAAAAAAGAAAAAGAAAAGAATAAGACCCCTCGTGGACAGCTAAGCTTTGCCCATGACGCCCCATGAGCTAAAGGATCGAGTCAAGCGGAACTCGGGGTGTTCAGTTCATTACCAACCCTATTCGAGTATGGTCCATTACCAAACCTACTTGAGTATGAATCATTTTTGCCAACTACATTTTCGCAATGTAACATGAAGTTGGAATACACCATCTTATGAGTTTTGCTATTCATCCAGGGCCACGTGGGCCCTGGACGAACAAGGGGCGCCACATTGATCGAGTGTCTGTACGTGGCTCTGTCTCTCTAGCAAAACTTCCATATTATACAATTAAATTTAAAATAATGCTATTTATCATTATAATGATACAACATCGATGATTTGTGAGTCCATGTGAAATAATGAGAATGACCAGTTTAATTTTTATGAGAGAGAGGAAGGAAACGTGGTCTAAAAAGAGAGAAATGTGAGGGATAATGAGTTGACATATCACCAATGTTTGATCATTATGATGATAAATATCATTACTCTTAAATTTTATAAAAATTCACGGTCCAACCTTATTACTTTAAATTAATAGAGATTATGCTATAGTATAGAATATTTTAGTGCAATAATTAAAATTGTTAATCGAGTAGACAGATGTTGACTGTAACTCCTCGTTGATTTATCTAATTTGCTAGTGATGTCTGGTTGCAGTTATTATGCATCAGTAAGTTAATTATATGATTATTATGATATTTATTAACTTCCGAACACTGATAAGTGATATTTAGTCGTGAAAAAAATATAAAACTAAATAAGGATTTGTTAGGGCTGTCCGTGGGTCGGTTCGATTCGATTCTGAAGATACCCGAACCGACCCAAAACTTTCGGGTATTTAATAAATGGACCCGTTGGGTCCAAATATAATTATGGAACTGTTCGGGTTCGGTTCTGTTCGGGTCGGGTCGGTTCGGTTCCGTTCGATTCCGTACTATAATCACATTTTTTAATATTTACAGCAACACTACATAAATACAACTAATGACATTTCATTCATAACTTTTACAAATTAACGTAACACAATTCAAAAATATATAAATAACTAGCCGTCCAATAAGATTAATTCAGTGTATACAAATACCAAAAAGTAGATATTAATATTACAGCAAAACTACATAAAGTATATTCATTTGTTTCAAATTAAAATTGGCTAATGGGTTTTAAAAATGATTTGGGTTTTAAAATTAAAATTACGAAATAATCTGATTTATTTAATTAATTTGCTAATTTGTATAAAAAATAAAATAATTTAATTAATTCAATATAAAAAATAAAAAAATTACTTAGTTTTAGTTCTTATTCGGTTCTTCGGTTCTTGGTCTAGACCCGAGATCCGACCCAAACCCATCAGTTCTCGATTCGGGTACCCATTCGGGCATTTAATTTTTGAAGAACCGCTCGGTTCGGTTCGGGTTCGGTTCGGTCCGGTTCGGTTCGGGACTTTTGGACACCCCTAGGATTTGTAGATGGAGCGCTGGCTCATCTCCTCAATATGTTCTATGTCAAAGGATTTGAGTGAACAAATTGGTGGAGGACAGCCTGTTTGGCCGTATGTAATTTCTTGGGCACTATGCAGATGCAGGGGATAGCGTGGCTTTTTCGGGTGCTTTAAATTGGAACTTCCAATTGTTCCAGGAGCGGACGCAGAACTTTAACGTTGGGGGCACAATCGAACTTGAAAAGAAGTTGGAAGAAATTTTACAATCGAAAATTTACGTCCAAAAAAATCATACTCCATTTAATTTTACATCCAAAAATTTACATGGGATATGACTTTTTCGGATGTAAAATTTCGAAATTTTTTGAAAATTTCCTAATAAAATGATGAAAATTATATTGAGAAATTTGTATCGCAAAAATAATAAATGTTAATGAAATAATTGAATTTCTTTTTTTAAAAAAATGCGAGTTAGACGTCTTTTTAAAGGTTCACGTTTAACGTATTTTTAACTATTTTCGATATATGTTTGAACTATTCGATATATCCATAATGTAATTCTTGAAATAAGTTTCGAAATGATACAAACAATTTGTATATTCGATTAGCGTACGATCGTCGGAGAATTTTTAAAATTAGTATATTTCGAAATTCAAATTTATTTTGATTTTGCCGCTGTTTGGTGGAGATTAAAATCAAATTTTTAGTAAATTTTGGTAAAAATTAAATAGTTATGGATTTCATGAAATATGTTATTAAAATTAATTGTTAACTTTGATTTAGATTAAAATTAAAATTTCAATCGATACCAAACATGATTTTATTAAAAAGAAAAAAAAAAGAATCTCAAAAGTTGGGGGGTGGGGGTGGGGCACGTGCCCCCCAGGACCCCCGCCCATAAATGGTTCTAACGGGCACTCACTTGGTAGAAACAAGCTAGAGCAGCTTCTTAAGCAGGGAAGCCAATCTAAAGAGGATATTAATTCGATATATAGGATTGTGAGGAGGATAGAAGGCGAAGAACTTTCATTAGACGCTGCAGAGTTTGTTATTACAAGCACTAAGCAGGAGATTGAAGAACAATGGGGACTATATGATGGATTTGATGTAAAACTTGAGAGAGTCTTGAGGGCTCGTGCAAGGCGGGGGGGTCAATTGTCAAGGTCGTTTCATGCCTAGGATGGTGGTAAGCATGCTTTTTTTTAACATTTTATGGTTAACTAATGTTGTTATTGAAGTAGCTTTTATGATTCCATGAATGTTTTGCATTTAGGAAATGTACAAAGTGGAGAATTTGGAAACTTTGTTTTAGTTTCTTTTGATCCCCTCCCCCCCAATTGCTCTTTGTGTGAAATCACAAAGTATTTGAGTGATATTTGAAAACAAGATGTTATTTCTTTGTGATTAATATTAAAAGAACAGAATACAACATCAAGTTTTTTTTTTTTTTTAAAAAAATATGCATGTGACATGATAGGTGGAAATCGAAGAAACCTGGAAATCCCGAAGGGTGTTACCACCTGGTTTCTCTTATACGAAAGAGATATTTTGACGGTTGGACAACATGGGACTTTTGTTGTGATTCTCCGATCACGAAAAGGAGTTATAAGAGGAAAAACTATTCTATTTCTTACTTGAATAGAATGTTACAAGAGAATTTACAAACTCTATTTAAAAACCTCTCAAACTCTCTCTAATCTATATTTCTTTCCTCACTTGGGTGTGTCCTTCAATTGAAGAAATTGGCTCTATTTATAGCCACCGGGAGGTGAAAGTGGGAAGAGATTTTTCAACAATTCACAATAAATTGATGGTTGGCTGTTGCAAGAATGGTGGTTGGCTGGTGTAGAAAATCCTTGCAAATTAACTAGCCAATAGAAAATGGTGGCTGGGAGGTTAACAATTGAGTCAACAAAAGGGGCTGCAGGAATAAGGCTGGACATTACAATTCTCCCCCTCCAGCCGCATCTGAAGTGATTTATTATTTGATAACCATCCCAGCTATGTCTCTGCATAGCTCTAACTTTTCTCTTGGAACCACCTTCGTCATCATGTCTGCTGGATTCTCACTTGTGTGGATCTTTACTAGTCTCAACAGTTGTTGATCCATCACCTCTCGTATCCAATGATAGCGGATGTCAATTTGCTTTGTCCGAGAATGATACATTGAGTTCTTACTCAAATCCAGAGCACTTTAACTATCACAATGTACTTTATAATCTTTCTGCTTGATCCCTAAATCTTGAAGAAATCGCTTTAACCACGACATTTCTTTACCAGCTTCCGCTGCTGCAATATATTCTGCTTCTGTTGTGGATAACGCAACACACTTCTGTAGTCTTGACTGCCATGACACAGCTCCCCCAGCAAAAGTGTAGAGAAATCCCGAAGTAGATTTTCTACTATCAAGATCTCCGGCCATATCTGAATCTGTATAACCTTCCAAGATTGGATCAGCTCCCCCGTAGCACATACATGTCTTTGATGTACCCTTGAGGTACCTGAGAATCCACTTGACTGCCTCCCAATGTTCCTTCCCAGGATTAGAGAGAAAACGACTTACCATGCCCACTGCATGAGCAATATCTGGCCTGGTACATACCATTGCATACATCAAGCTTCCAACTGCTGAAGAATAGGGTACCAATGACATCTCCTCTATCTCTTTCTTGGATGAGGGGCATGACTTCTTGCTTAACTTGAAGTGATTGGCTAGTGGAATGCTGACGGGTTTGGCATCATGCATGTTGAATCTCTTGATCACTCGTTCAACATATCTTTCCTGAGATAGCCATAACCTCTTATTCTTCCTATCTCGAGTTATGTGCATTCCTAATATCTGTTGAGCTGGGCCTAAGTCCTTCATGTCGAAGGACTTGGAGAGTTCTTTCTTCAGCTGGCTGATTTTCATTGCATCTTGTCCAACGATCAACATGTCGTCTACATACAATAGAAGAGCAACAAAATTTCCATCCGAAAAACGTTGAATATAAACGCACGGATCTGCAGCTGTTCTTTTATAGCCTTGACTCACCATGAACGAGTCAAACTTTTTGTACCACTGCCTTGGTGCTTGCTTAAGACCATACAAGCTTTTCTTTAGCTTGCAAACGAAGTTCTCTTTTCCTGAAACTTCAAAACCTTCTGGCTGCTCCATATAAATTTCTTCATATAAATCACCATGAAGAAATGCTGTCTTGACATCCATCTGTTCAAGCTCTAGATTCAAACTGGCTACTAATCCGAGAATAACTCGAATTGAGGTCATCTTTACAACAGGTGAAAAAATTTCGTCAAAGTCAATTCCCCTTTTCCGATAACGAGCTTTATGTTTCACCACATTTTCACTTCCGTCTTTCTTGAGCTTGAAAACCCATTTATTCCTCAATGCCTTCTTTCCCTTCGGAAGCTCGACCAACTTATATGTTTGATTCTTCTGCAATGATTCCATCTCATCCTCCATTGCTTGTATCCATTTGTCTTTGTTTCCATGAGATTGTGCTTCCTCGAAACTTTCTGGCTCTCCTTCATCAGTGAGTAGAATGTACTCAGACTCTGAATATTTCGTTGATGGAATCCGTCCTCGTTCAGATCCGCGTACTTGTGGATTACTGGTTTCAGGGGGTGCACCATCATCTGGTTGATGTGATGATCCGACGACTTCTGGTGGAGAGAGTTGTGACTCCCCCTGATCAATACCCTCTTCTTCATACTCATGTTCTGCTTCTGGCATTTCCTCATGCACGTCGTCATCATCTATGGTGAGTTGCACTGGTGCTGGATCTGGAGCAATATTCTGGGCACTGAATTTAGGATTAGAAGACGTGGGATTTTCAATGTCTGGTTTTCATGGAACACTACGTCCCTGCTTCTGATAACCTTCTTTGTCTTTGGATCCCATAATCTGTATCCAAATTCTTCATCTCCATAGCCTATAAAGATGCATGGAGTAGTCCTTGCATTGAGCTTCTGTCTTAGCTCCTTGGATACATGTGCAAAGGCTAAACAACCGAATACTCTCAGGTGAGAGTAGGAAGGATTCTTACCAGACCATACTTTCTCCAGAATTTGAAAATTCAACGGTACTGATGGTGACCTGTTGATCAGGTAGCAGGCGACTCGCACAGCCTCTCCCCAGAATGGCTTCGGCAGCTTAGCCATACTGAGCATACTTCTGACCTTTTCCATGATTGTCCGATTCATTCTCTCTGCTATTCCATTGTGTTGTGGGGTGCATGGGACCGCCTTCTCATGTCGAAGCATCGAACTCTCTGGAAGTGTACTCGCCTCCATTGTCTGAATGGAGACACTTCAGCTTTTTTCCTGTTTCTCGCTCCACCATGGCATGAAACAGTTTGAAGTAATCCAATACTTGGTCCTTCGTCTTCAAGAAGTACACCCATACTTTTCGAGAAGCATCATCAATGAATGTCAGAAAATACTTGTTACCACCTAGTGATTCAACCTCCAAGGGACCACAAACATCAGAGTGTACCAGACTGAGCAACTCTGATCGTCTTGTCGAAGAGAAATTGAAAGAGACTCTATGTTGCTTACCAAATAGACAGTGATTGCAAGGATCTAGCGCAACTTCCTTGGCAACAGTGATTAGCTCCTTCTTTGTCAAAGTAGACAAACCCTTCTCACTCATGTGACCAAGTCTCTGGTGCCACAAATTTTGAGAAGCCTCGCGTTCCACTATGTTGAGGCTGTCTGCACACATTTTCACATGAGTTTTGTATAAAGTGCCACAAATATGTCCTCGAGCGACAACCATAGCATATTTCTTCATTTTCCATGTGCCATTGCTAAAGTGATTATCATAGCCCTGTTTGTCAAGGGCTATTCCGGAAAGAAGATTGAGTCGAAGATCGGGCACATGTCGGACATCCTTCGGGGTTACTTTGCACCCGGTATTTGTTTGTATCTGAACATCACCAATTCCCACGATCTCAGAGGAACTGGTATTTCCCATCTTCACTGCACCAAAGTCGCCAGCTTTGTATGTTGTGAAGAAGTGTCTGCATGGAGTGGCGTGGTAAGATGCTGCAGTATCGACCACCCACTCAGCGTCTTGGCTTGAAACATGAAGACATGTCTCCTCATGAATGGAGCAGATAGCCACCTCTCCAGAAATAGTGACTAGTGTCTCTCCTTCCTTATTTTTCGGCTGCGAACTGTTCTGGCCTTGCTCTCGTAGCAATTTTCGATAGTTCTTCTTTAAGTGACCCTCCATACCACAATAGTAGCACTTATAAGTAGGCTTTCTTCCATCTGTGGATCTGCCTCTACTTTTGCTTCTGCCTTTCCACCTGCCTCGATTGCCTCCTTGCTGTCTTCCTCGGTTCTCTGTGACAAGGGCATGTGACTGATCCTTGTCGATGTCCTTTCTCCTGGCTTCTTCATTAAATAGGGCATCCTTGACCATAGACATGGTAAGTTTGCCATTAGGGGCTGAGTTGCTAAGAGATACTACTAGCATTTCCCAGTTGTTAGGAAGAGAACTCAGAAGTAGAAGAGCTTGCATTTCATCCCCGAGCGGCATCTCTACAGACGATAGTTGGTTCACCAAGCTCTGGAATTCACTGGTGTGTTCAGCAACTGAAGTTCCACTCTTTAACCTTCAGATTCACCATACGCCTCATCAACAGGGCTTTGTTTCGAGCAGTCTTGGCTTGGTACATGTCCTCCAGAGTCTTCCAGAGGTCATATGCGTCTGTCTCCTGTGCCACATGGTGAAAGACACTATGATCAATCCATTGTCGGATTTGACCGATAGTTTTTCTATTCAGCTTCTTCCACTCAGTCTCCTTGGTAGGATCGGGGTTCACACCTTTAGCTTCCAGGGGGTCGTACAAATCTTTACAACTGAGAAGGTCTTCCATCCGAGGCCTCCACAGTGTGTAATTGGTGGCGGTGAGTTTGATCATGGCTCCTGATGATGATTCATCCATTGACATATTGACTTCACAATGGCTTGATCAAAATTGGGTTTGAGTTTGGCAAAACAGAGTATGCTGTTGCGTTCGGAACGATAGAAATTTGTGGATTTGACTCTTCCCTAGTAAAAAAAAACCGACTCCTAGAAAAAATTCAAAAATAATGAGATATTTTGAAAGTTCTAGGACCAATCTGTAGATACCAAAAAACTACAATGACCAATATGAAAAATATTTTTGGCTCTGATCCCACTTGTTGTGATTCTCCGATCACGAAAAGGAGTTATAAGAGGAAAAACTATTCTATTTCCTACTTGAATAGAATGTTACAATAGAATTTACGAACTCTATTTAAAAACCTCTCAAACTCTCTCTAATCTATATTTCTTTCCTCACTTGGGTGTGTCCTTCAATTGAAGAAATTGGCTCTATTTATAGCCACCGGGAGGTGAAAGTGGGAAGAGATTTTTCAACAATTCACAATAAATTGATGGTTGGCTGTTGCAAGAATGGTGGTTGGCTGGTGTAGAAAATCCTTGCAAATTAACTAGCCAATAGAAAATGGTGGCTGGGAGATTAACAATTGAGTCAACAAAAGGGGCTGCAGGAATAAGGCTGGACATTACAACTTTTGGGATTGTTTTCTTGCAAAATATGTGACTTTAGTTGTCGTCTGCAGCTTGATATTCTAGGGTAGGCCAATCGGCTATGGGTGATGACAAATAGGTTCGGTATCTTTTGAACTCTAGAATCTAATATTTCTGCATTAACGTTGAACAGGTTATCCCTCCTGGAATGGACTTTAGCAATGTGGTTCAAGAAGTATTGCTGAAGGGGATGGTGACCTTGCAGCACCAAGTAACAACGACGTGGCATCCCCGAAAGCAGTTCCTTCTATATATTCAGATGTAACTATCTCATCTGTGTTCTAAATAATACACTGCATACTTTCTCTTATCTGTGTGCTGATGGTAAATTATTTGACTGTTTTCTTTCCAGGTCACGCGTTTTTTGACAAATCCGCACAAGCCAATGATTCTCGCATTATTGAGACCAGATCCGAAAAAGAATTTAACCACTCTTATGAAAGCCTTCGGAGAATGCCGCCCCCTACGGGAGCTTGCTAATCTTGTAAGTTGACAAATTTATTTAACTAGACATCCATTGGCACAGGCAACGTTATGAAACACTCAGTATCTAAACTAACATACTTGTGACCAGACTCTAATAATGGGAAATAGGGACAATATAGACGAGATGTCCACCGGAAATGCTAGTGTGCTGATAACTGTTTTAAAATTGGTTGACAAATATGATCTTTATGGGCAAGTCGCTTTCCCTAAACATCACAGGCAAAGTGATGTTCCAGAAATTTACCACCTTGCTGCCAAAACAAAGGTCTGTTAAATTTTGCATTCCTTACAACTTAGTAACTTTTATGGTACCACTTAATGAATCGCTTGCACTTGAAAACTTGACTGGGAGTTTTCATAAATCCAGCTTTCATTGAGCCCTTTGGACTTACCTTGGTTGAGGTTGGTTTCAGTTTTATGTACCCGTCTTCTGTTATATTGTTTTTGGAATCAGTTTGAAACCTGGATTTTTTCAGGCTGCAGCGCATGGACTCCCTATGGTGGCAACTAAGAATGGTAATCCAGTTGATATCCATCGGGTAAAATGACCTCTACTCGTATGATGAGAAATGTTATAAAAACTTGTGTTTTCTCCATTTTAATGTCAATGAAAAGAACAAAATTCTGAAGACGCTCGTGTCCAAGATGAAGGGCTGTTGTGCATTCTTTTGATTTAAACTCCTAGGCATTAAACCACTGTAGTGTAGAAACTAGACTGTTGTTTGATCGGTTGATATATGTATTGTCTGTTTCATTGTGTAATTCAGGCACTGTACAATGGTCTGCTCGTGGACCCTCATGATCAGCAAGCAATTGCTGATGCACTGCATAAGTTAGTATCAGAGAAAAAATTGTGGGAAGAGTGCAGAAGGAATGGGTGGAAGAACATACACCTCTTTTCGTGGCCTGAACATTGCTGAACGTACTTAACAAGGGTTGCAGCATGTCGAACGAGGCATCCACAATGGTAAACCGACGCACCAGCAGACAAACAGGCTGTGGAAGAGTCCCTAAATGATTCTCTTAAAGAAGTGCAAGATATGTCTCTAAGGCTCTCTGTCGATGGAGAAAAAAATTCGTTAAATGAATCGTTCGGTGTGTGTACAGCTGGTCAGTGACGGACCCAGGATTTTGAGTCAGCACGGGCAGTCATGGATCGTCGACCGTTGTCGGCAATAAAATATTAAGAGCCCCGTTTGATGCCCTTTTTTGTTGTTGCAAAAAGTGTATTTTGGAATAGTAATTTGATGGAGAATATGTAGTTAAAAATAATAAAAAGTTTTGAATTTGAATGTAATATTATTTTATTGAAAAATGTGCGGTTGAAAGAAGAAAGAAAAATGTCTTAAGAAAAAAAAAAAAAGAATCAAACAAGATCTAAAATTTAAATATAAAAATTATTTTGTTCAAACTGAACATATATAATTTTGTTGTAAAAATTAACAATATTCACCAAATAATATTGTGATCAAGTTTTGTATAATCCAAAGGAAGAACACGTAATCAAATTTTTAGAATTGCATTAAACCCGTTAAAATGTAATATATATTATTCTGATTAGTTTAGTTTCAAATTCAGTGAATACCACAATGATCAAGTTCTCAATGACCTAAAGAGAGGTCAAGGTTTCGGTTCTCCTCTCCTCATCCTATTTAATTTTGATAAAAATTAAAGAATTGAAAATCTTTCACAATAAAAGAGGTGGCAAATGAATCGAAACTAAGACTTCCTATAAGAATATAGGAGCTCTAATCAGTTGAACTACAATAAATGTTTGAAACTAAAATAAATTATCAGGTATATCATCTAAAAAATTTATTCATTGTCAAAACAAAAAATATTGTTCCGGTGGATCCAGCACGGGCGGCCGCCGGGACTCGCCGGGTGCTGGGTCCACCCCTGCAGCTGGTGATGATACGGAGCTTCAGGACCAAGTTAAGCAAGTTTTGAGCAAAATGAAGCAAGAGTCAGGCGCATAGGTTACCGAAGGTGATCGGACAGTTCAAAATGTTCCAAGCAAGTATCCTATGTTGAGACGGAGGCATAAATTGATTGTTATAGCGCTAGATTGTTATGACAGCAATGGAGCTCCCGAAAAGAAAATGATTCAAATAGTGCAAGAAATTTTTAAGGCCATCAAGTTAGATCCACAAATTGAAAGATTATCGGGATTCGTGTTATCAACAGCTACGCCAATGTCGGAATTTACTGAATTTTTGAAGTAAGGGTATATTAAAGTAAGCGATTTTGATGCTTTGATCTGTAGTAGTGGTCAGAGATGGAGGTTAGGGGGGGGGGGGGTACCGCCCCCCAACATTGTTCGATGGTCCACTATTCCTAATTAATTTGTAATGTATTTTTCAATTTCGCTCCCGCAAATTTTTTGACTCGCCGCCGCAAAATTTTGAGTTTTTTTTTCCATTAATAAATATTGACTCAATAACTTACACTTTAAAATTCGACCATACAAAAATCTTATACCTAAACAAAAGATCCAATAATTACTTAAATAAATAAATAGCCAAAATCCAATCCACAAGCAAATGACCCATTTATGAATCAATTACCCAAAAGCATACCCACACTAAGCAAAAAGATCCTATCACTTTGCAATATCATTACAAAATTGACTTGTTTCTTGCAATAGTTGATTTTCAAGTTCAGGAGTTAAGAGATAGATTTAAGGAAGATGTGATGGAATTACTTATTCTTAGCTCATCATTAGATCCTAAAGACGGCTACAAGACTTTTGATGTTCAGAATATTTGTAAGCTTGTAGATAAATTTTATCCTGCTGACTTTACAAATCAAGAGAAGTTGCATTTGAAAGATCAATTGGAGCTATATCAAATTGAAGTTTAGAGTAACTCTCAATTTAAAAATTTGACAACACTTTCTGATGTGTGCCAACTGTTGGCATTGACAAGAAAATCAATGAGTTATAATCTTGTTGATAGATTGATTCGTCTTGTCTTGACTCTTCCAGTTTCAACAGCAACTACAGAACGTGCAGTTTCAGTTATGAGTGTCATTAAGACAAGGTTGCGTAATAGAATGGAAGATGATTTTTTCTCCAGTACCATGCTTGTGTATATAGAGAAGGAGATTATTGATATTTTTCCATTAGATTCTTTTATTGATGAGTTTGAAGTGATGAGGACAAGGACAGGCCAATTTCAGATGTCCAAGCTATCTCTACCATCTGTTATATAGATAGGCAGTTTACTTTTTGTCTTTTTGATGTTCATCTAACGTTCATGTTTTCAATTTGTATAGCGTTAGATACATTGATGGACATATTATTTTTATATCGACAAACTAATTGTCTTTTTGATCGGTCAATCTAACTTGCCTATTTTGGTACTCAAAACCGTCGTTTTCAAAAAATTCCTGGCCCCCCTCCACCCCCCGTATTTTTGCCCCTGTAAGATTGAAATCCTAGCTACGTCCCTGGTAGTGGTAATGCAGTGTATTATCCAGGTTACGTGACACATTGATTACCGATGGGGATCAGATGATTTGAAGAAGACCATTTGGAAGCTGATGAATACATCTGAAGGTGGAGAGAAAAACTCTACCATTCAAGATGTAAAATCGAGCAATTCCCATTGCCTGTCCTACTTGATAAAGGATCCCAGTAAGGTGAATATAAGTTTTAGGAAACCACTATATTCTTTCCTTTAATCAAGCAAAATATCCAAATATGCTGAATTTTGGGATTGCAGGCAAAGAAAGTTGATGATATGAAGCATAAGCTTCGGATGAGGGGTCTTCGTTGCCATTTAATGTATTGTAGAAACTCCACAAGAATGCAAGTTATTCCTCTCCTTGCATCTCGATCGCAGGCTCTCAGGTGTGTCTGAAAGATTTTATCATTCGAGTTTAATTTTCAATCTTATATTCTTTATGCGTCCTTTGTACGATTTGACATTACAATTCGAATAATTGTTCCTTTTTCATCTTTGAGCATAAGCTTTAGCTTAATTTTTAAGGCATGAACTAGAGTATTAGAGTCACTGTTGGTTCCTATTGCCTACTGACCGAGGCGAAGTTAGAGGGCAAAACTTGTTTCATCATTTTTCTGTTAAAAGGCAAAGTTAACCATAGGTCATTTGTGAACCTTCGAATAAGCGCACAGATTATTAGATGAAGAGTTGCAGAAGGCTTTTTAGAAAAGAACGGGCTTCTGTTTTACTTGGGATTTAGTCTTTAGGGTTTCTGAATACTAATTGATACTTCTCTTCCTTTTCAACACGATCAAACAGGTACCTTTTCATCCGGTGGAGATTAAATGTGGTGAAACTCAAAACACTGATAATGGAAGGAGTTGTTGAGAAAGGTTCTAAGGAATTTCTCAGAACTGCCAGAAGCTACCAAAGAGACGATATATTTCCGGGAGACACCCCGTTGATTGCCTACATTAGTGGACAGGCAACAGCAAAAGAGACTGCCAATACATTAAGGCAGATCTCCGGAGCAGGAATGTTAGGCAACATCTCCATTTTTCATCGTTAAAAGTCAAAATCCCATCATTCTTTTTTACTATAATGTATTGCTCTCGGGTTATTGCGACTAGGGTTTTTGCACAAATGTAGCTAAATGATGATTATCATGGTGGTTAAATGTTTATGTTCTTGTGTTAGACATGGATTATCAGCTCTGATTTTAGAACACTCGTGGAGTGGAAAAGAAATTTCAGTCTGATAAGAGCATGGAAGTTAATTTCTTTTATGGAGTGTTGTGGGGCAAAACATGAACAAAAACAGTTAAAAATGAGATTCAAGTAGTGAGGATTTTAAAATCAATAAATGGAATCTACAAACAGAACAAAAACTGTATTATCCGTTTTTCTCCCCTTACTTCAGTACAAGTAGATAAAACCATTAGCTTCAAAAGTGACAGAAATTACATGCCTAATAAAAGACGAAATAAGATGACTACATGGAAGATCAGTATTTATTCAGTAAAAACAATTGCAGATAAACCAAATTTTTGTGTCATTGCTGAGATTTCCTTCTCTACTGTGCATTATTTCTCCTAATTAAGATGTCCCTACCATAAGATTCCAAATAGTGATCAATGTTAGGCAGTAAAACAATCTGGGAAGAATAGAAAATTAAAATTTCAATATATGAAAAATAAACTAGTTTAACACGGCCGGAGTTTGATAGCATCATAAAGAGTTTGCACGACAGTTTATGTAACCGAGTCGTAGAGCATGTTTGGCTAAGCCTCAAAAAAAAGTAAAGTTATACTCCCTCCGTCCCAATTATATAGGCTTGTTTGGTTTTTCACACGGATTAAGAAAACTTATTTAATGTCATTGAAAAATTAATTTTTGCCAAGATCTTTCCTAGTTTACCCCTATTTAATTTTCAGTGGGTAAAACTAAATTATTGTTGGAATTCATAAAGAATTTGAATTTTCAAGAAGTTTGCATATTAAGTGGGGAAAATTTAATAAGGGTATATTAGTAAAAGAACACAATAAAATATTCTACATTAGGAAACAAGCCTATATATTTGGGACAAGAGAAAAAGGAAACCCAGCCTATATAATTGGGACGGAGGGAGTATTAAAGTAAAATTTAGTCCATATACTTCTTTTAAAGGTAACTCTAACGTTACTGTGAAAATAAATTACTTACTTTTCGCATATGATCAGAAGGTGAAAAGACAGGCATCAGAAGTGTCCATAAAGTAAATTAGAAAGAAAAGAAAGAGTGCGACCTGAGATTTTTGTTTCCTTCAGTTTATCAGCAGTTTTATTTGCTTCAGCTTCAGCTTTTGCAATCCTATCAGCTTGACTTCCAGCAAATTTCTCTCTGAATAACTCAACTTCTTCATTTTTCTGAATATTATTTCATCAGATTCATAAGCAACATGCAACGAGTTAAATTACCCCAGAAACTGGCACAAAAACTAAAAGCAAACAATTGTACCAGTCCTGTGAACAATGGTGCTGGAGTTCCAATTTCATGACCAGCAGGTAGAATCTCCCAGGGTCTTTTAGCCTTTTCAACATCACCTTTTTCATCAGAAAGTGAAACTTGAAGGTCAAGAGGTAAATTGAGCTGCGCAAGTACCTACATGGCCATGGAACATAAATGCTTCATCATATGCATTGACAACGTTTTTCCGAGTAATTTACCTACTATATGTAAACTGCAGCTACTGGTTGTTGAATTACCCTGAGGTAAAAGGATGGCATGAAAGGTTCTAAGAGACATGCAAGGAGATATACTAGTCCGACCGATGTCTTCATAACGACAGAACATGAAGCTCGATCCTCCTTGTAAAGCTTCCAGAATTGGCTCTCCTACAAGGAAAAGTACGAGCATATTAATGGTGTAAAGCCTTTTATCATTTCAGGTCATGTTACTTAATGCCTCTTCTAAATAAAGTTGAGAATTGTTAGCATGATCATCAAATAGAGAAACAAATGGTAATTCAATATACGTAGAATTTGTTATATGCGTACTTGCAAATAAGCGTTTCCTTCACTTGAAATCGACATAGCTATCTTCAAGCCTTGTTTCAGTTTCACCTACATCATCCGATTCTAACATTAGTGACATGATACTGAGAAAATCTATTCAAGAACAAGATAATGGCCATGATACTTCTGTCACCTTCTCCATTGCTTCTATATACTGCTCAACATAACAGCCAACTTTTTCTCCTAATGCCTTTGTTGATGAATGTGACTCTGCACCCTGAGCATCAGGAATGATAGAGCCATATCCTGAACCTAAAGTAAAGTAAAGTAATGAACAGAAGTACAAGAAACATTCTTCATGTAAATTTGAGGCCCCATATGTGTTGCTGAAATGGCTCGTTATCTTTTGGTTATAAAATAATGAATGTTTTCATGATAAACACAAGAAGTTCAAAACCCAATGAAAGAAATTTGAGCTCTTGCAAAGGAACCCAAAGCGTTCATGAACCATGTTACTTCATGATCAGTGGAAAAGAAGGAATGCAAATGGAGAAAATATTAGTCCCAGCAATAAAATGCTCCAAACGTTATCTGAAAAATGGAAATAAATCTTCCCATCCAATATATATGATCATTTTGCATTCAGGGAGGTTATAATGAAACCCATCAAAAACTAAGTACCATATGAAAAGCTTTACGAAACAAGATAAGCTAACCAACCAGGTTCTTTTGCTATGAAACTCAAGACTCGATTGATGAAATTTCCTAGATTGCTCAGCAACTCGCCGTTCAACTTTGCTTGCAAATCAGCCCATGTAAACAATGTGTCCGATACCTATCCATAGCAAATAAAATAAGCACCAGTTCTCTTTCTCACTCTCTCTCTCTCTCTCTCTCTCTCTCTCTCTCTCTCTCTCTCTTTCTCACTCTCTCTCTCTCTCTCTCTCTTTTCTTTTCTTTTTTTTTTTCTTTTTTCTTTTTCCAAGTTTCGCTGGGCAGAAGATCTATGGAGATACAGTGGAGTATAACATTGTAAAGGAAACGGTGCCAAGAGCTTACCTCTGGCCTATTTGTCAGCAAATAGTACCTCCATACTTCTACAGGAATATTCGTATGTTTTGCGTCATTTCCAAAAACTCCAACACCCTTACTCTTAGAGAATTTCCCTAGATATCACAGAGAAAACATTTAGACAGTAAAACAATTGAAAAAAGGTTTATGAAACACAATGGAGTTATGCCACCCTTACTCTCCCGTATTATATTTTAGCTCAACTGAATGTTACTAATATTTCAACTAATTACCTGATTCATAGTTCAAGTATTCTGTAACACTGATGGTCTTCATCAAAGTCCAGTTTTCACCAGTTCCAAGAAGAGTGGACGGGAATATTACCTGAAAATTTCTCATCCCCAGTCACCAGATGCAAGATTAAATGACATAGAACAAACTACAAATAAAACTCATTACAAGATCTTGCTAATAAATTATGACTATATGGAGTATTTCAAGGCATGTGCGTGGCCAAAAACTACATCCAGAAATAAGCCACTATATATATAGCACGAACACACGTACACACTTTTCTGAAAACAAAAGATGATTACAGTGATTTGGATCTGTTACTACAAAGAAATTAATGTAAACAAATATCATGTATAAATAGTTTCAACTAGAAAATGTTCATTATATTAAGCGTCAGAAGTTGTTCAGTCCATGTGAAAAAGCCGACATCAATTTATAACAGGAGAAATTATTTTAGTCAAACATATATGTTTAAACTCCAACTTCGTTACTACATTCACCTCCCTTCATCTACCATGACTCCTTCCAATAACCCACATAGTTTATCGTCTATTCCCAAAAGGATACACACAAACCATTCACGATCCTTCGAGTGGAAACTTCACACACCTGAAACTGGATCAAATTTAATGGACTCCCAAAATATCAACACTTCCAGTGCTTTTCTTTCATTGGAAATGAAGTATCCAAGATAATAAACAGCTTCTACAGTCTGCCACCTTAAGCTGCAGCCACATATAATGTCTCCTTGAAGAAGATATACAGGATACATCCCGCACGTATCTGAACAAATAAATTTGGAAGCCTGGCATCTAAAAGTTTAATAATAAAAAAGTAGCAAAGGCTTTCCTGCAACAAACTATGAATTCTTTTTGGGTTTAGGAAATACAATACATTGCCTAGGTAAAATTTCATAAACTATAATGTAGCTATGCCCATTGTAATTACAGTGAAAGTAATTATATTTATGGTTGTACAAGAATCGATTTCTATTTGGAAAGATATACTAATTGGTTATTCTTCTAGGACAATTGCAACTATGCCTACATCAACCTAGGTGTAGTTGAAAATGCATAATGGTTGAACAATCAAAGGGAACGGAGAGATAACACATAATCGATGGAATCAGACATGAACATCTCCTACTAAGTAAAAGATATAATATAAACTTAAGGCCATCACTGCACAAAAGAAATGATCCTTATGCAGCCTCATCTGAGGTATCCTACAATTTTCAATTGGTACTGAAGTAATTTTAAAATTGACAAATTTGGAAGTACATGACTTACAGTATGAAAAGGCACATTATCCTTGCCCATAAATTGATAAAGCTCAACATTTTCAGGATTCTTCCACCATTTTTCCCACTCAGTTGTGTAGCAGGAAGTGATAGAGACATATCCAATAGGTGCATCAAACCATACATAGAAAACCTAAAATCAACAGTGTGAATAAAACTTGTGATTTTACCAGAAATGGAAACACGCTAGCAATGATCACATTTTGTTACTTGACAAGAATCAGAAATAGTTAATATAAAGAAAAACAGGGAACAAGCCACTAACATTTCAACAGCCACTTTCTCAACTCACCTTGTCTTTGAATTTCTCAAGTGGAACGGGGACTCCCCACTTCAAGTCTCTTGTAATACACCGTGGTTTCAGCCCTTCTCTAAGCCAAGCATGTGTTGCTTGGATAGCATTCTGACTCCATCCTCCAGCCATTGACATGCTGTTGATATAGTCCTCTAATTTGTCCTTCAACAGGGGAAGCTCAAGAAACAAGTGATTTGTTTCACGAATATGTGGAGTATTCTGACAGACCTGTTCAGAAAGCAAGTCCAGAGTTCAGATTCAGTTGCCTAAATTTCTTTGAAATTTGATTCTTTCTCTCTCTGCTCTTTTTTAGAGGCGAGTTTATGTCAATCCCTAACCATTAACTGCATTGCTTTTAAAGGAACAGTCCAGTAAAGCAAATTCTTTCAAGAATCTAACGAGGCCTCATTACCCCATTTATTGAATCACAAATTCTTTTACACCAGATATATGCAGATGATAATCATGAGATTAGATCAAGTTTTAAGATAATAAGATTATGAGCCCACCTTGCATCTTGGGTCCAGTAGTTCAGTCGGATTTAATAGCTTCCCACACTTTTCACATTGATCTCCACGTGCAGAATCATAATTACAACCCGGTGTTGGGCAATTACCCTCCACAAACCGATCAGCTAAAAATCTTTGACATTTATCACAGAAAAGCTGCATGAAAAAAGAAGATTTAGTTGATAAACTTCCAAATGATTATAGTAACCTACACAAATCCCTCATCGAGGCAGAGAACAGTCAGTCAAAGTTCATAACAACATGGAGCCCTGAAATCAAAAGAAAATTTAGGCACAAGACAATCGTGCACCTGCTGCATCATGTTTTCAGAAAGCCAATTATTCTCCAACAGTTTCTTGAAAATTGCATGGCAAATTTCAGTCTGCTGAGAGCTTGACGTGCGTCCAAACTCGTCAAAGCTTATATTGAACCACTCGTATACTTCTTTATGAATGGCATGATATCTACAAAGCCGAGAAAAGTAAAGAGTGGACATAAACTTAAAAAGAGACATATGCTCATTCAGCCCTATGTAGTTTAAACAACTGTAAATTAAGATGATGTTGTCACATTATTCCCTCAGAAAATGATGCTTTTCTTATATATAAGTACTAATGCAGAGTCCAACAGTAAGGACTAAGATATACACGTGCCAGTTTTCCTACCAGGATCATTCATTTTAAACATTTCCATTGGTACGATAATTATCTGCAATTTGTATTGCTCGAGAGTTGAGCCCAATTTAAAACATAGAATTAAGGCTTCTAGACAAATGGAACGAGTGTGACCAAACTTGAAGCACTATCACCTGTCCTTGACATCATTAAAAAATAAAAAATAAAAAAATACTTCGACTATATTGAAGATTACTTTTATTTGACAAGCATGTGCTCATGTTTTCATGGTAAAACCCAGGATATAAAAATGTACAATACAGAGATATATCCTGAATATGCTAAAGTAACAAAATAGTCCTTTTCCCTAAACATTAATGGCTGGCAAATCTTTCCTTACCCTGAAGGCACTGAGAGTGAACCACAAGTCAGAATCAGAATTGATTCTCCATAAGCACATTCAAGATTCATAATATCATCAAGGAATCAAAATTTATTCTCTGTCAAACATCATACCTATCATCACTAATAACAAATACTATAGAATTTTTTTAGTTCCGTTCGAGAGAGAGAAATAGTAGTTTTGGACCGCTTCATGTTATGTTACTTTTCAAACCGTGCTTTCAAAAATTCAAAATTCTAATAAAAACCCAGATTACCTTATTTACGACGAAATTTAGATCAGGTTGCGCAAAAACTAATATAAGTCGAGAAACAATTATTCGAATATGAAGAAAACACAAATATCCATTACTTGTCACAAATTTCTTTTGGAGAACAGTTCTCCTCCATGGCCTTAGTCTCAGTCGCCGTCCCATACTCGTCTGTTCCGCATACATATATGCAATTGTAACCCCTCATTCTACAGTACCTCGCAAACACATCAGCACTCAACACGCCTATCCAACAAAAAAATAAAATCAATTTCCGGGCAATAATCGAACGTGCACTTTTGTCTACGTACATAAAAAAATCAAAATAAACTGAAAGAAAGTAGAATATTTTACAGCCGATGATATTTCCGAGATGAGGTACGTTGTTGACGTACGGCAAGGCGCTAGTGATGAGTATGTTCCGCTTCCCGTCAACGGGAACCTTGGTGGCGGCGGGAGGATTATGATCGGCCATCAGGAAATTCTTTTTCTGCAAAAATTGTTGGGATTATTGAGTTGTGAAGTAGGATGAAGCAATAACAAGCAAGCAGTGGAATCTGCGTTGCTTAGTGGAGTTCCAACTTCCAAAATGTAACACTGATTCTGATGCTCACGAGTTAATTGGTGGAAGTTACATAAGGAATATGGCATATTAGCTTAAAGAAAGGCGTAAAGTTTATGTACGTTGGGAAATAGCATTATAGGTCCTCAACATTTTATGTGTTTTACAGTTTGATCTCTAACTATCAAATAAAGGGCATTTACATCTCCAACCTTTTATTTTAGTAGCAATTATGTCCTTAACGGATTCAATGAGGGACAAATCCATTTCTAATTCTTAAATATCACATAGTTTTGTCCTTACTCTTTCTTTTCCGTTGTAAATGCAATTAAATCTCATCTTAAATTAATGTCGGCCAAACAATCTGCTATCTTTTTTGTCTTCTCTCCATATGTTTTTGAGTCCTCGACATAGATCTTTTCAATTTAGAGGTGCCACAAGATTAGGAAGTGAACAATTGAACTTCGAGTACTATGTTTGGTTGACTTTGTTGATCAATCTCTAAATTTTAAATTTCTTCTTTGAATGATGATAATCATCATTAGTAGAGATGATTATTGATCTAAATGACAGTAGGCGCTTGATTCATTGTTCAATGAAGTTGTGATTCATTTAATGCATCGCAGTGAATCAATGAGCATCTACCATCTAGGCCTTTAATGATCTCATTATTATTCTTTTTCATTTTTGTGCATAGAAAGCAAGTTTATATTCTTTGTACCTTTTTATTTTTTTTGGCACAAATGGTACATGTCATTTGCCCTTATTCTTAATTGAGGATCCATCCTTCCATTTTCTAATAGTGTACGTAGAAATGTAGGTGAGAATAAAATAACAGCATAATTACGAAAGAAATTGAAAACCCTTTATATTACTAAAACCATGACAAATAAAATAACAGCCTAAATGTGAATATACATTTTAGTTCACGTTGTCATTTCTCAATTGCTAGCGGCTCAATGCCACCCTTAGATATTGATGGGTGGTTCATCTTCAGGAATTACTCTCACTGTATTTGCTAAAAAGGTTATCGTTGTATTTGTCCAACTTTTGCATGACAAAAACAAAGTCCCTCTGTAAGCTTGTTTGACTGGGTGTCATTTATTTTTGACAAAAAATGAAAATTGTTCCGTTAAAATGACTCCAATTATAAATAATACAAATTCAATTAATTAAAAATGAAAAATTTATAAAAATAAGAAGCTCGTTTGAGACAGCATGACTTGACTTTAGGGGTGGCAATGTGGTTTGACGGGCTATGTGACACGTCGAAAATGTATTCGACTTTGATTACTCCAAGTGTACGGATCGTTCAAGTAATAAAATGGATTTTAGAGTCCAAGTATCGTTCCCACAGAGATTTACTAGTTCGATTTTACCTATTCCGACCTTAACCGAAACACGAAATACGATTGATTTTTATAACTAAATTGTAACTAAACTAAATGCAAAATAATGGTTGAATGCGAAAGTTGGAGAAAGTAATATATGAAAAAACGCACTAGGATCTCGAATCACCAAGAAAGTTCACTTTTAACCTCTATTTCACATTTTGATAATACGATGAATTGGTTGAAGAATCAATGTTTCTAACTTATCCAACAATCTCTTTCGAGTATAATTGAACATATTTTAGCATACCATTTGACTATATTTCTATGACAAATGCAATATACAAAAATGCTTGACGTTTTGTAAACACATAAAGATTCACGTAATACATATCGGTATATTTTTATCCTCTATGAACAAAACGATGATTTATACATTGTTGAGTTTATTTCCCTTCTTTCGAATGCATAAAATAAACCACTCAAACTCACATAATCACATGCATTTAATTATGGAGGCAAGAAAGTGTATATAAATCATTCAACATCCATCAACCGTGTTTGAATATCAAATTGCAAAATAAATAATTAAAAGATCAAAATGCGAGGTTCATTGTAAATCCTAGCACATATAAATCTAGCTTAACATAATATTGAAATTAAATAAATAAAAGTGGAACGACATCACCAATAGTTGACGAAACGTGATTAATGTTTGCAAAAATTAATCTGCCGCCGCATCAAGAAATTAATTTGCAACATCCACTTTTTTTCTTCATTCAATTCCTTTTCTGCGTGTCGTCTTTCTCCTCCTGCAGGTAAGCGGGTCGTCTGCATATATGTATAAATTCAACCCCAAAATCTCCAGTAGTTCCCGTCTCGTGCGTGTCTCGTTCTCTTCTTTAGATTCCTGCGGCGAAGTCCTTTGCATATATTCTGTTTGAGCCCCAGAATCCCCCACGCCACTTTCTCTGTCTGCTTGTGTAATATATATAATTGTGCACCCAATTCCTTGTATTGAGGCCCAATCCACAGTAATGAATAAACCAATCAGCCGCCCATCAATTCTAATTCTATTAGAATTCCAAGTGCTAATTGGAGTTTTAATCAAATTGCAAATCCAGCCCATGTTCTCTTTATTTCAATTCCAAGTCAAGTCCAAATCCCATGCCAAGTCCAACAGGCCCAATTAATGTTATTTTTCTCCAAGTAATCACATCTTTAGAATTAATGCAATTTAGTCCTCCAAATTCTCTAGTGCCTTTAACCCCAAAACTATAGATTTTCTTCAATTTTAGCATTCTTCCTTTGCAATTGCTTCGAACAAGATAACTAAAATAAAAGAAAATTAACCCAAGTTAAGTAAAAAAATAATAATTTGATGACAAGAAACCCAAGTAAAATGACTTAAATAAGTGCACAAAATGCACTCATCACTATGGCTCAGCCCGGGAAAAGCCTGAACCAGGCGGGCTCGTGGCTCAGTTTCATTTTGAGGCGTCTGCTTGAGCTCGAGCCGACCCGTGTGGCCCGATTTTTAGTACATGATGAGCCGAGCTGAGCAAAAAAAAATAGTAATCTATAAAACTTTAAAAAATTGAAAAAAAAAATTTAGCTGCCTGCATAAAATTACAGGTGCATAGCTGCCTTTTTTAAAAAGGCAGCTATTGTTGTCGAAATCATATTTCAAATTTGGTTGAAACAAATATATATATATATATATATATATATATATATATATATATATATATATATATATATATATATATATATATATATATATATATATATGTGATAAAATTTTGAGTTTTATATCAATTTACTTCAATCAGTTTAAACTTGTAGTATTCTAGTTTCAACTTCAATCTCCAATTTATTTGCTCTAATATTCAGTATCTTTTGTTCTAATAGATATAAATAGATTTTACTAGTAATGAGATTAATCAGTTTAAGGGTAATTCGAGTACTTCATCCGGCTACGATACATCTCAAAATGTTCCAATTGATTTGGAGGATATCTAAGAGGAAGAAGTACTCGAGACTAAAAGCTTGAAAAAAGAATCATCAGATTATTGACAACATATGACACGCAAAAAAGTTGGTGTTCAAAATTGAGTTAATATTTTGAAAGTATGTTGTAATTACTGTGACAAAAAACTTAGTTGGAAGCCCGGTTCAAGTACAATGCATTTGAATAAGCACGTATTAAGGAGTTACAAAGCGAAGCCAGTAGGTCTCGACCTGAAACATACCGAATTAGTGTTTAGCAGTCCGATTCTACTATTTTCACCTTTGTATATTCACATGAAAGATTTCGTGAAAGAATGGTTGTATCCGTGGCTGCAGCAGAGGTGTCGCTTACGATGAAAGACTCAATACACCTTACTCGACTCATGCAGAATTATCTCCAACACAGTTATACTTCTTATTGTAAAAATACTCTTCGTTCATATACTATAAAATTATATAACAAAAGAAAACAAAGTGCTATTGGAAGTTTAAAAAATTTTAGTAGTGTTATATCGTTTACCTCTGATTTATGGACCAGTTGTAATAAAAAAATGTTGTATTGCTGCTACAACTCATTACATTGATCACATATGGCTTCTACATAAAAGAATTATTGCATTTAGATGTATAGAATATTCTCATAATACCACTAACATTTACATGATTTTAAAAGATATTATACAAGAATATGGTATACAAGAAATGATTTGAAGTTTTACTTTTGATAATGCTAATGTGAACAAAATTGTTATTGAAAAATTTATTAATGATTTTAACCCTACATTTGAAAGTAAATTTTTTCATCAACGTTGTGTATGGCACATTATTAATGTGATTGTAAAAGATAGATTAGAACAATAAGATTGCCTTTAGATAAAATTAAACAAACAATAAATTTTATTATTATATCATCATCAATAAAGTAAGCATTTAACAGTTTCTGTGCAGAGTATGGTTTACAAAAGGAATCATTTGCCACTAATGCAACACATAGATGGGACTCTACATATTTTATGTTATAGTCGTTTAAAAATTATGATAAAGTTATTTCATTATATTATATTGGTAAAGCATACATATGGACCCGAGCATAATTTGGAAGATTGGGAGGAATGGCCTCTTGCATTTTTTGTGAAAAAATTCTTAAAACCTTTTTTTGATGCCACAATGAAATGTTGTAGTATTTATTACCCTACACATTCACTTGTTTTACAACATTTTTTTCTATATTTCACAAACATTTCATAAATATAAGAATTTTTCAATTTTTGTTGATTTAGTTTATTTTATTGAGTTAAAATTTCGTAAATATTGGGAAGAGTTATACTCTTTATTTCTTTTAGTCGGTAATGGACCCTTGACTTTATTTAACTTGCAAAAAGCTATTATAAAGGAGATTTCAAATTTCATGAATGTGGAATTATCACATGTGTATATAGAATCTATGTCACATGAAATGTATAACAATTACGTTGAAAAAGGAGGTCAGAACAGTTCTACTTCCCAAAGTTCTTTTTCAAGAAATATTTCAACAAATTCAGATGATATATAAAATTATTTGGACACCAATACAAGTGTTACCTCATTTAGTTTTAGTTCATCAATATCTATAGCGATAGATGTCAGTGGTACAAAACTTTAAATTTACTCTGAGTTATCTAGGTATATGTGCGTGGACGTTCGTAGTGTGCTACAACAAAAAAAATTACAGGAATTTAGTCCTCTATCATGGTGGATGTGTAATGAAAGACAATATCCAATTGTATTAAAAAATTGCACGTGATCTACTAATACCTCCGGTGTCTACGGTTGCATCAGAGACTGCATTTAGTTTAGGTGGTCGAGTTTTATTAGACGAACAATCAAGACTAAAAAAATATATATTTGGAGGCTTTAATATGCATGAATGACAAGGAATGTGTGCAATTAGGTATTCAAAAACAAGTTAACAGTATAATGACCGAAGAATTGTAGCAAATCCAATGATATGATATTGTAAGTTTTTAAATTGATTAGTTTAAAAAAATAAATGATTTGTAAAATTATTTGTCTCAAAAAAAATTGTGCACGAAATATTTTATTCATATACAATGTTAATTCCGTCTACGTTGATTGTATTCGGTTCCAAGCCCAAAAAAAGGATGATGGTTGTAACTTTTATTTAATTTATAATTTGTATAAATTGCATAAATTTTAAATTCTTTAAAAGAATTTAAATTTGTCACGAATTAAAAAAATCGAGCCAGCTTGACTCGGCTTGGCTCGGCTCTGGCCCGATAGACTCACTAAGGCTCGAGCCAAAAGCTCGGTTTGAGCCTAAATTTTATAGCCGAGCAAAAGCTTGGCTGGCTCGGGCCAAAAAAAGCTTAAACCATTTTTACTCGAGTCGAGCCCGAGTTTCGAATTTTGGCTCGCAACTCGACTCGTTAACATCCCTATTTGACTTGGATAGGCCGGCTAGGCCCTACCTAGGTGTGGTATGGCCCAACTCAATGGTTGAGCCTACTTACCATCATGTTTTGTGCCTTAGATCAGTTACCCATTTTTACACCACTGAGACACAACATTGTTTTATATGGACATTGGTCCTTTTGATACACCCAGCGTTGTGCTAGGCTTAGGGGCTTTATTAATATTTTTGCAAGTTGTTTTTATTTCTTTTTATGCAAGTTTACTTAAGGTAACTTATGTAGATTGTAAGATGCTATAGTCGTGCTCAATATAATTGTGCTAGAATCTAGCCGATCCATGCCCATTCTATGATAAACTTGCTTTTGCTTTTCGTGTGTCAATATTGTAAGACGCTATAGTCGAGCTCAAATTGATTGTGTTAGAATCTAGCCAATCCATGCCCATTCTATGATACACTTGTGTTTTGCTTTTCAGTTCTCAAGATTGATCGGCTCTAGACTATCCTACATATTTTGATACCTAAGGAGCAATCAATCCCCCTGTTTGAGCCCCATTTTTGGAAATAATATATTTTGAAATAGTGATTTTTTGGATAATATGAGGCTAAAAAATAAAGAATTTTTTTAGATTTACGTATAAAATCATTTTACGAGAGAATCTATGATTGAAAATGACTTTTGAAAAAAAACAATTTGAAAAAATGAGGGCTAACCATAGGCAATATCTTTTTTGTTTGGAGTATTTTAAATAGTTTAAATATGTAAATATCAAAATCTTAAATTAACCCATGTTTGACATCCTTCAAATTTAAAAAAAATTGTTTTGAATATTATTTTTTGAAAAATATGTGGTTAAAAAGAAGATTTTTTTGGTTTACGTGTAAAATATTTTATTGTATGAATGCATGATTAAAAATGAGTATGAGAAATAAATTAAGTTGAAGTAAATGATGTCAAACAGGGGCTAAAACTCCATTTGTTCACACTTTGTGATGTATATTACCGAAAGAAATTATTTATACTATCAAGTATAAACACACTAAATGGATGTGTATACACAAGAATAAAAGTTACAAAAATTCTCTCTCACCAGTTAGGGTTTTTTTTTGCATGGAAGTTCTCTAGGATTTATGCAGACACAGTAGGAAGCTGCCCCTCCTCGATCACCAGTCCAGGAGATGGGGGGACTGTTATGTACGTCTCTATGGTATAGCTCGGCCTCAGCCTATCCCTGAAGTAAAGATTGAGATGAGATAACCGAATGATAATGAGGGATTGTTGTGGTTTCACTTTTCCAAGACTGAACTGGAGCAAGCGGCGTCGCCTTTCCGATTTTCGATCGTGTTGAAGTTCTTGAAGAGCAGACGCACTTTGGATCAGATCCGCTTATTTATCAAATCTCGCTAGGGAATCAAGGGTTTCTTCTTGGTCAGTACAATGCAAAGACCATGTAACGTATTCATTCGTTTCACTATAGAGGAGGATTTCGGTATTCCGTGTGCACGTGAATCTTCATACATAGATGGTGCCCCGTATCGACTATTTATTTGGTCTCAGGATTTCGATGAAGATCAATAATCTTCTCTGGTTCCTATTTGGGTATTTCTTCCTATGTTTTTTTTTTTGGTGGAAGGAGGGCAGTACCTCCGAAATTTTATTAATATGTCCTCACTTGTAGCGGAGGAATACTGTGGTTACAAATGATATTAATGAAATCAATAAATAAGGAAGTACTACTCCCCTTACAAAAAGAACAAGTTAAAGCAAAACTAAAAGTAAAAGCAAAATACAAAAACCTAAACTCTAGTGTTGGGCAAACCATACTTATCAATCTGAACAAGCGCCATGATATGTCGTGGTAGGTCGGCTGGTTCATATTCCTGGTATCTACGATGATGCCAACCCTCGGTAGCAAGTGCATCTGCAACTTGGTTCACCTCTCTGAGATGTGGGAGACCATATCTCTGTCAAATGAAACGATATCTGCAATCTGTCTGAGTATCCCCTGGATAGGCCATGGTCCGCCACCTCTAGTGGTGCAGTGAATGACAACAGTCGAATCTGCCTCAACTCAAATATCTGACAAACCAAGAGCTCTAGCCAATAGTATCTCATCACAAATAGCCCTAAGTTCTGCCTCTAATATCATACATTGTCCATATGAAGTTGAGAAAGCCCTGATACAATTTTCTGCGTAGTCCCTGATGATGCCTCCCCCGTTTGCAAACCCATCATTGACACAACCATCAGTGTTGATCTTGATAGATCCAAATGATGGAAAGCGCCACCAAACCATAATAGGGAGAGTCAAAGAAATACCAAAAAGTATAGCAAGTTGCATGTCATTACGCCAATGTAACGTTCGAAATAGTCCACCAATATGGAGGCAGGATACCATATGGTAAACTCTCCAGTTAATACGTCTCGAGCTCATACGTATGTTCATGTGCTTTGTATTATTCTTCTTAGTCCAAAGAAACCAGAAAATAAATAGAGGAATAATGATGCAAATGTGTTCAGTCCTTACAAACTATCCAGAATACCTCAATTTCAGAAATCTCTATTTGACACTCTCTCCTGTACTCATGGTAATCTGAAATAAAGCCCCAAAATGTTGCCAAACGTGATCTGAAATACTGCTACCGATAAAAATATGAGTGATGGGCTCAATCTCAGAGCAACACTGACATCGAGAAGCCAAATGACTGTCGATCCTCTTCTGGATAATGACATCAACTGGTATGAAATCCTGCCATAGTCTCCAACAGAAGAACGAAACGGTAGTAGGTATGATAAGACTCTACAATAGGCGAAATGAATTCTGAATTGGCCTGCTAGAGCGGATCAGCTATCATGCTGATTTAGTATTAAATCTACCATCTGATATGGCTCTCTAGAAAATAAGATCTAAGACATCAAAACATAGTGGAATGGTCGCAATCTGCTCTGCCATAGCTGATGGAAGAGCCTGAAGTAATCACCCAAAATCCCATCCAGTCTCCTAAAAAAAGCCCTGCACCCTCGCAGATGTATGCTGTCTGTGTGGAAAAATGGATGCCAATATAGAATTACCCATCCAACAATCATACCAAAAGAAGATCTGCCCTATCCCAAGGCGCTACGCAATGTGTGTCTCGGCGTATGGTCCAAATTTCTTCAGTCCTTCCAAATAGGCGAGGCTGAAAAAGGAACTGCTGCAAGCGAAGGATGTATCCCTCTACAATATTTTCCCAGTAGAACTTGAGCCCAAAGAGAACTCTGAGACCTAAACAACCACCATAACTTCAATGAAAATGTATCCACCGTATCATGTAATCGTCTAAATCCCAGACCTCCCTCGTCAATAGGAAGGCAAATAGCCTTCCAACTACGCCAATGTAGACGACGCGCATGATCCTTAGAATTCCATAAAAATCATGCAAACATAATTTCTAGAATGACCTCAGGAGGTCGCATAATCTGGAATAGATACAGTGGTATAGAGGAAAGAACAGACCTCAGTAGAGTAATCCTACCACCAGGAGAGAGAAGACATGATTCCCATCCAGAAATCCTACATTCCTACTCCTGACCTTCATAATGAGATCATCATACAAAACACTCTTCTTAGCCCTTTTAAACATAGGGACTCCTAGATATGTGAACGGTTGTCACTGATGTGAAAATCCAGTTAAATTCACTGACCTCCGTATCTGAATATCAGATGCCCGCTTAGGCAATATAAGACCACTCTTGTCTCTATTCACCAATTGGCTAGAGACCCCCTCGTAGTTCTCCAAACAATCGATGATCCTTCTGATAGACTTCTTCTGTCCATTGGTAAATATAATTATATCATCAGCAAAAGCAAGATGAAAGACAAGAGTACTACCTCCCTGTCGATACTGCATACTAGGATATGTCTGAAACCTCTGAGTAAGTAATCGAGAAAAGTAATCAGCAGCAATAATAAATAAGGATGGAGAGATAGGATCTTCCTGTCTGAGTCCCCGCGATGAAGTAAAGAAACCACATTGTCGTCCATTTAGAAGTACTGAGAATTAACACTCTGATATACAACGTTTGATCCGATCAATCCACAACTGGTCAAAACCAAACGCATCCATTATAGAATAAATGAATCCCCAATCCATACGATCATATGTTTTAGCCATGTCAAGTTTCAACATAACATTCCCTCCACGCATTCTATTATCCAACGTGTGTAGAAGCTCCTGGGTCAACAAAACATTGTCCCCTGAGGGAAATAATATAAGTCAGAAATGAACTCAATCTGTTGTTCAACAGCTTTGTGATAAGCTTATTGAACACCGTACACAGGCTGATAGGTCAATAATCCGTCCATCTACAAGCATTCTCCCTCTTCGATAGCAAAATAATAGATGTAGTAGCAAATCCTCTCAGCAAATGACCATTCTCAAAGAAATCAATGATTGCACTGTATACATCATCCTGTATAATATCCCAACAGTGTTGGTAGAACAATGATGAAAATCCATCAGAGCTCGCAGCATTATCAGCATCAATACTGAAAATAGCCTCCCGCACCTTATCAATTAAAGGGAGACGGTTTAGCGTCATATTGTCTACCTCCGTCAGTATCCTAGGTATGACATCAGGACGAGTATACTCCAGAGGCTGTGAAGGAGCCGATAATAATTCCTGGAAAAAATTGATTGTCGAGCTCTGAATATCAGCTGAAGTGATAAGAACTTCCCCTGCCTGAGTCGTAATGGTCCTGATACGAGATTTGATCCGTCGTCCATGTACTAGCGAATGAAAATATCTGGTGTTGCGATCTCCTTCACATGCCCAATGAGAGCCGACCTTTTGCTTCCAAAAAACCTTCTCAATAGCTAAGGTCCGGTTCAAATCAGCATGTGCATGATGAAGTGAGTCATGGTGCTCCGGTGTATGATTAACCTCAAAATCAATCTCTGCCTGGTCAACCCTCTCCTTAGCATCTCTAACTTTCTGGAGCACATCACCAAATACCCGTCGATTCCACCACCTTAGTCTATGTTTCAGCCTAAAGAACTTCTCCCGTAAGGCAGCCATTCCTGTAAGATGAGTAGGGAGTGACCACCTTTGAGAAACGAAGGCTGAGAAGTCATGATGTTTTGTCCAAACATTGAGGAATCTAAATGGTCTAGGACCTGAATCATCATTAGAAATCCACTGTAAAAGTAGAAGTGAGTGATCAGACGAAGTACGATTCAGATGAGTCACGGTAAGCTGTCTACAAAAATCTGCAGCAAAATAGTTAATCAAAACTCTATCTAATCTCTTACTAACCCTGCCATTCGTCCAGGTAAACTGAGACCCAGAAAAGCCAGCATCCTCTAAGCTACAGTCCAACATTATATCAGAAAAATCAGTAGAACCACGATCTTGACGACTATGACCAGTACGTTCACCATCATGTGTGATGGCTTTAAAGTCACACCAACAAGCCAAGGATCACGATCTGCTACCGTAGATACTGTCTAGCCAACCTGCTATATCTCTCGATCCACCTCATGTAACTTCTAAGATCTGCTGTAAATTTCAGACTCACAATCTTTTGCAATTGTCTCTTCCAAGTTGATACCCAGGAATCACCTATTCCCATTCTTCTTCCTGAGCTTGTAGTGCAACCTTTCTCAACCTCCAGAAACTTCTGAAGTCCAACTGAGAAAGTACATTCCTCAAAGTATTAAGAAAGTCAGGTGTTTTGAATTCACGAACCTTGATGTCTTCCCAAAACTTGGTTGTCGGATCTCAAGAATGATATGGATGAATCACCAAATAATTATGCTCTTAGATCTCTCAAAATATGATGTGGATGTGTTATACAATGAAAGCACAATTAGGAAACATCCCGAAATTCGTTCCAAACATCTGTATTTATAGTTGGGGACGCTTAGGTGTTATGGGCCATATAAAACTCTTCAAAATCGTGATTTAGGTCTGGCCGCATAAATATGTCGCTCGAGCAAGGGGACTGTCGCCCGAGCTATAGGAAGGCGAAAAGCTCAGGCGACACAGATTCTGTTTCTGACGCTCGAGCCAAGTCTTGGCGACAGTCTAGCTAAATTTCGACATCGCGTTTTCTTTGTTTTGAACCTCTAACCCTAACTTAACTCATCTATACTAAATTGCATCCAAGTCCGTGACTTTTTACAAGTATTCAATAAAGATCATTTTGTTCAGAAACATGCCAATTACAACATTGGACCTAACATATGTTATTGATCAAGAATGATGAAAAAATCTGACTATTTATTTGAAATTACACACCTATAATAATGTTGTCTACATCTATGTTTAATTTTGTGTATTTATAAAAAAGCGAAAGGTTAGGTGCGTGGAGTTGGCGCAACGCAGATATGATTGTTGAAGGTCAGTGTTTTTATATAAATTATGTTGAAATATCAATATTAATTTGTTTTCTGAAATGCATTTTGATTTGTTAATGCATGTTGTGTGAAAGAGTGTTGGGCATGTGTTTTTTTAGAGTGAATTTGATGCTGCAATGATTCCATGTTTGAAAGATAATTGGTATAATAATCTAAATTTATAGTTGAGAAATTTACGTTGAAAAATAACTAGTAGCAGTAACTTGCAGAACAGTAAAATGAAAAAAATAAAACTTATCAATTGATCGAGTCTTGTGACAGAATGATAACCTAAAGTAAAATTGTATTAATTGTTGCAATCTCTTTGGACAACACCCCAAGACACAATGATCAATTAACTTGTATAGCAATCACAAATGATTTCAAAATTCTTAAGTGTACTCCAGAAAAAGAAGATAAAAATATAAAATTTGAGTACGAAAAATTACAGTATATGAAAATGATAATTTTTGATATGTTTTTCTAAATAGCAGACATGTATTTATATAGCTATAAAAGTGACAATTGCCTCCGCCATAAGTTAGAGATAATTGTAGTTTTTATGGATTGTTAATATCATCTGTAACATCCCAGTACTCATTTTATTATTGGCTAGTTTTACCTAATAAATAATTTTGAAAATGACCAAAATAAATTAAATAAATATTATTTTAATCAAGGAAGCTCAAGGTCCTATCATAGACCTTTTAATAATCCCATGAAATGTGAATCGAATCCCCGACCTCCCACACAAATTTCACGCTTTTCACCAATTGTGCATTGTATCTAATCTAATTATTCCTTTCAAATAATATATTTGTTATATGTAAATATCTAACAATTTATGCATTTAGAGTCCATTCTTGTAACCTTCTTTCTCCAGAGGTTGAATATGTAATATGCAAGAATAATGTTATCTAGCACAAGTAGTTCCAGGTACCAATTTATGTGACATTATGGGATATGTTCAATTAAAGGTAAAATTATGTAATTCATTTAATTGAACTTGTTAATTAATGCCACTAGTGCTGCCACATGAACTGGTGTGAAATACTAGTGGTGCTAAATAGTAATAGTATTACTCAATATGTAATCATGTGATTGTGAAACTGTAGGCATTTACTGTTGAATGATTGATCTTTTGGGTAATCTCTTACATTTTTCCATCTTCTCAAGGCATTATCATACGATTATACATATATGCTATTGAATGTTATTTTGCTCTAATTTGAAACATATCAATGTTTTTTTGGTTGATTGCACCTATTCAGATAAATACACGTTGTCCCAAGGTGAATCCATGATTATGGTTCAGTAGGGGTGATATAAAATTACGTAAAAAAATAATTTCAAATCAGGCTTATTTGGTTGGGTTTGGGTTAAAAATTATGGGCTGAAATTAGGGAAAAATACACATATACCATAATTTCAAGATGCATTATCAAATATAAGAAACTCGTTTAAAACTTTCAAAAATCAAGTTATATATATATAAGAGAATCTATAATTTAATAACTGAAAGCATATATAGTAAATTAGATTCAAAATTATTTATTCCCTAAAATTAAGGAATCGGTTACTAATTCAATGCAAAATATATTATGTTAAAAACTTCACAAAAGAGGAAGAAAACCCATCGAAACATATAAACCAACAACATCAGCTTCACAATTGAAATCGTCGATACCCATCGTCAGAAATTCATTCAACCAAAGATGGATGACGTTTGAGGTCATATATGGATCATGATCATAAACTACAAGAATAGAAATTTCACATTCAGAGTAAAAATGCATAGGATTGTCAAAAATTGCTCATCATCATTAACGTGAAGAGGTTATCGATCTGGTTCGACGTAAAAAAAAAGCTAGAAGATAACTATGTTCACGAATAGAATATCATCACCTACTTGGAATATGAGTAATTTCGATAATCAAATGCCACAATTTATTCAACAATACATCTTTTAAAAATCCCATAGATATTCTAATTTACACAATTATTTTTCCATATATAATGTCGAAAGTACTAATTTGGTTTCTGAACTTCATCAAGTTTATTGACAACATACCGTGTTCATATTTTGTGACTTAATGCATTGTATGTGATTATAAATTGTGCTCTGTTAAGTTTAAGGAATGTGATTGTAACCTTTCTAGTTGTTTACTTGACCTCTAGAATATGTCTATGAACTGGCCTTATACTCTTACTATATACTATAACTAAATGCATTGTTCGTGACCATAAACTGTGAGTTGATATATTGAAAGATGGTAATTGTGACCTTTATGGTTATTTCTATGATCTCAAGGTTATGTACGTGACTTTTTTAGTATTGTATTACTGCATACGATGTACATATTCTGTGACTTAATGCATTATCTGTGACCATAAACTGTGATATAATATGTTGAAAGATTCTAATTGAAACCACTATGATTGTTTATGTGACCTCTATATCATGTTTGTGAACTAACTGCATACTGTAACTATGTAATGTGATTGAATGCACTGTCTGTGACCATAAACTGTGGGTCGATATAATGAAAGATGGTAACTTTGACCTTTATGGTTATTTATGTGGCTTCGAGGTTATGTCTGTGACTTTTTTTAGTGTTGTATTCTGTGAATTAACCACATACTTGGGCATATTATGTGATTTAATTCACTATTTGTGACCATAAAACTGTGAATATTTGATATGTTGACAGATTTTTATTGTGATCTTTATGGTTGTTTATGTGAGCTCTAGATTACGTTGGTGAATTGACCGCATACTATTACTGCATAAATTGTTTGTGATCATAAAACTGAAAGCTGGTATATTGAAAGATGGTAAATGTGACCTTTTGGTTATTTTGGTGGCCTTTTTAGTATTTTATTCTGTGAACTAATCACATACTATTAGCATATTCTGTAACTTAATGCACTATTTGTGACCACAAACTGTGATATAATATGTTGATAGATTGTGACCGTGACCTGTATGGTTATTGTTATTTCTGTAACCTCCAGATTATAGTTGTGAGTCTTGTAACCTATTAGTACTTCTTATTGTGTTTGCATGGATATGAGATTGTGAACTGATATATTGAACAATTTACATATACGTGAATACATAAGGTCTTAAATTGTGACATGTTATCTCGTGTAATACGTGACATGTGACTTGAAACATCAATAGAATGTGACCATAACATTGTGTATGCATGTTGCATGTTATTTTGTACAATAAAAACATGTGACGGGTACATTTAACAAGATATATGTCTAGTTGTGACATGTTATCTACTCAAAACGTGACGTGACCTGCTTCAATGAATGACATATTCATCATATAGACAAAATTCCACCAACAACAACATAAACTAAAGCAACTTTCTTACTCAACACACACACACACACACACACATATAGATTAAACGTTTTATCTATGAATAAATTAATATTCAATAAGTTATACCTAGCAAAAGATAGTACATCAACTATCTATCTGTCAAGAGAACAAAACTTAGAATAAAATGAAAACAAAATCATTGGGTTCTCTTCTTTTTGCGATGCTTTGTGACTTGCCTGATATGCCGATGTTTAAACATCAACGGAGCTATGTCCATCCTAGAAGAATTGTTGGATCCCAAGAAGAATCATGATATTCCTAAAGATCTTTGAGAATATATACTTCTATTCCTGCATTAGTTGGATGGATAAAGATAACATGAAGGTTAGATAAGAAATGCATTTATAAAACATCTACAATCAAAGATCTAGAATTTACATGCAGTAATAAAACACTTAGCTCACAATTATGAACACTTGCAGTCACAGTTCTGGAATATAATGCAAAATAAGTGAAATTAAGTCATAATCATAAAACACTACCTTCACTATTATAAACAACTAAGGTCACATTTAAAAAACGAGATGTTATCCATTGACCTCTGTATGCAGAAATAGGAAATTACAATTTTCATCTAATGCTTCACTCCACAATCATCTAACATTTAGACATCAATCAAGTCACAAACAAAGAAGAACTAATGTTATAATCCTAGACTTCTTGTTGTACATGCAGGTCACAATCAATTTTATTCAGTTTAAAAAACAAAAACAGATAAAAAAAATTGCAGAATAATTCGGTCACAAACGGATAAAAGGCAAGTCACATTTATAGAATGAGAATAACACTCCGTTCAATCAAACAAAATCAGGTTACAGTCAAATTACACTCAAAGATTAACTTCACCCGAAATTAGAAAAAAACCAGGTAATTATAACCTAGTATCTTCAAAATACAACTTACCCATAAAATAAGCCTTCCATAAAACAGATTTAAAAAAAAAAAAAAAAAATCAACTATGAATTACTTTACCTTCTTGGAATTCAAATTTGCATTGGACCCATAGCTTTTGAATTTTTTTTATCGAGTTTCTTTTATGAGATTTGGTTCTTTTTCTATAATATCACACTTTAATCAGCGTCATTTTCCTTCGTTGAACGATGGACACTCGTTAGAATTTGTAAGGATTTAGAGTTCAAAATCTCTTGCAGTGAGGGGAAAAAGGAAGTGTGAAATTTAAAAATGACAACTAATATGTAGATGCTTAATCGGCGATGAAGTGTTCCGATTTTCACTCTCCCTTAACCAACGTGGAAGAAGATGTTCAACAATGGCTTCTATGTCAAAAATTTGTTCGCAAAATATTCCCGCAAGTGTACGGGTTTGTTGTACAAATAATAATTATGATGAGTGAGTTACCGTCCCACAGGAAATAATGTTCAATTCTAGTGTATCCGTTGTATCTAAATTCGTAGCAATAATAAAAGATGATTGATTTGTATTTAACTAAATTCTATGACTACGAAATCAATAAAAGAAAGAAAGTGGTTTTTTAAATCAAGCGTGGATGAATGTATTGGATTTTCGAATCCACTACTTTACTCTAGAATTCAATTCTTAACTTGTGATAATTAATTCAATCCTTACATTCGTGACGATCGATAATTTCACTTTTATTTATTATTCTTTTCTAAGATATAATAAACCTATATTGATCACAACACGATCATATTCCTAGTCCGCACTCATATGATAAACTTGCATTAAAACATATGATTATCACACACGATCGCACGCTTCACAAATATTATTCTTAATATTTATTCTTCATGTGTTCCATATACAGTGTTCTACCTATCGTGAGTTTTCCAACACTATGAATAAGCAACTCATTGTTTTAATGGTGCGCAAGCATTAAAATAATATGAAAAACCATGTATATAAAATCACAAAACGTAAGAATTAACTAAAAATCACAAGTTTTGAATTAAAAACTAGAAATCAAGTAGTTTCATTATCCATCCAATACAAATAAACTTAGCCTAGCATAATGTTATGTAAATCACAAAATAAGATTTGGAAAAAATCACCCGGAATGAAAAATAATGAATGAAAAGTGAAAACTCAATTTCTTCAATCCGGACTTTGAATCTTATATCTCTTGTGATAATCGCCTTTGAATCTTGTGCTAACCTCTTTCTTTTGGTGAAATTTAGGATTTGATATGCTTTTAGTCGTTCACCCCCTTAGAAAGTAGGTTAAATTTGGTTTTTTATAGGAATTTGGATAAAACTAGAAAATTGGGCCAATCAGGCCCAGAATTAGCATGTGCGCACGCACTGTGTTATCCCTTGGCCGCGCACCGTTCAATTGGTTTGCTCTTGGTAGATAAAACCTAAGCCCGTGCGCACGCAAGAGATTTTGCATGTGCTCGCGCGTAGGCAAAAAATCTTCCAATTGTTGCACTTTGGTCCCTGAATTTCATTCTTTGTTTATTTTGGTTCCTTCTTTGTATTTTCTTGACCCTAAATCTTCCAAATTCATTTAATTGACTCCAACATCTCTCCAGTCATCGATACTAGGTCCGAATCATCTATTATCATTTTGCGATTTAGTCCCCACACTTTGGATTAGGTCCACTTTAGCCAATTTTTTGCCTCTTTTCTCCAATTCTTCATCAACCATTGAGTTTTACGTACGAAATGAAATATAACACAAATTAGGTAGTATTTTATCCAAAGAACAGTAAAATATCATCATTTAGAACCTCGAATAAGTGTAGAAACTACACTTATCATGGCGACCGAGAAAATAAAATAAAATAAAATATTGTGTTTCATTTTAAAACAATTTCTCTTGTATAAATAGAAAAATAATTTGGATTATATTATTTCGTCCCTACGACACTTCCTAAGAGTTCAAATTAAAGTTTTGGTCACAATAGTAAAGTTTTGCGCACTTGTTGTTTTTTTTTAAATTTTTGTAAGGTATTGAATTTCTCTTAAAACAATAAATTTTTTTTATGTTGACGACACATGTTATATTAATTTTTGCATACATGTTTAGTACTTAAATTTTTAAAAATTAGATAAATCGGATATGGTGTACCAAACGACTCCTAATTCATCCCTTCATAATTATTTTTTCATTGGTTTTCCTCCACAAATACATTCCCATTTTAATTTTTTTTATTCTTTAAGTTGACTATTCATTTTTTCTCCACTAAGCATACCATTTAAATCATTTACCAAATGCCATAACCTCCAAATCACTTAATGCCATTATGGTAATTATAAAACAAAACTTCCATTCATATGAAAGGGTGCCCTACACGTTTTTTTAACCCATAACCCACAATTTATACACCTAATTAATATTCCACTACTATTGTTTTAAATTCCATTTTGGTTACTACCAATTACCATCATCATTTTTGTATTTGAAAAACAATAATCTCGTATAACCTCTAAGGCCATATTCCCTTCCCCAAACTATTTTACCCACACGTAAATATTTCTGCTTTTCTTCCCATAGACTAAGGCACTTTGAATCTAAAAAAAAATTCTAAAGAAGAAGTGAAGAGAACGTTGTATTTTATCTAAGGTAGGGATGTTTACGACACTTTTGTATATAGAGTAAAAGTATTTGTTTTCGATTTGCATTCACGTGTTATTGTCTTACTCATGAGAGAATGGAAGCACCCTATGGGTGGTTCAAATAAGAGATGAATATATGAATTTTGATTGATGAAAAGGGGTTGATAAAACCTAAGAGTATGCAGACTGTTTGATCATCGGCTTTGAAATTGACGGTGACCCAAATAACCAAAGTTTACAATTTTAACATATTCTTTTTTATCTATTTACTTAAGCATTTCCTACTGAGTATTATTTGTGATACTCATTCCTACAAAATTTACAGATTAATTGAAGGCATGGCAATGATTTGGCATGGTGGTAAGTGCTCAGCGATTTGAAATGTTTTGAACTTTTAGTAAAATTTCCATTTGTGTAAATCTCTTATAAATCCTTAGATGATACTTTTAAAATGTTTAATTTTCTGTTTTCACCTAATTTTACATATGTTGCATGTCAAATATAACTTAGAAACTTTGGAATGACTACGCGTGAAAGTTAATTATTGCTAGGTTGAATTTCAGATTCAGTCCTTCTATTTGAAAGTGGTAAAAATTGGACTACGTTACAAGTTTTAGAGTGAAATCAGTGTGGTCTATGAGTCTTCTAATAGTAACCTTTGGAATTACCCTAAAATATTATCTAGAGAAAAAGTTATGTCCATTTTGGTAGACACGTCGACTCAGTTCTGAATTTTTTGTCCATCATTGTCGAACAATAGTTTCATGTTTCAAACATTATCATCGAGACCCCAATTTTTTATATGATGTACATATATGAATGTTATAATCCTATTTAAAATTTCATAATTCTTCGTCAACGTTTGCTAAGTCAACCATGTTTTTCTCTTTCCGCTGCTGTATAATGGTATTTGCTGAAATTTCTCCAATATTTTTCAAAAATCAAATTATACCATATTTTCTAAAATCTATATAGACATATATCTCCCATTATAATTTTTGCATGTTTCAGACACCAAATTTTTTCTTATTTACAATTTATTTTTGTTAGCATTAAAGAAGTCAAACAAAGAAGAAGATTTTTTTAACGCTTCAAGTTTCGAGAATTTGAGGTGTTACTAGGGCTGTCCGTGGGTCGATTCGGTTCGGTTCTGAAGAGACCCGAACCGACCCAAAACTTTCGGGTATTTAATAAATGGACCCGTCGGGTCCAAATATAATTATGGAACCGTTCGGGTTCGGTTCCGTTCGGGTCGGTTCGGTTCCGTTCGGTTCCCAGCAACACTACATAAATATAACTAATGACATTTCATTCGTAACTTTTACAAATTAACGTAGTCCAATTCAAAAACATATAAATAACTAACCATCCAATAAGATTAATTCAATGCATACAAATACCAAAAAGTAGATATTAATATTACAGCAACACTACATAAAGTATATTCATTTGCTTCAAATTAAAATGGGCTAATGGGTTTTAAAAATGATTTGGGCTTTAAAATTAAAATTATGAAATAATCTGATTTTTAATTAATTTGCTAATTTGTTTTTAAAAAAAATTTAATTAATTCAATATAAAAAATAAAAAAATTATTTAGTTTCGGTTCTTCGGTTCTTCGGTTCTTGGTCTAGACCCGACCCAAACCCATCAGTTCTCGATTCGGGTACCCGTTCGGGTATTTAATTTATGAAGAACCGCTCGATTCGGTTCGGTTCGGGTTCGGTTCGGTTCGGGACTTTTGGACACCCCTAGGTGTTACGACTTGGTATCAGATCATGGATTATTTTCCGTAGGCTTAAAAAAAAAATTTTTTTACAAGGATCCTAACCACCGTGCCTATCATAGCCGCGCCATGCCGATTTAGAAGTAAACAAAGTTTTATAAATATGCTTATATCTATGTGATGAGAATGAGAAAGTTTATTCTAGATACAACATCTGAAATGTATGTATGAATATTAGTATATGTTGGAGTTTGAATACTTTTTGTAGATAATCATTATTACACCAAGCAATTTGAGAACGTGACCCAATTGAATGTTATTTAAGTCCTCGAGAATTAACTAAAACTTATTAGATACCCGTTAATTGGACTTCAAATAATTGGTATGATAGAGATGGCATGGATTAAGAAAACTTGTAGGAAGACGAGTTCATTGATGCCTCGTCAATATGAGATCGTGAAGTAATATAAAGAGTATCGGTTGAATCCATCCCACAATATGGGCCAGCACATTTGGGAGATGTTAGTAAGGTGGAGGAAGGTGAGGCGACTTGGCCATATGGTCACTGGTCGTCAGGCCACCAGTCTTCTCATTGATACCTTGCCAGAATAGTGGCTAGAGGTGGCCGAGTCGATGTATAATTATTTATGGGAAGCTGACATGCCTACCTTGCCTTGAGAGATTGATTATGTGGTTTTCAGTGCAGAGTTGGTTGAACAGTGGGAGTTGGCCGGACTTGCGATTCCCGAGGATGATAGTGTACCTACTGAGATGTACATTCGTGAAGATGCACCTCTACCTATTTCAGATGATGAGGTGCAACCTTCTATGAAACCTAGGGTTCATGGAGGTTGTATTAGCGATGATGATGGCAATGATGAATAGATGAGTGAAATTTTAGGGGATTTTATTAAGTGTTGTTGATGCCTAGTAAGATTCATTTTGTTTTCCGGTTGATTTGCGCCAGACGCTCTTTTATTATTTTGTATTCCTCTTGAAGGATTATTTTGAGATGATAATACAAGATGTTGGGTTAAAAAAATTTCTTTTCCTCTATTTTGGGCAAGTATAGTGGATTCCTCTAAGTGAGACTACAATTATTATGACATATAGGAATATGATGCAAGCAAGGATGATTAGAGAGTTAAGGCGGGAGATTGATGGCTGAAACATGCATTGGCTGCCTAAGCTACACCTCTAGCATCTCAAGTTCCACCAGTTCTCCAAGCACTGCCCGTACCACCAACATACCCTGCTACACCGCTTATTCCAACAGTAGAACAATTTTGTAGATATCGACCCCTTACCTTTGATGGTGGGAAATACCCTCTGGCAGCTGATGAGTAGTTATGTACTATTGAGAAGATCTTTCGGCTTTTCTCTTGCCTAGAAGATCAAAAGATATTACGTGCCGAGTTGATGCTGAGTAGAAGAGCAGGCCATTGGTGGGAATCCTCATCATGCACTCGCACTGAGGAGGAACAATGTAATCTGACTTAGACTCAATTCAAGATAAAGTTAATAGAAAAGTATTTTCCACAAGCTCTGCTAGACAATAAGGATGCAAGATTTTTAGGGAGATATGAAAATTTCTGAGTATGAGAGTAAGTTCAAGGAATTGTCCCGATATACCCCACACCTTGTAAGTACCGAACTCATGAAGGCAAAACGTTATGAGAGGGGCATACGCCCAGAGATTAGGCAGGTTGTGAGTTCACACGATCTCACCACCTTTCAAGTAGCGGTAAATAAAGCTCGGATAGTGACCTACTCAGGGGTGAAGTTGGTGAATCATGGACCTCGTAATGACTTTGGAAAAAGGAAGTGTTAAGATAAGATTAAGAATACTAGATATTTTAAAAAGCAAGCAAATACGGGTCGGACAAGCAATCATTTACCTCAATGTCCTAAGTTTAACAAGTTTCAGAAAGAAGAGTGTTTGTTTGGAAAGTATGTTTGCTATAAGTGTGGTTAGCCCGGTCATGTGGTTTTCTCATGCGCATTGATTAAGAAACCCGAGCAGGAGAAGAAAGGAAAAGCAAGGGTCTTTGTTTTAACTCATGACGAGGCTGCACAAAATCCATACATAATCGCAGGTATTTTATTTGTCTCTAGTATTTCGGTTTACGTCTTTATTGATTCTGGTTTGACTCATTCGTTCATATCTAATGCATGTCTAGCTAAAATTAATGTTTCATGTCAGAAGAGTGATAGTGTACTAGATGTTAGTATGCCATCAGAGGGAACTATTGATACAGATTGGATAGTAAAGGGGGAACAAGTAAATTTGGATGGATTGACTTTAGAGGCCGACTTGTATGTTATAGAGATGAAGGGTTTTGATATTATTTTAGGTATGGATTGGTTAGGTGAAAATCGAAACACGATTGTATGTTTTGAGAAAGATGTAATTTTCAAAGACTGGGAGAAGAAGAGTTCAAATTTTATGGGTCGAAGATTAAGGCACTTCCTCACATCATCTCCGTTTTAAAGGCCGAGAGCATGTTGATGAAGCCTGATTGTCAAGGGCATCTTGTCAGTCTTATTAGCACATCATCTCAAGAAAAAGTATTAGATGATGTGCTAATAGTACGTGAGTATACTGGCATGTTTCCCAATGATCTACTGGGTACTCCACCCGATAGACAAGTGGAATTCACGACAGATCTGGTATTTGGAGCACTCCTGTGTCCAAATCCCTATACCGAATGGTACTAAAAGAATTACAAGAGTTGAAGATCCAGTTAGAAAAATTTCTAGACAAAGGGTTCATTAGACTGAGTGTATCTCCATGGGGAGCTCTCGTACTCTTTGTAAAGAAGAAAGATGGTACAATGAGAATGCGCATCGACTATCGTGAACTAAATAAGTCGACGATCAAGAATAAGTATTCCCTCCCTAGGATTGAGGATCTATTTGATCAGTTGAAGGGTGCATCCATGTTCTCGAAAGTTGATTTAAGGTCGGGCTACCATTAGCTGAAGAATAATTTGGTAGGTGTACCAAAGATGACATTTAGAACTCGATATAGGCATTATGAGTTTACGGTGATGCTCTTTGGCTTGACGAATCCCCTGCTGTGTTTATGGACTTGATAAATAAGGTGTTCTATCAGTATTTGGATATGTTTGTCATCGTATTTATTGACGACATATTGGTATACTCAAAAGATTCTCATCAACACAAAGAACATCTGAAAATAGCTTTGGAAACACTGTGTGAAGAGAAGTTGTTTGTCAAATTCAAGAAATGTGAATTTTGGATGGACCAAGTGGGATTTCTAGGTCATACGGTTTCAGCATGAGGACTTGAAGTGGACCAATCCAACGTTGAAGTTGTGACCAATTGGCCGAAACCTAAAAATGTTGGAGAAGTGAGGAGTTTTCTAAGTTTAGCCGGCTATTATCAGCGATTTATAAAAGGATATTAAGTTTACTGAGTCCTATGACACAGTTGACTTAGAAGGGTATTAAGTTTGTAGGGTCAGAGAAATGTGAACGGAGTTTTCAAGAGTTAAAGGACAGGCTAGTATCTGCACTAGTGTTGACTATTCCTAATGGTCTGGAAGGTTTTGTAATTTATAGTGATGCATCTAAACTTGGTTTAGGATATGTTTTGATGCAACATGGGAAAGTGATAACTTATGCTTCGAGGCAATTGAAACAATATGAACAGAATTGCCCTACTTATGACCTCGAACTGGCAGTGGTAGTGTACGCCTTGTAGATTTGGCGCCACTACCTATATGGGAGCAAGTGTGAGATCTACACCGATCACAAGAGTCTCAAATACTTATTCACCTAGAAAGAGCTGAATATGAGACAGGGACGGTGGTTAGAATTTGCGAAGGATTATGACCGCACTATCTTGTACCACCCAGGTAAGGCTAATATAGTCGCTGATGATTAATTAGAGATTTTGAGAACTTGAGAATTGAAGTATATATTTCACCAGTAAGGACATCATCAATGTTAACAAGTCTTATTGTGAAATCAACACTCAGGGATAGAATAGTAGCTGCTCAGAAAGATGACCTATTTTTAGAAAAGATTAGGTCTGAGGTGGGAACTGAGAAGAGGATAGTGTTATTTCGTCACTACGACACTTCCAAGAGTTCAAATTAAAGTTTTGATCGCGATAGTAAAATTTTGAGCACTTGTTTTTTTTTTTTTTTTTTAATTTTTGTAAGGTATTGAATTTCACTAAAAACAATAATTTTTTTTTTATGTTGACAACACACGTTATATTAATTTTTGCATAAATGTTTAGTACTTAAATTTTTAAAAATTAGATAAACTGGATATGGTGTACCAAACGACCCCTAATTCATCCCATCATAATTATTTTTTCTGTCTCTCACTCACGGTATTTCCTCTACAAATGCATTCCCATTTTATTTTATTTTTATTCTTTAAGTTGACTATTCATTTTTCTCCACTAAGCATACCATTTAAATCATTTACTAAATGCCATAACCTCCAAATCACTTAATGTCATTATGGTAATTATAAAACAAAACTACCATTCATATGAAAGGGTGCCTACACGTTTTTTTAACCCATTACCCACCATTTATACACCTAGTTAAATTTCACTACCATTGTTTTAAATTCTATTTTGGTTGCTACCAATTACCATTATCATTTTTGCATTTGAAAAACAATAATCTCCTATAACCTCTAAGGCCACATTTCCTTCCCCAAACTATTTTACCCACACATAAATTTTTCTTCTTTCTTCCCATAGACTAAGGTACTTTGAATCTAAAAATATTTTCTAAAGAAGAAGTGAAGAGAACGCTGTATTTTATTGAGCGCAAGAGGATATTCAAACTCTAAGTGTTTAAGGTATGGATGTTTACGACACTTTTGTATGTAGAGTAAAATTATTTGTTTTCGGTTTACATTAACGTGTTATTGTATTACTCATGAGAGAATAGAAGCGCCCTATGGGTGGTTCAATAAGAGATGAATTTTGATTCATGAAGAGGGGTTGTTAAAACATAAGAGTATGCAGACTGCTTGAGCACCGGTTCGCTTTGAAATTGACGGTGACACAAATAACCAAAGTTTGCAATTCTAGAAAACATATATTTTTTAATCTATTTATTTAAGTGTTTCCTACTGAGTATTACTTGTGATACTCACTCCTACAAATTGGAGGCATGGCAAGGATTTGGCATGGTAGCAAGTGCTCGTCGATTTTAAATGCTTTGAACTTTTAGTAAAATTTCCATTCGTGTAAATCTCTTATGAATCCTTAGACGATAATTTTAAAATGTTTAATTTTCTGTTTTCGCCTAGTTTTACACATATTGCATGTCAACTATAACTTAGAAATGTTGGAATGACTACGCATGAAAGTTAATTATTGCTGGATTGAATTTCAGATTATGTCCTTCTATTTGAAAGTGGTAAAACATGGGCTACGGTACAAGTTTTAGAGTGAAATCAGTGGAATTTCAAAGGTCTATGAGTCTTCTAATAGTAATCTTTGGAATTACCCTAAAATATTATCTAGAGAAAAAGTTATGTCCATTTTGGTAGACTGCGTCGACTTAGTTCCTAATTTTTTGTCCAGCATAGTCGGACAATATTTTCACGTTTCAAACATTATCATCGAGATCCCAATTTTCTATATGATGTACGTATATGAATTTTATAATCCTTGTTAAAATTTCATAATTGTTCCTCAACGTTTGCTAAGTCAACTATATTTTTCTCTTTCTGCTGCTGTATAATGGTATTTGCTATCCAATGTTTTTCAAAAATCAAATTACTCCATAATTTCTAAAATCTATATGGACATATATCTCCCATTATAATTTTTGCATGTTTTAAACTCCAAAATTTCTCTTATTTACAATTTATTTTGGTTAGCATTAAAGAGGTCAAACAAAGAAAAAGATCTTTTTTAACGCTTCGAATTCCGAGAATTTTGGGCGTTACATTCTATATATATACAATTAATATTAAGTATTTTAATTATAACCTGATTTGTGAATAAATAAAGTCAAAATCTGGTTATTGAATTTGAAAGTTAAAAAAAAATGTGAGTGTAATTTTCCCCTAAAATTATGTGAGCTTTTTTTTTTTTTTCAATCTCAAAGCACCCACTGGATCCTTAATGGGTCATCTTGTAGTTCAAGCATAGAAACAAAGAATTTATCTTACCGTTACATTTGAAACCTATCCGAGGATTTGGCCGATAAATCATTTATAATCATGCTGCAGTAACATAATGGTTGACATACTTTTTGACAAAATGCAAAACGATATCTTATCATTGGACTGTTTTAAACATTGTCAACATCCCCATCAAATTATCTGTTGTCAACTGAGATTATATCACTGCATCTTTTACAATTTTTCTGTCAAAAGATCAAAATCCAACCATTTTAAATCATGTGATGATTGCATGATGTAATTCTGGGGAATGAGGGAGCTTTGAAGATTATTTTATCTATTTTCTATGGATAAGCCTGTTGTTCTTTAGTATGGAAATATAGATGTATGAAAGAGCTGTCTTCTTTTTAATTGTTAAAAACTACTCCTCTGTTTGAATTTGAATGGCCAAACTAGCAGTGTATTATATCATTCTATATATATAATGATGTTCTGACTTGTGAGAGATTAACTATTCCTCTACTTCATTTGCCATTAAGATTTCCATTTTCAAGTTACAACTAAGAAAATTCGAAATATCATTGATTTGCAATTTAAAATAGATGCATATCGCCTGATATATGTGATCTTTGATGTATATGCATGAAGGCTGAACTTAATCATCAATCCACATTCTTACACTTGGCAGTGAATTATATTGATGAAATAAATTTGAAAATCGTAAGTTAATCTAATTAGGTGTGGAAGAGCAATATTTAGAAATATTTAATCGCCTATTGAAGCGTTTTATCTCTGTGAAGTAAGGTGTCATCCTGAAGAATATAAATATACCAAAATATGCTCATAATAAACCACAAACTAATATAAAATAGATCAAATAGAAAATAACAAGTTCTCAAATTAGTAATCATGTAACAAAATTAGACTTTATTACTAAAAGTGGAGACAACTCAAAAATTTCTAATCTAATGGCTATTAATACGATCTTATGCCATCATCATCTTCATTATAAGTTTCTTTTCGCTCATTGGCATCATTCTCCAATTTCAATGTTGTATTCTCCTTCACATTTTGCTTCCGTGTAGGTAGAGAAAAGAAAATAGGACTCGAAAAACATTTGAGGTTATAAAGAAATAACTCAAAAATCTAATGGAAATACTCAAATGTTTGAAAATATCAAGGCTTAGCCCAATTAAATAGAGGCGTAAGCCTCACAGACGGTATTTAAGGTATGGTTTTTGAGGAATTTTATGATAGTCTCACATGAGGTGGGATTCGAGACGTAAGTCTCAAATAATTTTTTTTAAAAAAACGTCAAGAAGAGGGAAGAAAGTAGTTCAAATCTTTGAACTCGGTATACATGGTCATTTTGATTTCCCTAATGGTCGTGGTTTGTTACGTGTAAAATATACTGATTATACCGCAAACGTATAGTTGTAAAGTTTTGTAATGTAACGTGAAATTAGAATGTCGAACTCACATGGACTGAAAATCAAATTCTGACTAAGTGCTATAATGAGAATAACCCTTATTTTATCTAGACAATCATATTTATAATATCAACAATTGAAAACAAGGTTTAAGAAATATGAGGAGCCTAGGGTTTTGATTTAATCGACAATTGAAAACAAGTTTTAAGAACTAAGCAATATGAGAAGAGACTAGGATTTTGATTTCATATATCAATTATGTTTCTCAATTTTCTAGTTATCTTCAATTAATTTTTCTAAGTTTATAAGCAAAAATCCTAATATAATTCTACTCTCTCTCTCGGTTTCAAGTAAAAATTATTCTTAAAATTCAATTTCAATATGCTCTAAATAAAAAAATGCAAGAATTATCAAGTTCTATGGTTTTTATGTGAAATAGCTCGAAATGAATTATACTTTCTTTCGAAACCTTTAAAATCCTAAGTTGTGTTATTCTATAATCAATTCAAGATTTCTTCTTTCGAGTGTCGAATCTTAAACATCAAATCATTCAATCAATGATCAATTGATTGAAAGTATTAAATACAAATAACACAAATACATTTATCAGGCGATATCAGAGTGTGCAGAAAGTGACTACGTTGACGTGAGAGGAATCGAGATCTGTTGTTCCCATCATCCATTTAGATTTTAGGATCAACAATTTTTTAAAAAAGAATCATAAATTCAAATCATTTCAACTTTTTTTTTTAAAATCCGAAATGGATCTTAATTATTAAATAATCCTTGTCGGCGTGTAATATGAACATCTGACTTGTACCTGTATAACTATCCCTGTCTTGGTCAATGAATATTGTTTAAGTTAATTATTTGTAATAAATATTTAATCATAAATTATTTGGTTGAATCAACGTGGAACAGTAATTGGGTTATGAATAAGAGTACGCGGATATCTTACTATAAGTATGCAAAATGATTCTCCAACTTTGCTCATAAAATTTGGACCCACTTTAATTATTGCACTATAAATATTAAGGTGCGTTTCATTGGCTTTATTTTTCATGGAAAATGTCATTTCTTTTACCCAAGTTCCTACTTTTGGGATGCTTGATTGACATTATTTTTCATAAAAAATATTTTATAAAAGTTGATCACGTGATCATATTTTTCTGAAAAACAAGGAAAACATTTTCTTTAAGGAGGAGTATGTTGTTATTTTCCAGAAAATTAACTCACTCTCTCTCTCTCTCTCTCTCACACACACACACATCTACCTCCCTATCTCAGATATTCATTAATAAAATATGGACAAATATGACTTTTTAAAAATTGAAAATTAAATCAATCAAACACATTTAATTAATAATTTTCATTTCAGCTATCAAATATCAAGGGAAAGAAAGCTTACCCAATAAATAATCTAATTAGAATTAATGTTTCGTTTACTAATTTATTATTTGCTACTTTAGACGCATAATTGATATTTTGGTCCGAGCATATGGGATCCATGATATTTATTTTTTGAATTAAGCCATGTTGCCAGAAAGAATTTGACATCTTGGATGACCTACTCTCACATGTGTATGGGCCTTGCATGGGACCACGTGAAAATAAAATGAAAAAAAATCCCCCACCCACCCTCAACTGTGAGTGTATGTCACCTAGGGTGTCAAATTCTTTCTGGCACCCTAGCATGATTGTTATTTTTTATTGGTAAAAAAGAAGCTAATAAGGACAACAGTCAAAGATAGAAAAATAAAAAAATAGTAGCAACATTGTACAAAGTCTATTTTGCCCTTCCAATGGCGCCTATATGTGAATGGAGAGAGAGGGAAAATAGTAATTACATACAAATATTTCTAGGGTAAATTTGATATTTCGTAAAGGATCATATTACATGTACATAAATATTGATACATTGATTTACACTCATGTGAGTTGACATCTTTTGGTACATAAATCTTGACAGCACCCTTTTCAATTAACCGTCAAATTTTTGATACATGGGTGGATGTCAATTAAGGTGTACACTTTATATGTATAAGTAGTTTAATTAATTCGTAAAACGTATGTCTGTAACTACAATCCTACACGAAACTTTAATATTCTAGGTTCAAATTTTTTAATTGGAAAAATCCACTAAAATCTATCAAAATATGATAGATTCAGCCGAAAAGCTGCACTAGACTCAATAATGTTTGAGCAGCACTACGTGTACATAGAATATTTCACATAATGTTTATAATGTAATCATGATATCTTGACAAAGCTAAAGTTGTTAACTTTATGAACACAATTAGACTGCACTATCGTAATGTCCATTAAAGCCATTAGAGGTCAGTACTGAAGATTTATTTTCTTGTTTTACTTTCAGATATGTATAGCATTGTTCGTCTAAAATTATTATTAACATTTTTGGAGGAATAATATTGGAGTCTACGGAATGTATGAATAATACATTAGTAGTAGTTATGGATGTGTGTTTAAAATTAATGTTTAGAAAACATGAATAGAGACATTAATATATCTTTTCATTCGGTATGTATAAACTATTATTTCAATGTTGAACTGACTTTTGACTTGTGCGTATTAGAATATTAATCTAGACTCAAATGAATAACGACTTAATGAACTTATTTTTATTTATGTATCTAGAAATTTTAATGAATGTTTAAAATTCATGTATTAGCATTTAATTCTTGTGTACTAAATGTGTTGCTCATGTTGGAAAAAATATAAAGGATTTTATTAAATTGTGTATCGATAAGAATAAAATAATATGGAACATTGATAAACACATAGGTGTTTTAGGAATTACCCTTGTAGTGTGTTTTACAAAAAATCCTTCGATCTTTGATCTTCTTGATTCCACCTTCAAGTCTCCTTGTTTGATTTTCTTGATTTACTTTCAAACATTTTGACCTTCTCCAGTGTTCTTCAAGAACTCAAAATTGTAGAAATTTCTTTTGTGTGTGGACACAATAATTATTATGATCTTGTAATTAAACCCTAATGTAAGTGTCTCTATGTTATGGATTTGATTAGGAGGCATCACAATCCCAAAAGAACTCTTTCTTTTGATTGGATAAGGATCCTAAATAAAAAGACTCTTTAATTCCCTTCCAAATCAAAATCTTCCATATCTTTTATTTCGTTTGGATAAAGATCCTAAATAAAAAAGAATCTTTTATTCTCATCCAAATCAAAAACTTCCATATCTTAAATGGCACATGTTTGGCACATGTGAGACACATTCCGATTTAATTAATTTATCTTTCTACAGTAAATAATAATAAATTGGATTTTTCCTCTCTATCAGGCTTTCCCTCACAGGCCTTTTACAGGCTATCTCACATGAGGTGGGTCCTCGTTAAAAAAAACCCCCAAAAATGTTAAAACACCCACCCACCCCATCTCACATTTTTGTGCCAGGTCTTTTACCGACTTGGCACAGCAGCTCGTCCCTAATAAATTATAACTCTTATAATTTATTCCGGTTCTTATTTTGAAACCACTAAAGGGATCAAACGGACCCAATTAAATCAAGCTCCAATAAATTAATCTTGACCCGATCAACTCGATTCGTCCAGATAATTTATTAATCACATTCTATTTCACTAAAAAACGTGATTGCACTCTTAACTCAATTGAAATTACTGAAACTACAATAATTATATCCTTTGACATATTGTCCTTACCCGTCAATCATGTTGAAAATTTGGAACAAGGCAAAATGACCAAAATGCCCTTTCCAAAAATTAATATTTTTATTTCAAAATGTCACAATTACTCGAAAGGCTAATATTAAACTAATAACTCATTTGTAATATTTCATCATCACAAAAAATATAAGTTTTGGAGAACAATTTTCTTCTCCTAAATTTCTATCCTAAATTTTACTTTCATCCGTTCGTTTGAGATTTATCAAATCTTCCAACAAATTGGTATTATAGATTGGTTACAATATGGCATCTAACAACAACAATATGTTTCAACCTCAACTCCCTTGCTTCTTTCTATGGGAAGAATTATAGCCGATGTAGTCAACTAATGAAAGTTTTATATGGTTCCCAAGAGTTATGGGAAATTGTTGAGAATGGATTTTTGAGCCACGAGATCAAGCTGTTCTTACTCAACAACAAAAATAATGAATTAAAGGAGAATCACAAGCAAGACAAGAAGGATTTATTTTTTATTTATGAAACCATTGATGAAGCAATCTTTGAAAAAAATTCCACAGCAACTTCAGCAAAGGCAACATGGGACACTTTGCAATCAACTTATCAAGGTGAAGATAAAGTGGAAATGGTAAGATTGCAAGCTCTAAGATCTGAATTTGATACACTAAAAATGAAAGACTCTGAGTCGGTGGAGGAATATTTCAATCGTGTTCTCTCTATTGTTAATCAATTGAAAGTAAATGGAGAAGAAATTTCATATCAGAGAATAGTTGAGAAAACTCTTAGGAGCATTACTAAAAAATTTGAGCACGTTGTTGTTGTCATTAAAGAATCAAAAGACTTGACCACTTTATCAGTAAATAGTTTGATGGGATCTTTCCAATCTCATGAGCTTAGATTGAAGCAATTTGATACTTTTTATTTAGAACAAGCCTTTCAATCTCAAGCTTTTTTTGGGAAAAATTTTAAAAGACGAAGAAGTGGACGTGGAGGTGGTAGAAATTTCGAGTCCCAGAACAACAACAAAGAAAGCAAAGAAGAAGTTCCTTTTTAGGTCGAGGAAGAGGAAGAGGCCAAAGCAGAGGTCGTGGTAATTTCTCTTATATACACTGCTACAATTGCAATCGTTTTGGCCATACTAAAGTGGATTGCAGGTTTAAGAAGAATGATGGTGGCAAAAATAATTCAAATTTCATGCACGAAGTTGTCGCTGAAAATGTCCTGTATCTTGACAGTGGTTGCAGTAATCACATGACTGGTAATAAAATAAAGACATTTTTACAATTTTGGATGATTATCTCCAAAGTGAAGTCAAGATTGGTGATGACAAGTGGCTTCAAGTAAACGGAAAAGGCGATATTCTTATTTAGACAAAGAAATGTGTCAAACGAATCACCGATGTGTTCTATGTTCCAGGTCTTAAACATAACCTGTTGAGTGTTGGGTAGATTCTTCAAAAGGGACATGACTTTAATTTCAAAGATGATGTGTGCGAGATCAAAGGTACAGATGGTGTTCTTATTGCAAAAATAAAAATGACTTCGAGCACTTGTTTCAACACTTTTGCGAATGATATTTCATGGCTGTGGCATTTTCAGTACGAACATTTGAGTTTTAGCTCATTGCCTCATATTTTTCAAAATCATATGATGAGAGAAATGGATGTTGGGTTTTTTGATGTCCAATAAATCCATAGCAATGATGCTAAACAATTTGGATTATATTTCATAGGCCTCGGCCGATGAGTGAAATAACTATCAACACAATCAATTTATAGACTCAACCCGAAAATAACTCGGGCTGGAGGCAACTTAATTAGCTAATATTGCCTATGGCCACTATAACTCTTGGATGGTCCTTTTAATGTGTTGGCCCATTACTTTGTTGCTTGGCCCAATTGATGATATAACCTAACCTATATATATATGCCCATTTTGTAGTGTGGAAACGTGTGTGGTTTGTGAATGTGTTGAAGAGAGAACTTGTGGCTGCTTTCTTCTCTTTCTTCGTGCCTTGCCTTCTCTCTGCCTTTGTGGTCCCCTTTTTGCAAACATCGCCATCTTGTGTTCTTTGTGGGTATATTATAAGTGGCAACCAATGAGTTATAATATTAGTTGTGGTTGGAGTAATTGATTGATTGTGTTTGATATTTGGTAAGATGAACTGAGCTCCAATTCCACCAAATCGAAGGTCTATTTCGCTACAATTGGTGTCAGAGCCATGTTGGTGGTGGATTTTCGATGAAAAATAGACCTGAAAATGCCTAGAAACGAAGCAGAAATCGATTGGAACAAACTGTCCAAATTTTTTCCCAAAAATCGGACCTATAAGCTTGATTTCTAGGCAATCCAGAAGTCCAATGGTCAAATGGAGGCTAGAACATTGATCTGCAGACCGAAGCACACCTGGTGGGTAGCGCGTGATCGACGGCAACAGCGCGTGGCTACCCGCGTGTGGTACTTCGATGACCGCGCGTGAGGGCGAGTGGAGCGTTTTTCAACGACAGTGTCTTCAGGCAATTTGTTCCTGACGGTTTTATGTTGTTAGTTTTCTGTTTCAGGTTATATAGTGAAAACTGGACGATTTTGCTCCTGCATGTTTGTGATTCAGTTCAGTGTTCGATTTATTGCTGCGATTCTTGAAAGCTTTAGGGCGAATAGTAGTGGCCCTAAAGTGGTAAATTCGCGTCTCTCGTTACTTATGGACTCAGATTGGTCCGCTATGGTATATATTAGATTATCCCAAATTTAAATTTCAGTATTAACGCGTCATCGTGTGGGGTGACAATATGATTGTGGTTACCGTGTGGGATAGGAGGACGCTCCAACAGACGCTGAACCATAGCCTCCAATCTCGCCATCGCTTGCCTCTGTTCGTCAATTGTTGCCCACAGATCTACATCTGTATCCCTGTGACCAGCGTCGCGAGGATTAACTCTTCCTCTTTCGTTGTTGTTGGCCATTGAAAAACAAGGCAAATCCTTGCTCTGATACCACTTGACGCAGAACGGAAGACGAAGATTTACGAACGTAAATCTGAAGAGCCAAATTTGGAATCCACCAAAGAAACGAAATTTTATAATAATCAATAATGATTCGAAAAACGTTCAAAAGCCTTTAAATAGGCGTTACAAGAAACCCTAAAAATATAGAATATTAAAACATTCCAAAAATAACGAAAATCTAAAACTGGAAATATGGAAATTAATTATTTGAAGACCTAAACGAAGGAATTTGGCTAAAATCCGGATATCTCGGGCTTTGTCCCGAGTCCAATTTTTCAGGCCGTTTCCAATCGACCTGCCAAATTTCAGCCCATTCCGACACCGTCGCGCCAAATGACCAAATCGCCTTTGGCGCGATCTTTCTTCGTCAATTTCCTGTCCAGCACTTCTTCAAACTCCAAAACTAGTTGTCCTACATCATATGTATTCCTTAACAAAGATAACCCCATCTTTGTGATAAACCGTACGCCATTTTCATTGCAATTTAGTGCTACCATCATTTGAGATCATCATCATTGCTTCCTTGAAAATGTGTCTCCCAATGATATCACCCTTTCAGTATCAATTAAAATCCTTGAATCAAGGCGATGACACATAATATTTGATTGATGGTCCACTCCACAAAGATTTCATACACATTAGTTTACGGAATAAAATAGAGCTACAATTAAACTATTACCTAGTGTTATATTTTGTTGTATTTTACTATCTATCAAATTTAAAAAAAAAAAAAAATTAAAGAAATCGTCCATAAAGCATTTTGCTAACCTTATAATTTCTTTTAAATGTATAAATTAATTTTTATGAAAATATCAAATAAGTCATTTATTTTAAAAGGGTTTGTTTCATTATTCAAAAGCTATAGAATAATTGGATTTGAATCGACCATGGTTTGGACTAAGAGATTGCTATGCGTATAAAAATAAATAAAAAATTTAATGATCACATAATAATTTGTTGTTTAGAACTTCAAAATTTAAGGTTCTTATTCTTCATTCTTCTTCCTTTGAACATTCCCTATGACATCAATGATTTGATTTTTTAGTTCTGAATCCCAACATAGTCAAACATGCTGTTAGAATTAGGGTGTGACCCGAATTTCTTGTTGAAGTAATTGAAGAATTCTAATTGAAGTGCACATCAAGAAAAATTCAGTTTAGAATACTATTGGAGTCCTATGTCAAGTTGAAGTTCTATTTTGGAAGCCCATTAGGAGTTGAAATTTGTTTTGGACTTGATTTTTTGGTATCATACTTCATCAACAATTCTATTAGGAGGGTTTGGACATTTCCTACGTATTCACTATAAATACTAGGTTATTCTATACAATTTTATGGTGTGAGAAAATAGATTACTAGAATTATAGGATCTATTTTAATTTTTCTATTTTCTCAATTATTCTTGAGTTAATAAAATCTCTTAATTCATCTGTCATATTCTTATCTTTATTATTCTTTTGTTTGATCATATACTTCATTATTATTTGCTATATAACTTCAACATCTCAATATGGGGGTTTGTTTTACAACAATTGGTATCAAAGTAATTCTGGTATCTTGGTTGTTTTACAACAATTGGTATTAGAGTGCAATGTTTGATTTGTTCGAAATTTCTGTTCGTGATGATTTCCATGAAGTATGACATTCCTATTTTGGATCGGAGCACTAGATTTTTACTATGGCAGGTTAAGATGCGTGCAATACTCGCACAACTGAATTTGGATGATACGTTACTGGGAATTGACAGAATGCCCGCAACTTTGACCGCGGAGGAGAAATTACGGAAGGATAAGAAGGCAATTTCTCACATTCATCTTCATCTATCAAATAATATTCTTCATTACGTTTTGAAGGAGAATTCAGCAACTGCTTTATGGTTGTGGTTGGAACAATTGTGTATTATTAAAAGTTTGACAAGTAAGTTGAAGCTCAAGCAGCGTCTATACTCTCATCGAATGACAGAATGAACATCATTGGAAGATCACCTGACTGTATTTAAAGGGATCGTAGCTGATTTGGAAACTTTGGAAGTAAAGTATGATGAACAAGATTTGGCCTTGATCATATTGTGTTCGTTGCCCGTTTCGTTTTCTTCATTTAGAGACACGATCTTGTATAATCGTGATGCTCTTACCATAGAGGAAGTGTTTGATGCTTTGTATTCAAAAGAGAAGATGAAATATCTGGTTTCTGAGGCCAGTGATGGAGAATGCCTGGTTGCTCATGGTGGTTCTGGAAGGGGCATATCGAAATCTAATTTCAATAATCAGATTTGTAACTACTGCAAGAAGAAGGGGTACTTGAAAAAGGATTGCTACAAATTGCAGAATAAAAAAAGGATGGCTGCAAGTAGATATTCAGATACTTGAGGCGAAGCTGACCTAGCGGAAAACGTTGCAAGTGATGGAGATCTCTTAGCTATTTCTGACATTGAGTTTAAACCGAAAGATGATTGGATTCTTGATTCAACATGCGTGTTTCATATGTGTCCTAATCAGGACTTGTTTGCTACAAGAATCTCATCTCGTTATCTATCATTGATTCAAAAGGTTATAAGTTATTTGTTGGAGGTGGAGGTTTGAAGGTTTGTAAGGGTGCCCAAATTGTATTGGAGGAACAGAAAAAGTCTCAATTATACATCTTTCAGGGTCGTGTAAAATTTAGAAGAGTCAATCAGTATAAGTTCAGGACTGTGGTGGACATTCAGTTTGGTACAATACATTTGGAGCTTATAAATGGTTAGATTTGAAGAATACAATTCATTGGAGTTCAGGAGATATGAATAATGCCGCTTTGACACCATCACCAGCGGCGCCATTATATTCAATTGTTAGGGACGGACCCAATGAAAAATGGTATGTGGATATTGATTTTGTCGAGCATGCTTTAAGTGGAGTAGAAGATGTACAATTTAGTAAGGGGCCTTCTTTAAAAGCATTTGGGTTTGATTTTGCTTTAGAGCTTGTTACAACCCATTTTGGTAAATTATAAAATCATTATGATTTTTTGAGATCTGAGATAATTCTGCAGAGTAGTGCTTGGATTCAGTCGAAGAGGTGGAGTATTGTGTTTTGTTGGAGAAATTAATTTTTTTTATTATTGTTGAAGAAACCAGTTCATTCCTTGGTGGAATTCGCATCAATGTGGAGATTGTTAGAATTTGGATGTGACTCGAATTCCTTGTTGAAGTAACTGAAGAATTCTAATTGAAGTGCACATAAAAAAGAATTTAGTTTGGAATTCTATTTGAGTCCAATGTCAAGTTGAAATTCTATTTTGAAAGCCCATTAGGAGTTGTAATTTGTTTTGAATTTGATTTTTTGGTATCATATTTCATCAACAACTCTACTACGAAGGTTTGGACATCCCCTACATGTTCCCTATAAATATTAGGCTCTTCTATACAATTTTATGGTGTGAGAAAATAGATTACTAGAATTATAAAATCTATTGTAATTTTTCTCTATTCTCTATTATTTTTGAGTCAATAAAATCTCTTAATTCCTCTATCATATTCTTGTTTTTATTATTCTTTTGCTTGATAATATACTTCATTATTATTTGTCATATAACTTCAACATATCAATCAGGTAGTTTGTTTCACAATAATTGGTATCAGAGCAATTCTGATACTTTGGTTGTTTTATAACACATGCACTAATCCTCCATCTTTTCTTTAGATTGGTCTCCGATGCTTTCCAAAGGTTAGACTTCATCCTATAATTGAAAAGGAAACAATACTTAGAATATATGAATCTTCATCCTATAATTGAAAAGAAAACTCTTAGAATACCATGGGCCTGTTTGGTACAGATTCTCATTTTCTACAGTAAATCAATTCTCATTTTCAACCACACATTTTTCAATAAAATAATATTTTCCATCACATCAATACTTTTTTCTTCTTTTTCAACCACACATTTCCCATCATATCACTATTCAAAAATCAATTCTTCCCCCAAAATCCCTACCAAACACACTCCATATAAAATAAATCTTCCTAAGATGGTCGAAATAAGTGTACTCAGCAAACTTATTAGTAAGATATATCACTTCCACACTAGCCTAATTTTTGGATAATTTTACTTATTTATTGCAAGGAAAGATTTCAACTAGTATTTAGTGAATATTGATTATCAATTGCAATTTTTTGAAGAATTAAACTACTTGTACAATGAATTTGCATAATGATTTTGACAATGTGTGAGATGTATAGAACATTGTCATTGAATTCAAAAATAATCTTTCAAATCAATGGACATAATGCTTGCCAACTCACACATTGTCAAACTTATTGTCAACTTCATTGTACAAGTAGCATAGTTTTTTTTTTAATCAAAGAATTCAAAAGCGTTTAGGTTAGTTGACAATTTGCATGACATTTTGAATATTCTAGTTAACTTGGATGATTATCCCGAATAAAAATTCAATTTTAAAAAAATATTTAGTAAAAAATGATGTCCGGAAAAAGAATACCTACTATCTCCATTTTGATATGTTAGAAGTGGTACATACCTCATGTCTTATAAACTTGTGCACGATACTACTTTAGTTAACGATGTTTTGGTAACTTCGAATTCATGATTCAACACTTTGATCAATCAGTTGAAGTCCTATTAATACTTTTATTTGTAGATAAAAAACGCGGTTATACATCCTCATTTTTTTAATTAATTTTCACCTTACATGTAGTCGAGCCACCTTTTGATAAAATTTATAAATAACTTGTAAGTAGCCAACCTTTATTTTTAACTGTACAAATTTATAAGTACTATTTAATTATTAACTACTCATTTTTATTTATTTAGAAATTAATTCGTTTATAATTGTTTTTCCAAATAGGCTAATTAATTAATTCCAAAGACACCAATAACTGTCATAGTTAATTTTTAAACGATAAATATAGTGGGCCGAGAGCATCTTACTCGTGAACTATGAACTTCATTTGCGTTTAAAGTGGGACAACTTTTGACGAGATGTGGCATTATGGAACCATTCTCCACCCTTGAAGTTTGTAGTTCATTTGATTTTAAAGGATGAGTAAAAATAAACAATAAAGTTATTTGTACAAAATTGAGTTACAAAAGTTACAAAGTGTGTTGGCAAAATCCATATCATTGATTTTAAATGATTTAAAAATTTGTTTTTAAAATGATTAATGTAGATGTTATTTTGTCAACAAATTTTGTACATTTAGCATAACTAAAAAATAAATTTTAACTATATCTGATTCATGTTTATAAATTTTTTAAGTTATTTTTAATCATATTCCAAAAATCTACCAATTATCAATTCCCTCATTTGTAATGATTTATAAAATTTTGTTTAATCCTAATTTTTTAGAACTTATTTTTAATCATAAACTATGAGATCTATAACTTTTATTAATTATTAAATCACATATCTTATCATTATTATTAAAATTTGTTAAAAACTTGACTGGCCCGTTTGGTCCTAATTATTTTAAATTTATGTATAATATTGATTTATTAAAAAAAATTATAATTTTAATAGGAAACAAAGATAATTTAAACAGTTTCAAATCATATTCTTAGACCTTGTTTGACATCCATTCTCATTCTCATTTTTTTTCTTTTTTCATTCCAACCACACAATTTTCAAATAAAATAATATTACACATAAATCGAAAACTTTTCATTACTTTTCAACCATACATTCTCCCATCAATCATTATTTCAGATTTTTTTTTCAAAATGGATGTCAAACACAAGCTTAGTTCCGGGGAGAAACCAAATTTTAAAGGATAATTAGCATAAATAGTTCCCAACGTTTACACTCTTTGCTAAAATGGTTCCTATCGTTTTAAAATTGACATTTGTACCCTTATTTCAAACGTTTCTTGCGGAATTGGTCCTTTCATACATAAATCGTTAAACATCCGTTAGAACATTTTGGTAATTTGCAGAAATGGTCCCTATGGAATATAATTTAATATAATTTTCGACGAGTGGTATTTCGATACGGTTGGCCGTTTCGCACGCAGTTAGGGATGAGAGAAACTAGATCATGAGCACTTCGAAATGGTATTAAAAATGTAATATTTCGACTTCGTTTGACTTCCCGTAATAATCCCGCAAAATGGAGACAAAAAATAAGAAAAATCGTTTATATATTTTGGAACGGCCTGCTTCGACGAGTGGTAACTTTCGATACGGTTGGCCATTTCGCACGCCGTTAGGGATGAGAGAAACTAGATCATGAGCACTTCGAAATGGTATTAAAAATATAATATTTCGACTTCGTTTGACTTCCCGTAATAATCCCACAAAATGGAGACAAAAAATAAAAAAAATCGTTTATATATTTTGGAACTGCCTGTTTCGATGAGTGGTAACTTTCGCTACGGCTAGTCGTTTCGCACGCCGTTAAGGATGGAAGAAACTAGGTCATGAGCACCTCGAAATGGCATTAAAAATGTAATATTTCGACTTCGTTTGATTTCCCATAATAATACCATAAAATGGAGACAAATTATAAGAAAAATCGTTTATATATTTTGGAACGGCCTGCTTCGACGAGTGGTAACTTTCGATACGGTCGGCCGTTTCCCACGCCGTTAGGGATGGGAGAAACTAGATCATGAGCACTTCGAAATGATATTAAAAATGTAATATTTCGACTTCGTTTGACTTCCCGTAATAATCCCGCAAAATGGAGACAAAAAATAAGAAAAATCATTTATATATTTTGGAACGGTCTGCTTCGACGAGTGGTAACTTTCGCTACGGTTGGCCGTTTCACACACCGTTAGGGATGGAAGAAACTAAGTCATGAGTACTTCGAAATGGTATTAAAAATGTAATATTTCGACTTTGTTTGAGTTCCCGTAATAATCCCGCAAAATGGAGACAAAACATAAGAAAAATCGTTTATATATTTTGGGACGGCCTGCTTCGACGAGTGGTAACTTTCGCTACGGTTGGCCGTTTGGCACGCCGTTAAGGATGGGAGAAACTAGGTCATGAGTATTTCGAAATGGTATTAAAAATGTAATATTTCGACTTCGTTTAAATTCCCGTAATAATCCCGCAAAATGGAGATAAAAAATAAGAAAAATCGTTTATATATTTTGGAACGACTGCTTCGACGAGTGGTAACTTTCACTACGGTTGGCCGTTTCGCACGCCGTTAGAGATGGAAGAAACTAGGTCATGAGCACTTCGAAATGGTATTAATAATGTAATATTTCGACTTCGTTTGACTTTTCATAATAATCCCGCAAAATGGAGACAAAAAATAAGTAAAATCGTTTATACATTTTAATACTATTTCGAAGTGTTCATGACCTAGTTTCTTCCATCCCTAATGGCGTGCGAAACGGCCAACCGTAGCGAAAGTTACCACTCGTCGAAGCAGGCCGTTCCAAAATATATAATCGATTTTTCTTATTTTTTATCTCCATTTGCGGGATTATTACGGGAACTCAAACGAAATCGAAATATTACATTTTTGATACCATTTCAAAGTGCTCATGACCTAGTTTCTCCCATCCTTAAGGCGTGCAAAACGGCCAACCGTAGCGAAAATTACCACTCATCGAAGCAGGCCGTTCCAAAATATATAAAAGATTTTTCTTATTTTTTATCTCCATTTTGTTGGATTATTACGGGTAGTCAAACGAAGTCGAAATATTACATTTTTAATACCATTTCGAAGTGCTCATGATCTAGTTTCTTCCATCCCTAACGGCGTGCGAAATGGCCAATCGTATCGAAAGTTACCACTCGTCGAAACAGGCCGTTCCAAAATATATAAACGATTTTTCTTATTTTTGTCTCCATTTTTCGGGATTATTACGGGAAGTCAAACGAAGTCGAAATATTACATTTTTAATACTATTTCGAAGTGCTCATGACCTAGTTTCTCCCATCTCTAACGGTGTGCGAAACGACTAACCGTAGCGAAATGTATCATTCGTCGAAACAGGCAGTTCCAAAATTATATTAAATTATATTCCATAGGGACAATTTCTGCAAATTACCAAAAGGTTCTAACGGATGTTTAACGGTTTATGGATGGAATGACTAATTCCGCAAGAAATATTTGAAATAAGGGTACAAATACCAATTTTAAAACGATATGAGCTATTTAGCGAAAAGTGTAAATGTTGGGGACAATTTATGTTAATTATCCAAATTTTAAATGCATTATGCATACCATTCAAAGAAAAAGTGAGGCTAGCGTGGAAAAATGGGACAGGCTGTGCAGATGATGAGACGTCTCGTCTGAAAAACTTGAAAAGTTATTTCGATTTCCAACTCTCTTAATAATACCTGTCCTTCGTATCACTGTCCCCACAACAATGCTTTTCTCCTTTTCTAATTTCTCCTCTACATATCCCTCTTCTCCGTTCTTCCTCAGTCTCATTTTCTACTGTCTCCTTTACTCGCCATTGTCGTTCGTTGCTCGACTCAGTCGGATATTTAAACAAAAAATGCAGTGTCGAAAAACTGCATTTCTTCATCTATGAATTTTATTTGAAGCGAGCCACAATTTTGTAGAAAGCAAATCCGGTCGACAAAATGGTTGGTTTTGGTCTAGTTCTTACTAGCTTTACAGACATTTAAAATAGTTTTATGAAGAAAATACTTAATTTAAACCAGTTTGGTTTACCAGAATCCATGTTTTTGGTCCATTCCATCTAAGTAAAGTTTTACTGCTTATTCTTCTTATATGTAGTTTACTTATAAGTTCATGCGTTTATATTTTCATCTTAGTCAAAGATGTATCTTACCAAAATCTAACTTGTTCATTGGACAGGACAGTATAAAATTGCCCAAGAATTATTTATGAGTGCAAGAACTCTTGGTGTTGATATGGGAGGTATAGGAAAATATAAGGTATGTCTAGTATATATTTTACATGTGTTTTTCATATCTATTTAGAAAATTTATTTATAAATAAACTATGAGCGCCAATTATTTTACACCATGTTTGATCCACATTCTTGAAAAATTCATTTTCAATCATACATTTTTCAATAAAATAATATTACATGCAAATTCAAATTTTTTTTAACCACATATTTTCAATCAAATTAATATTTAAAATACATTCATTCAATAATGTGCATCGAAAAGGGTTTTAGTTTGTAAATAAGATTTCGGCATGAGTAATTTGGAACTTATGGTCATAATAGTTGTCGATTTGTACAAATAATCTCTTCATAGCATGTTTGCAAAGCTTGAAAATTTTACTTTTTAGTCCATGTATTTCCTGGTGCTAGTTAGTGTATGTGATTGTAAAATAAGGAATTAGTTGATGAGGAAATAGTGAACCCGTTTATCTTTTCGAAATGGCATTTGACCATTTAATAATAATAATAATAAAAAGATAAAATGTTTAAATACGAGTTAGAAAACAAAAGGCCAAAAATACCTTTAAGGAGAAAATAAAAAATTCTCTCATAGTCAATCCAGTCGGAACAATCGACCAACACCGAACAACACAAACCACTGACCGGCTTCAACCACCACACAAAGAATCCAGTCACCGACAAATCAACAAGGTTCGTTTTGGTGACTATAACATGTATTCCTAGCTATGTCAACGAGTCGAGTCGAACACAAGTCGAAAAAAAAAGTTCGGGCTCGGCTTGAGCTTTTTTAGGCCGAGCTCTCGGCCAAAAAAAATGAGGCTCGGCCCGAGCTTTAGCGGGCCGAGCCTTTTGGGTTTTTTTGTTTTTTTAATGTCAAATCTACATTTTTGCTTAAAAAATTCAAAATTTGTACGGTTTATACGTACTAGAAATTAAATAAAAAAGCTCGGCTTCGGCTAAAGCTTTTTTGGGCCCGAGCCGAGTCAAGTAAAGCCCGGCCAAAAAAATGAGGCTCAACCGAGCCTTGGCTAGGTGTAACCAAGCTCGAGCTTGGCCCGGCTCGAGCTTTTTCCGAGCCGAGCCCGAGCCGCCCTAGCCGACGAGCTTTTTTGCCATCCTTATGTATTCCTACTATATTTAAAAGGGTAGTTTTGGGTTACTGTAGATGCAACAGTAACCCAATGATATGTTGCTGTTCATTTTTCCAGTTTTCACACCTCCAATCCTCCAGTTTTATACCACATCAATTTTTTTCCCAATCTTCTATAAAAACTTTGAATAGTTAGGTATTTATTTATGCATTATTCTTTATTTTCGCCCATATATTTAGAATTACTACAATATAACTAAAAGAAAATGACTGTTCATAGGTGAGATCGGAGATTATCGAATATGACAAACTTTCCAACTATTATTTAATTCATGAGCAGGGAAAATCTAATATAATGAATTGAAAGATTTTAATTGTTAGCGCTCTTATAATAATAAAAAAATTTCTCAGTGCAGAGACATGATGTCTCGATGTGCGGAGACCATATCTTCGTGGTGCGCAGAGAGTGTCTCAGTGGGACAAATTTTATTTATTTTTTTATTTATTTTTTAACTCTTGATGGTTTTGGATACAAGTTTTCATTTTTTTTTTCAAATTGACTCTCTTTTTCTTGTTATTAAATTTATGTGATAACATTTGCTTACATTTTACACAAACTAAATACAATTTCACATATTAATAATTTGCTATGTACTGTTTGTATTTATATCAAAATAGGTTGAAATTTAAGTTAAATTTGCTTATAAATTAATTATGAGGAAATTGTAATGGATGTCAAAATTTGGCTTTGCATTTAACAAAATATCACAGTTTTAAAGTATGTGCCAAATTTTCATTTTTGGACTTTTTTACCCCTCTAGATAAATTAAATACCTTACATACTTTCATTAAATGAGATTTGACAATGGATGAGAAATATGTACCAAAAATGTGTTAAGGTATCAGGTTAAAAAAAAAAAAAAAACCAAAAAAGCCTACTCACTGCATTAAAAAAAAAAAAACATAATCCCTCATTCGAATCGTTTTCTTTCTCACTCCCTCGCATGAAATCGTCAGGAGTCGCCATTGCCGTTGACTACCATCGCCCAAAAAGAAGAATTGACTCAATCGCCCAAAAGAGAAGATAACAACCCTTACACCGACTCTCTCTCATTCGATTCGTCGGAACTTTCGAAAGCCATCAACTACCGCTGCCTAAAGAGGAAGAAACCAACCCTGAACTCACTTCCCTCACTCATTCGATTTGACAAAAAAAGAAGATACCTTGAAGTCGCTTCTCTAACCGAAATCTCTGTCCACTACCACCGCGAAATTGTCCATTTTGTGGAAGATAAGGAATCAGGCATCTTTGAATCGGAGGTAAGCGATTTTTGTGCAATACCTATCGATTATTTTTGAAGTCTTACTGTTCTTAATGTTGTGCATTTGGGAAAAAATGTTTTGCATCGATTTTGGTACCAAACTAATTGAAGTCATTTTGGTTATCTTTTGTTACTGTGTATATGAGAACATAGTTAGAGGAGAAAATGATGGAGAGGGGTGGAATAGAGCATTGAGGGATGTAGTTAAGGATTTGAAGTTGTGTTAACTAGGGATTTCAAACATTTTGGAAAACTGTTACTCATTTATAGTTGAAGAAAATGTTTCTGTTCAAGTACATAATGTACAAATTAGTGATTGATTTGAATTAGATTTTGGATCACTCTATATTAATTGAATGGCTCCATTATGTTGTGTATAACCTAAATCAGTAGTTCAATTTTTTGTACACGGAGGATTGATTATTTTTCTTTGTGGAAAAGATGTTGGTAGTCCTCAATGGTTTGAAATATATAATTGTATACAATCAAGAAATTGAGTGCTCAATTAGAGAGTTTATGCACGAGGGAAATTTGTGAAGACTCAAGTATACTACAGTCAAGCATAAATGGGTTGCCCCCTTAGGTAGAAAGGGTAGATGGCATTCAATTGTTTGTAAAGCACTGAGATGTAGGTTAGGAATATGACTGTAATAATTGGTGAATTAGTTTAGAGTTTATCCATCTTTATTAAGATTTTATCAACCAATTTAGAGAATTAACACCTTAGCCATACAAGTGTTTCCACATTGAGCAATCCCAGCTCAATAGGTTTGCACCAATTGAGCTATTATTTTAAATGCATGAAACAATACAAAACAGTGCTGGCCATTTGAAGGTCTATAATGCAAATAGAAACATTGGTCGCAGATTTTTATGTAAGGATTTTTATCACATTTTCTTTTGTGTTTGGTCTTTTTGGGATTCGAAAGAATCATCGTGTTTCCCGAAAAATAGATTGTTACGAGCCATACTTGGCATTGAGGTATCTACTTCAAAAGAAACTTTGTATTTTAAATGACCTAGAGTTGATGTAAGATTTCCACATAATCATGAACAACAGTTCCCGATAGTTCAACTCAGTAAATCTCGGCAGATGGGTGAAATATGGTTAGGTGAACTGTCATTCCCGACATTTAGCTGCATTATTCTCGGCATTTAGGTAACATCTGGATACGCTAAATGTCGACATTTAGTCGCAGTCATTCTCGGCAGATGGCTTCTCTGTGAAATAATGAATATGATCGTTTTTAGATATTTTTGCTATGAATTTGGCTTGGGATCTGGATTCATGTATCAAATAGACTCTTAATCGAATGCATAAAAATGAAATTATAATTTGTATGATATCTTATTTTAAAATCCAAGTATATGTGATTTTGCATCCTGATGTTATTGTGCTCCCTCTACGTATTTCTGTATCAGTGTTAAGGGGTTTTAATGAGAATATACAAATATGCTGATTCTTCTATTGTGACATTTTAAGACCTACTGTAAGCAATATGCCGAGTCTCCTCAGGTTATAAAATCTATGTTTGCCACATATAATTGATATGTTTTATTTGATGTAGTCTCCCTCCGGAGGGCGATCAGTTTACTCGCGTCTTGGAAGAGAAAACTGAAGGAGAAATACTTCAAATCACGAGATGATCGCTACAAGCTCGAGCTTGCTCTCATTGTCGAAAGAATATTCTACGCTCCGGATAGTAATGTGGGTATATGTGCGTCGACATTATTAATTGTCGACGACCTCTACTTATTTTTTTCCTACCCTTGGGGTAGAGTTGGATACACTCGTCTGTTGAGGGGGTTTCGGGGTGGCTGGGCACGAAAATTTCGCGACGCTAAGAGAGAGAGAAGGGGATCAGCTATACGAACCATTATTTTAAACATTGTATTCTGTTATTTCGATGCACATGTTGTCATGTCCATGCGATGTCACGTGACAATGCTTTTTTGCTGCGACATATATGGGCGTTCGAGGCGGTACCGAAAATTGGAAAATGGTTTGCTCAGCAGCTTGGGGAACGATCGCCAAGGCTTCTTCGCTGGACTGCTACAAAACAATCGCATTATCGTACGTACGATGCGTTCTTCACGAACACACAAGTACTTTTTTAGGTTGAACGTACTCGTACTCATTCTTCTTGCTTACTGCCCACAATACTTTTTTTTTTTACGCCATTTTCCTGTGTTTGCAGCTGCAGGTGCATGCCACGCTACCCCTACAGAAGCTGAGCGTGCCCAACCACATATATCCACACTCGTGCCGTTTCAAGATCGTAGCGTGCCCACTTTGGACGATATTGCCCGGAACATTGTCGTTCCACAGCTTGCCGCAGATGCATTGGGCAGTGGAGGTCATAATCATTCATCTACGGGGGAAGCCGACGAAGATGAGTTCGGTGGAGGCTCCGAGGATGAGCGGTTTGGTGCGGATGACCTCAAGGGGCCGTCGACTAGTGATCGTGGCGAGTCCAGTTCTGATCACAGTGGAGAAGCGATGAGGACGAGTCCAGCGATGGCCAGAGTGGATACAGCACCGCTGAGCATACTCGCGACGGGCATACGTGTGTGTTTTCCACTCATTCACGCGACAATACATACTTGCCCAATTGGTACCAGGATTCAATTTAAGTCTCTCATATAATGGAGGTCTTGGGTTCGAATTCTGGGGAACGCGTCAGAAAGCCGTGAGGGGTAAGATGGGCCTAGACTTTCCCAAAGTGGATAGTACATATGATATGATAACGATTTTGGTGTGAGGTCAGGTCGTTACAAAAAACGCGCGTACTGTCCGCTTTGAGAGAGTTCAGACTCATTTTACCCCTCATGGCTTTCTGAAACGTCCCCTAGGATTCGAACTCAAGACCTTTATCATATGAGAGACTTAAGTTGAATTTTGGTACCAATTGCGGTCCCCCAGAATTCGAACCCAAGACCCCCAGATGCATTGTTGTTATGTTGGACTTCCTTCTCATAACTTTTGTTCCCTTGATTATTTTTTAGAGCTGAGGACAACAACATACATCGTTTTCCTAATCTTTATATGAAACCCCGTCGTTCAAATTCTCCGCTTCAATAAAAGGTATGACTTGGACTCCATTTCTTCTTTCTATTTTTAGTTATTATATTATTACCTTTTATTGCATTTAGCTTAAGGAAGTTATATATATGATATTGTAGGTAGTCATCTTATCTTTCTTGTGCTTGATTTAGTTTTCCTTGTTAAAGACTTAGATATTTGTTTGGTTGGTCCGAGGTTTTCTTTCTCCAAAAATCATCTTTTTATATTGACAGGATAAAAAAATCTATTACAAGCTTTTTTTCTTGCTCATGTTTTGTATCTATCAGATTATAGCCAACCAGCCATATTTCCAGCAAATTATGCAAAAAGAAAATAATATCCATACTTGACTGTCACATCCACAAAAAGAAATGTTAGAACACTGGTATGAGTACCCATACTTTTGCTACCTGTCTTACTTTTTTACCTACTCTCTGTCTTGCTTTTTCAATCAACCAGCCAGATTTTGCTGAAAATAGTTACCAAGTAAATCATTACTTCTCAAAAGAACACCATTACAATTCTTTATCCATATATATTTATATAGATACCAACTTTACAACACCCAAAACATAAAAACAAGAAGTAACACAGAGATTTCTGATTTCTCTTATTAACCACTTCATTTGCTCTGTTAAGAAGATATGTAACAAAAGTATGCATACCTTTCCACATTTCTACCTTTAGTGATTCTGCATTCTCTCTCTAATCTTTTTATTTTTCTGCCAGACTTACTAAGATGATAGAAAAATATAAACTGATTCTAGAAATCAGTCCAAGTCAAAGGAACTGGCAAGCCAATGTGATAGTTGCCGAGAAATTGGCCCCAAAGCAAACAAGAAATAGTAACAGTAGATATCAAAATTTGTTGCTAATGGATTTTGAGGTAAATAGCTTGTGATAAATCAATATAATCTACCAACTTATTTTTTCTTATAATAACTCTACGACCAATATTTATACTAATTTTCATTTTAAATATGCTATAGAGAAAAAATAAGGTTCACGCAACATTGCACGATAAAAATAGTTGTCTTTGAAGATCAGCTTGTATTGAGCAAAACATACGTAGTTGCAAATTCTTTGATGAAGGAGACTAAACCTGAATATAAAGATTTAAATGGTGACGTGCAGTGGACAATAAGTGGAAAGACTCGAATTCAAGAAATGAATGAGAATAACATGGAGTTCCTGTTTTCAACATACTCCATTCAATGAACTGGAAAAGTACATGGACTGCAACAATGACACAAATAATTTTCCCTAATTCTTTTTTTTTTTCGTAACTATATCTTACATTTTTTCTTCAATTCATTCATATTCTATTTTTTACTTTGTTGTCTATTAACTTTTTTAGTTCTGTTATTATAATTAATATGTAGGCATCTTCGCGGTTGCTATCGACATGCGGTCAAAACAATTTATTCAAACACGATATGGCAACCAAACTTGTCTGCAGGAAGTTGTACTGAATGATAAGAGTTTCCATACAATCATTTTGACAATGTGAGATAGTTATGTGGAAAAAGAATGTATTATACTTGCAGAGAAGATTGCTAAAAAACCTGTCATCTTAGCAAATCGGTTGAAAGTTTCATATTTTAATGGTGATAACTTCTAGACCTTTCTATCCAACTATTTTTATCCAAATCTATACAAAGAAGAATTAATATTCAGTCTTTACTGCAGGTCTTACACTATCAACTAAAATAAATAGCACATTCTTCATAGATGATACTTTTAACCAAGTTGCAGAGCTACGAGCATGGTAAATATTTTATTGTAATTCATATTAACTATATATCAACAGCTTCCCTAAGTCAACCTGTACTACTTTGATTATCCTTAGTTAATAGTTAATACAAAATTTACGCAAATACAAAATATAAAAGGCCGGTTATTGGGGATAACTTATTTTAATTGTCTACATACTATTTATTTGCATTTTCTATTAACAATTAATGTTTCCACAGCATAAATACTTTTGGATCAAAGCGAAAACAACCATCACAGCAACAAAGCAAACTTTTTGGTACATGTCTTGTGGCAATTGTAATAAAGTCAGCCATGCAGATTTTGGTGAAACTTACCCCTGTATTTTCTGTAAATATCCTTCCTCAAAGGTTGTCCCTAGGTAATCTAGAACTTGACGAGTATTGTTTCATTTCAATCTTACTTCTTAAATAATAATGAAGTCAATCTCTACTATCATAGGGCAAATGCTAATGTAGAGTTAGAAGATGCCAGTGGAATCTTAATCACAAGTGCGATTGGCAGCCCTGCAGAGACATTGCTGGAGTGTAATGATGAGACGTTAATGAAGCATTCACAATTAGTAAGTACGTATATCATGCTTGCCTATATCACTTGTAATCACTCATGTATAGTAATAGTTATTTTTCAATACTCAGGGAATTGATGCAAACATTGCTGAATTAATTGTAATGGATGTTGAAGAACACATATTTTATGTCAAGGTCACACAACTGGAGCCAAACACTGTCGAGTACAAGTATGAAATTGTATTTGTACTGAATGCATCTTGTACTATTACTGATGGAACAGAAGAACCACTTGAGAAAGACCGCAGTCTTCCATGCCTTGCTGAAGTAGATAAGAATTATGATAATCAGGACATATCACCACCATCGACAAAAAAGATCATTGTTCCATACTTCAACTGAACTAGAACTTCCCAACAAAAATACTGAGACGAAAATAACTGCCTCCAACTCAAAAGGATCAAGTTATAGAGAAAGGAAAACTCGATTGATGTAATCACTGTCCTGTGTATCTGAAGACAACATGAATGCTACAGCCTAAAAGATTGATGCTCTTTTGCTATCTCAATCTCAATGATTCCAGCCTTTGTTTATTTTGTAGCAATAATTTCATGACCTTTTGCGTTGTCAATAGGTTTGATTTTGTGACCTACTTTTGCATGGCAAAAACTCTTCCATGAAGTTTCTAGATGATAGGAAGGATGTATAACAAGCTTGATAATGCAGTAGTTTGTTACTTATTTGTGATGAATGTAACTTATCTGTGATGGAGTCTATCTTTTGAAATGTATAAAACATCTTTGTTGGCTTCTAAATATGTCATCTATCATATCATCTATTAATTCTAAATAAATTCTATGTTTTCCTAATAATAGGGCAAGGACTTTATCAAATTGCTAATGCATCAGGATGCACGGGAAGTTTAGAATATTAATTTTGTCAGGATGAATAAGTTATTAACCAAATATTATTTGTAGTTTTCTCATGTAATAAGTGTTTAGTTCATGTTCATGTTCATTTGAATTTTCATTTACTTTACATTCATTTTAATTTTCATATTCATTTGAATTTTCACCACATACATACTAATATAACACTTTGCCAATTAAAACTAATTTTGAATATTCATTTTTAACAAATTTTCTTGGATTCACTATAACTACTTACATTCACACTTTCACCTACCCACTCAACTACCTACCCAATTAGTAAAAAATCTTCAACCAATTCACTCTCAATGCAACATACTATTAATGCTCCGAACTAAATTTATTCATCTCCTGTTCAGTAACCACCGTCACCACCTCGCCGGACCACCATCACCACCTTGTCGGAAAAGGCACGGGGCGACGTGTCTCCGCGAGACACGGTGTCTTCGCATGCGATTCTCTGCATTCCATTTTCTTTCAAGCTTCAGTAGCTTTTATATTCACAATATTATTGCCAATACTCTTACAACAATGAAGGTACATGAATTTAGACATACATTTATGCTATTCCTCTATATCCTCAGCCCATTCCAGGAGGGAGGGAGATAATGCTTACAGTTGTGATAATGCTTATTCTGCTGGTGAGAGTAAAATAAAAAATTTACATGAATTTATGTTTTCCAAAATGGTTAATTGATGAAATGCAGTTGATTAAAATTTCCATCTGTACTTCATAGGTTATGTGCCCAGAAACCTTCTTAGATATGAATCACTAGTTAGCTTGTGATCTAGAGGATGGTGGCTATGCGAAGCTAAACTATATTCACTAACTGTGAGCTTTAGTAAGTAACTAGAAGAGAAGTTTGGAAAAGTTAAAAATCAAAAATCAAAATTTCTATTATGAAGGTTTCTTTGCTGCACTTCGAATTTATTTCTTCTTTGTTTATTCTGGTTTTCATTTTTACTTCTTCATTGAGAATCTTGACAATACTATACTTCCTGATTTTCTTAATGTTATAACCATGAATATTTTAGGATATTATTTGTTAATAAGATGTCAGGTCAACATGCTACTTATAATTTACTTTTGATATTCTTTGTTCCATATGAGCTCTAAATAATATTTCTATGTTCATTCAGAATTGACTGTGGAGCCCATTTTCTTCTATGTTGAAGCTTGATTATTGTGCTTATCTTTGTTTAGTCTTTGTTTTATGTTCTTGTGTTGATCTTTATATTGTTGACCTTTGTAGACCAATTTGATGGAACTCATTTTGCTAAGCTTTTTGTTAGATCTATTCCAAGGGCTGCCAACGAAGAAGATGTGGGTTGTATTACTTAGTAGTCAGTTGTTGATATATGCAGAATCAATTTTAAGAAATAACCTCTAATAGGATTCTTTTGTACTATGTCTTTGTGTCCTTGTGTTCGGTTGGTTTGATGTCAAACCAAGCAGTTATCCAAGTGTTTTGCCAAAATACTTTATAAATTTTAGTTTTAGTGTAGGATACACAAACTAAAAATTTAAGTACATTTCAATAAGTTACCTCTTACTCCATAAGTTAGTCTTGTGATAACTTTGTGTTGGTTTGATTCATCATATCATCTAAATTCTTGTGACAAGTTGATTTTGTTGCTAGCCGCAGATTGAGGTAGCACTCGTGTTCTTTAAGTGAATTCGAAACTTATTTCAATTGCACGAGTGGATTATCTATCAAGAAAAATTATATGAAGTATTTTTTACTATAACGTTTGTTCATATGTAAATGACTTGATGTTCAAGCACCATATATAAAGATAAAGAAAAAATTAAAAAGTTAAGCATATTCTATCTTGCTGGTTTTATGTTAAGAGTATAAATTTTATGGTTGACTGTTGAATTTGATAAATTCTATCCAATTCTATTTTTGCAGATGTCTTTAGAATATATACTATCTCCAAATCAGTGATTCTCTGCCACAATCACTCAATTCCCAAATTATCGATATGTGAAAAATTTTGTAGAGCTTATACATGCAGATGAAAAGCCTCTTTATTGAGTAGTAAGTTTCATGGATTTTTATATGGAGTGATATATAGAGAAGACGAACAACAATAATTTAGTAGTAAATTAATCCATGAATTCATAATGAGATTTGTAGATTCTAGGAAAAACAATGAGGTTTGGGTTAAATTAGATGATCATTTGTCACGCTTTGGTTTGCAAGAATTATGTCTTATCACAGATGTAAATGTCACGAGATATCAGTTCATCTTCGCTCCAATACTAGTTGACTTAGAAATCAGTATTTTAATGGTACAAAGAAAATTAGCTTGTCAAAGCTTTTTGAAGCATTTCATCTTTGTCAGCATCAGGAAGATAATTTTAAGCTAGGGTTGGTTATGTTGGCAGAGTGTGTGTTGACCCCTACTGGAAGAAATATTGATTATAAAACTCTAGGCATGGTGGAAGATCTCAACAACTTCATTGAGTATCCTTGGGGACGCACAACATACTTTGTTTTATGAAATTCATTGTAACAATCCCACCTCCAAAGACTACAGAAGATGCAACAGAATCAATAATATGAATGTAATTATACATTGCATGGATATCCACTTGCATTTCAGGTATTTTCTTGTAACACCCCGAAAATTTTAGAATAAAAATTTATTTGTTATATATACCATATTTTATTTTTTTTAAAAAGTTGAGGGACTAAGTGATATATGTATTAACTTCGATTTTGGGCTACATTTTTTAGATATTGTTAAAGCGATTGAAAGTATATCAATATGGGTCTCGTTGGATAGCTCGTTTTTAATAATGTAAATTAGGCTCAAGAAAAAATCAATTTGGATAAGCAAGGTCCAAGTTATCGAGGTCGGAAGATTTTGCCTTAAATTGTAAATTATTACTTATTATTTTTTCAAAATCAAAGTTAATTGGGATGGATAGCCACGGATCATTGTTATTTTTGTTTTTAGAATTCTATTTAAAGTCATGTAACCACCTTTTTGTAGTGATAAGTATTTTGTACACATGTCATCTTGTGATTTGTTTACTAGCAATTCAATTTTATCAAATGTGATAAATACGATTTTCCATGACAATTTTACTATAACTCAATCACTAAAATTTTCAACTATAAATAGTATGCCAATGTCCCATAATTCACTACCACCGAATTTTACACAACAGCTTTCATATAAAATAGCTGTAAATTTTAAGTACATTTTTTATTGTCAAAAGCTCGTTTGATCAATCAAAGGTAATATACTTTTTGTCCAAGTTGTTCGTTTCCTTATGCTTTTATGTTCAATAATTTATGCATGAATTGTCAGTGGACCTTCGGGTTTTACCTAACGGAATGTGAACTCTTTTGGAGTTCTTTATAATGAAATGTGAATGAAGTCAAAATGTGAAATGATGGGTATCTCGTTTGTTCATCGATATACTCTATAAAGAGAAATATGGTATGAATTGTCTATGTTATTGTTATGTAATTGCGTATGAAAACTGCACATATCTTATTGAGTGTTTTTAAAATACTCATTCCTACAAATTTTTACAGGTTAGATCGGGGTCGATTGGAGCTGTGGCGGGATAGTGCAGCGGACTGCCAAGGGATTTCGACATACGAAAATAATAAGTTTTAATGCCTTTAAATTCATTAGTTTGTTTTGTTGAATAACGTTATTATCGAGTTTATTAGTTGAGAATGTTTGAGTTTTTTTGAAAGACACGATTTGTTAATTCAAATTCAAATTTATGAATGTTCTAATATTTTGTAATTAAAGAATTTTATCGTTCTGCATTTTAAGGAAATAAAGGTAAATGAAATTAATTTTTGGTAACACCTCAAAATAAATGAAATTTTGGGGCATTACATTTCTCCTATCGATATATTTTTCTATTCTTATATTTTGCAACTGTAAAGTTTATATATAATATCTAATCTGTATATTAATTATCTTTTAGTATTGGATATATGAAAGTTTTCCCCGATTTGGAGAACAATTCGGACGCCGTAGATACAAAACAACACAGGCTCCAAGAATGCATAGATGGAAGCTCAATAAATTTTTGACAGAACAAATGGTTAAAAAATACTTGGCTATCGAAAATGTATTTTCATTATTTATTATCTCTCGCATTAAATTATGTATTTTTAAAATAATCTCTATTTGATTGTATTGTTTTAAAATAATCTCAGATTGAAGTGATTGCAATTTTGGAACCTGATGAAGAAGAGTTGGAAACAGTATGGTATACCATTCTTACTTTACCACATGACAATGAACATGATATACTAGATCGCATTGTTAGAGGAGAGATAAACAATGCAGCACACCGAAGTGACGGTGATACTTATCCTATGACACATACTTCTCTCCATAGAAGTTCAACATCTCAACATGTTGAAAGGTTTACAAAAGAAAAAAAAAGGTATAGGAAAACAAATACAATTTTCGAAGAGCTTTCCTTTAGAAGACTATGATATGGAGAGATACACAGAAATTAGAGATTGGATACAAAAACATCCATCCGGGTAAAAAATCTAAATAACTTGACTATTGTACTTTTAATTCTATATATTTCAAACTAATTTCAATTATATTATTATGTTATGCAGTACGTATTGGAATGATGGAAGAGGAAATTTTCACAAAACAGATACACTGAAAACTATAATGGATATAACACAAGATATCAATATTAAGGTTAGTAAACTTCATTCATCTTAAATTAGTTTATTACATACTATATTTAATTTACATTTATTTATTGTTAGAATCTTGAAGTCGAGTTGACATTGTTGAGACGACTTATCAACGAAGGTTCCAGCCATGTTTCGAAAGAGTGTGTGATTCTAGATTTCGGCTTTGAAACCGAATGCTCTAACCACTTAGTAACGATGAAAACCATAAAAGAAGGAACTGCAAGCAAAGATCAACGCTTTCTTGATATTCGATGTTTAGAATAATACGTAATTGGCAATGTACCAATGGCTGGTAGACCATGGATAATGTGCAATTATCTATTGATTCCATGTCAACTTGCAAGCAGTGACTGATACCTCTTTCATGTAAATTTCAATGAATGAAAAATTAGGATATATGATTGTAGCAACACTATTCATATGCCACAAGAAGTCGTGCAATTCGCCAATCCAGTATTAAATGTGGTCCAATATTTGTTACTATATTCATAATTTTTCATCGGCACAGATATAAGGAAGAATAGAAATAAAAATATGAAAGTAGAAATCGTAGCTTACCTACCATGTGCAAATAATGGGTAAGCAATATACGTATTCATTATTATAATATTTCGTTTGCTACTTACATTTATATTAGTTATGCAATCTAACTTACACCATTTTCCTCTTGCCAAATTGTCCAATTTTTTGCTCAAATATATATAATGCTTCATTTTTGGACATCCAATAGAATCCATTTCGTTAGACAGAATGACGATATACAGACGAAAGATTGTAGTAGATATTTGCTGTAATAAATACTTTTTATATCCTCCTTCCCGATTTTGGTTATGCAAAAGCGTACAACATTCAAGTAGACACAAATGTAACATATGAAATTAATCCTTCATGCTAAAATATTTTCAAATATATTATTAAAGCAACTTAAAAAACTTCTAGAATGTAATTCATTTATTTCAGTTTTAATGTTTAAACACCCAATTGCGATTTACTTTGTCGGCTATCGCTTTTCTTTCTCATGCACAAAACAAATAATAGTAATGTTGAAGATTTGAGGAGTCTTATGAGGAGAAAACAGGTAGATTCTCATCATTCTAATTATCCATCTCCTGAGGAGTGGTCATCATCAATTGGCCAACGCTTTATCTGTGCATCATCTTATTGCCATAGGTTTAAATTTGGTAATGTCTTAAATTCCCTGTTATTCAATATTTACATTTTTATACAGATTTTTTTTTTTACTTTCACAACTGTAGCCTTCTAAATGTTTAATTATATGCCTTCAATTTCTTGATTAAAGTTTCATGATAGGTTTGAATCCTTCATCCATTTCATTATTTCATTCATGTTTAGTATTTATTACATTCTGGATTGGCTGCTGTTGGATATGGCTTTACCAAACTTGAGAGTTTGAAGTTGAACTGTTGCTCTAATATGATAGACATAGGCCTAATATCCATTGGTGAGACCTGTACGTTGCTGAAATCTCTAGATATACAAATGATTGACCATTAATTTACTTGTACTTCCATTTTATGATTTGGAATATCATTCTGTTTTAGTAATACTATAATTTGGACAAAAACATTGATCTCCTTTCTCAAAATCAGTGAAGTACTTTTTCATTATATTTGAATTTTGATTATAAATCTAGCCTTTCTTCATGCACTTTTGCTTTGACATATATAGCTATTCACTGCATGGAATGCGAAATGGGGGTTTTTTTTCCCTTGATTGAATGAGAAGGTAACAAAAGTATAAAATTCGGATTTAACAATTTCTTATCATGCCCTTGTTTGACCACATTTTCTAAAACTCATTATCAGCTATCTTCGGTTGTGGGAGAACTTTGAATCCCTTCATCTAAGCTTATAATGTGACCGTATTTCTTGATTGTACCCCAAGTTCTGCATTTCCCCCCAATAAATTTTCTGTCATCAATTTCTCCTATCTGCTTAACTTGCTCCATATATTGAATATTTCTTCTCTCTGTGGGTTCTAAATATTGTTTCGAGTTTATATTCCAATTATTACAAACATCTTTTGTTTAAATCTAATTCAAGTAAGATTTGATTGACTATGATCTATTTCAAATAATACTGCCACTTGTCTTTTATTTTTGCAGACCATATTTTGCTGTAATCTGTTAAATGTAGTTAGTGAACTACTGGGTGACTCAAAGCAAGACACTGTCTTGATAATTGGATGCCAAACTTTGACCACATTTATTTACTGTTAGGAAATTTCTAGGCTTAAGGATTTTGAATTGTTTTAACAAGAAAAATCAATAAATTTGAGATTTCCTGTATATCTGGTTTTCTATTGTATATACTGCAAGGAGTCATCATGGTATGATTAGGAAAATAATTTCTTCTTGTTATTTTGAAAACCTAAACCAGTATTCTCTCTTTTCACCCCTTTTCTATCTTCATCAGTCTTTGGAAAGAATGAAATGAATCCATCTAATTTTTGTTATAATTACAAGAATTAACAATGTTAGTTCCTGTATATATAATAATTGCATTGCCTCTGCTATGTTGTCTTATTTCTAGTTTCATCTGTCTATAACTACTTACATTGTCATCCTTGATCTATGTGATTCTCCATACTAAATTGATATGTTTTCCTTTTCCAGTAAATAGAAATGGCAGGTGAGCATATTAAGCCCCTTGTTTGTGATAATAGAATTGAAATGGTGAAAGTTAGCAAATATTCTTGGGTTAGTTGGAATCCCATATCACTTATTAAATTATTATGAAGTTGGTTACAGGGGCAATAACTGTTTTTGTTTTATATTCAGGCAAGATTTGCTGTGATGATGCTCCCAAGGCAGTTTTCTCAAGTATTATGGGCTGGCCTCGACATACTGGTGTTATGGTTGGGATGGCATAGAAAGATGCATATGTGGATCATGAAGCTCAGTCTAAGAGGTATCTTGACCTTGAAATACCCAATTCAGCATGGTATAGTCAGCAACTGGTATGATATGGAAAAGATCTGGCATCACAACTTCGTGTTGCTCCTTAGAAGCATCCTGTGCTTCTCACTGAGGTACCTCCCAATCCCAAAACTAATAGAGAGAATATGACACAGATCATGTTTGAGACTTTCAGTGTTCCAGCAATGCATGTTGCTATCTAGGCCATTGTTTCTCTTTATACTGCAAGTTGTCGTACTATTGGTGTGTATCAGTTCTTGAAATCTAAATGTTCTCCCTTCAATATGCACACAAGTAATTTCATTTAATTTCCTACCAATTTCTATTCATGACAGGTATTATGCTGGATTCTGGTGATGATGTGAGTCACATTGCCCCCATTTATGAGGGGTATGCTCTGCCCCCATGCCATCCTTCATCCGAACCTTGTTCGTTGTGACCTCACATACTATCTTATGAAGATCCTCATTGAAGGAGGTTACATGTTCACCACATCAGCTGTGAGGGAAATTGTCCATCACATGAAGAAGAAGCTTGCTTACATGGCACTTGACAATAAGCAGGTGCTTGAGACTGCAAAGAACAGCTCATCTGTTGAGAAGAACTATGAATAACCTGATGGACAGGTTATTACAATTGGACTTGGAAGTCCTCTACCAACCTTCTTTCATAGGAATAGAATATTCACTCAATGACTTGAACATTCACGATAACACCCTGTTGCCTGAAAATTCCAGTGTATTGGAGTGACATCCTGTCGCTTAAACTTTCTTCAATATTTCTTCTTTCCCTTATTATTTGAAACATGTTGCTATTTTGTAAGACGACAAGGCTTTTCTTCAGAAGAAGAAAGAAGAAAAGAAGGTGAAATTTTTTTCTAGCACTAATCTTATTTTGCATTTAGTTATATTTTCAGCCTTAAATTATCAGCCTCCCTTCTTCACAGGCTGTATAAAAGAGGAAGCTCATAATCCATGGATTAGAAACATTACCTTACTTATAGTGCAATCTTGAGACGAAAATCTGGTCCAAGTTTGTGTAAAATAACTAACAATCATTCCACGCTATTAGATAGCCAACTAAACTAGAACACGTGCATTGCACGTACATCAACTAGTAATACAAAAAGAGGCAAAGTGTGCAAGTTTATAATGATTTATTAATTAATCTACAGTTAACTATGAGTTATGATGTATATGTACAACCTTAGTATCCTGGAAATGAAGCACGCCTCAGCATATTTCAAGAGCAACCCTGCATTCAACCGAGTGTATGTGATTGTTAATAGAAATTTAGGCCTTTTTCTTCTCACAATGGTTTTAACTAACGAACAAAGTCTAAGAATCAGAAGTGTCAAAGTTGCAAGGAAGACGTTTTTCTTTTTTAAGAGAAAAATAAGAGTAAGAATAATTAACTATCGAAAAGAAATTAGAACTACCAACTTCAATGGGATAGACATTCTTCATGCGTGAAAAGGTCACTGCTGTCCGAAACATTGAAATTGTATTGCCTTAAGAACTTAGCAAGTTGTACTCTCCATTTTCTGGCTTCACATATTCGAGCATTAGCACATTCCTTGTTATAGATCTCTGAGGCAATATTTGGTCCAATAAATTCTCTTTATTAGGTCTTTAACTCCTTGCGATAGCCATTTGGGTATCTGAAAGTCCCATTTGAAAATGTGCTATGCAATTGGGACATTAAAGATACGTGTTTCTAAAAGTTAGATATGAGAAAATCACGGTGGCATAAATATAAGGACTCCCTTTTGATAGAGTACTGCCAGATTAAAATGACTTGTAAACTTTATTATGATCGCCCCCTGATTAAATTGTCCACAGATTCCTTGATCAGTTTGTTGCTAACCCAGAAAGTGATTTGAGAGGTATTTCTGATGGCGTACAACTGGATTCAGCACCCCAAGGTCAATGGTATCACAATTCTTAAGATGGATCTCATATATTGGGGAGACTCCTGCATTATCAAAATGTGCACAACGATTCTCGTCAAGGTATAACTGGGCATGATATAGCTCAGCAAAACAATTTATTTTAAGAAGAATCAATTATTGGGTAATCTGATGCTACTAAATCAACAAAACCTCCAAACGTAAGTGGCATTATTTGTAGATCCAATAGCAGATGTTATATGCAAACCCGTTAGTTTTGAAACATGGTACTTCAGTGAGAACCACACGTCACTTGGAGAAAAAAACGGCGAGCTTGACTTGTATTAGGAAACTAAAGATCTCAGAATATATACTTAATGCAGCAGGTATCAAAATGATGCTGACTGGTCAATCCACGCGATAACCAAATCCCAGAAAACCAAAGGAGTGGATTCCTGTCAAACATGGTCACATAAAGGGTGGAAATGAAGAAAATGGAATTAAGAGTTCCCACACAAATCAACATAATACGACAAAACAATATTAGCTATACTAGTGGCAGAAAGTGATAGGTGTACTATCCCATCTCCTTTCATGTATGCGTACAACATTTCCTTATAAGGGTCCCTTTCACATGAGGACCTTTGGACTGACAACTCAAGAACCCCTGAATCTCTAGTATCCTTTTATTTGCCTCCTTTACATGCCATTTCTGGATTGAGAGAAGTGGATTCAGAAGGAAAACTCAATGTGTTGCAAATCTTGAAAATTGTGAAGTATCAAAACTAACACATTACTTACTAGTCGCTGAATGATTTCAACAAGCTTTTCAACTCTAATAGCCTGCCTAAATAAAATATAAAATGCATGGGATTGTTTGTCTATCTCTTCCTAAGTCCTTAATATGAGCTAGATTAAGTATCAATAAACTTGTCGTATCACATCTTGCGACAATCTATTAGAACATTAGAAAGTCTTGAGAATTTACCTTTACAACAACTTCAAAACCAGCTTCACAAAACTTCAACAATTCTATAGCATAGCTGCATTACATCCAGGGATGGACGCAGAATTTAAAAGTTAGGGGGGACAATCGAACTTGCAAAGAAATTGAGAGAAATTTTACAATCGAAAATTTACGTCCAAAAAAATCATACCCCATGTAATTTTGCATCTGAAAATTTAAATGGGATGACTTTTCAGATGTAAAATTTCGAAAAAAATTATGTCATATTCCATATAAAATTTCCTAATAAAAAGATGAAAACTACATTGAAAAATTTGTATTGCAAAAATAATAAATGTTAATGAAATAATTGAATTTTTTTTAAAGAAAATGCGAGTTAAACGTCATTATTTAAAACTCACGTTTAACGCATTTTTAACTATTTTGATATCAATTTGGATTATTTGATATGCCTATAATGTAGTTTTCGAAATAAGTTTTGAGATGACATAAACAATTTTTAGATTCGATTAGCGTACGATCGTCGAAATTTTTTTAAACTTAGCATATTATCAAAATTTTCGAAATGCTAATTTTGAACGGCTTACTTTGACAAGTCGTAGCATTTTCTATGATTGATCGTTTTGTACGCTATTAATGACGTAGAAAACTAGACCGTGAATACTTCAAAATGGTATTAAGAATACAATATTTCGCCATTGTTTGGTGGAGAGTTAAGATTTTGTTAAAAGGCGAGAGAAAAAGAGAAAAATTAAAATTTATTGTGGTTTTGCCCCTGTTTGATGGAGATTAAAATTAAATTTTTAGTAAATTTTGATAAAAGTTAAATAGTTATGAATTCCATGAAATGTGTTATTAAAATTAATTGTTAATTTTGATTTAAATTAAAATTTATATTTCAATCGATACTAAACATGATTATATATATATATATAAACCTCAAAAGCTAGGGGGCACGTGCCCCCAGGACCCCCTGGGTCCGCCCATGATTACATCACACATGAAGTAAATGTTAACAAAACAAAGATAAAATAGTTTTCAAATTCAATAGTTTATTTCAAATGTTACATCACACTAATTGTATCAGATGATGTGATGTTTTAAAATAAACATACGGTTTAGCAATTTCAATAATATCAATCGAGGATCGAGGCCCATCCCAATGCTATCCAACAATGTCAAGATAAGTTTGGGTTATACACTTGGACGTCTAAAAAATTTCAGAAGATTTTCACTTTATAACTTTAGCATTACAACAACTTCACATGCAAGAATGAAAGGAAAAAAAGTTGAATTAAATCAAAGTTGAACATGTCAATTAATGTAATAAACGTATATTGCATGAAATCAATAGCACAACTAACAGGATGAAAAGAAAAGATAATTTCATTATGCATCCAAATTACAACCAAGTTGTATAACACATAAGCGAATTTATCTGAAGTAGTACTATAAGGAAACTTTTGTAGAAATACCCTAATGTACTGTTTTTTGTGTTTGTAGATCCCGATAATGTTAAAATCCAACCGTTCTTATCTAAACATGTGATTCCAACCGACCCAATTCTGATTATCCATTAGTATCGGGACGAACGTGGATGTAGAAAATATTCATTATAGCAAATATCTACTGCAATATTCTATCTGTATATAGTCATTTTGTTTGATGAAACTGATTCTATTGGATATCCTAGAACAAATCATTCTATGTATTTGAGTACAAAAATTACACAGTTTGGCCCTATAGAAGAAATACTTTTAAGTTAGACTAAATTAGTACCATAAATGTAAAATCAAATTAAACAAAAAATTAAATATTATAGTAAATAGTAAACTATTTAAAAGTCACCCATTGTTTGCACAAGGTAGGTAAGGTATGATGTCCAACTCCATCTGTTTGTTTCAATGTTTCCTTAAATTTGGTCAGTGGGAGGAAAATACTGAAAACGTCAATAATGTTTGGACTAAACTAAATACTGCATTTGCATGTGTCCTAACTTCTTCTGATGTGTGAACAATGTGGTTGCAATCATATATCTAGAATTTCCATTCACGGAAATCAAAAACAAAAAGATACCAACTGTTACCTCGATATGAACATGGAGTTAATAGATAATTGCACCCTATCCATGGACAACCAGCTATTAGGAATTTTCCATTCATGTACTCTTATAAGATAGTTAGATCCAGAGATCCATTGGCATTTTCTCGTCATTTGTTTATTTGCCCCATTATCTGGCAAGTACATTCATTTTCTAATCTGATATCGAGAATAGCATGCTCTTTAGAAACAATGGTGCAACCATTATTAATCAGCCACCTCAATAACCTTACTTCATGTCAATATTCTAATAGAATAAATATATGTAAATTAGATATATTTAAGTGTGCAATGAAATTGATTATGATTACTAAACGCAATATTCATATCTTTAGTTGTATCCATTATAGTTTTTAACATGTCTCTTCCGTGGAGATTGACAGCTCCATCATCTCAATATACACTGTATAAAATAATTTAAATTAATGTTAAATAAATCAAATGAAAATTATAATATTCAAACTAATATAGTAGAATTAGATTTGTTAACCCAATGGATTCCGCAGTAGCCAATCTCTAATTGTTGTGTACCTGTCCATAAGATAGTCTTCTAAAGGATAATATGTGGATGACGATGAAGACTGTATCTTTTTTCCCTTAGTTTTCTTTTATCAACTTTTCAACATGTTCAATTTGTTGAGATGTTGATGGGTGCTTTGGTTCGGTATTACGAATTGGACTCCTATGGATAGGAACGTCTTGTTGTAGAGAAGCTATAACGGCTTCCACGTTTAATTCCGAGTCAGATAATTTGTTCAACACATTTTTAATTTGTTCATCAATATAAGATTTTACTGAACTTCAACTAGAATCCACATAAGATTGCATGCCAGATTGCATGTCCTGGTAGTGATCTTCTTGCCATTTTGTTTGTTGTTGGAAAAATTGTTTATAGTTTTCAAGAAGAGGAAATTATAGCCTGATCGGGTTTTAAAGTTCCATTTTAAGTTTTCCATTTAAGTTTTTCTTCATGGCTCTTGGCCAATGCATTCAAAGATTTCGAAATACGATGCAATCCCTTATTTTAGTCGATGGTACAACTTTGAAAGCTATATTCAGAGGGAAGTTAATTATTGCTATGTGTCAAGATGCCAACATCCAAATTTACCCTTTTGCATTCGGCATAATCGATAGTGAGAATGATCTGTCAATGCGTTGGTCCTTCAAAAAGTTGAGGGAAGTAATCGGGAAAGTCGAAGACATTGCCTATGTAACTAATCAGGTACTATCTATAATAAATGGTATTGCTGAAGTTTTTTCCGAGACACATTATGGGTATTGCATGTACCATATACAAGGCAACGTGAAAAATAAGTATCGAGGTAAGACATCGTTTTATTGTTCAAGAGAACAGTCGAAGCTTATAGTGTTGAATAGTGCAATAAATTCATGACAAAAATAGGAAGTATTTAATAAAAATGGTATACATGATGAACTTGACTGATAACACCTGCACTTGTAGTCGATTTCAGTTGGAGAGTTTTTCATGTGAGCATGCAGTCACGGAGAGTTCAATTCCTGTTTTTGTTAGATATTCCCATGTTGGGAATGATTTACTTTCTATTTCTACCATGAAGTTTTGCACTCTTCAACACAATAAGTTTCGGTCGCTCTCCAAAACAATGAAGCGATGCCTTTGCCCCGATACTTAGTATTCAGGTTGCCTTGTATATGGTATATGCAATGCCCATGATGTACTTCGGGCAAAACTTTAGTGATATCATTTATTATAGATGGTCCCCGATCAGCTACAAAGGCAAGGTCTAGACTTCCACGATTACTTCCTTCAGCTTTGTGAAGAACCGACGCATTGACAGATTTTTTTCATTGTCGACTATGCCGAATGCAAGATGGTAATTTTGGATGTTGTCATTTTGACATGTAGCAATAATTAACTTGCCTCGGTATCTAGCTTTCAAAATTGCACCATCGACTAAAATTAAGGGTTGCATTGCATTTCGAAATCCTCGAATGCATTGTCCAAGAGCCATGAAGAAAAACTTAAAGCAATTATTGCCCTTTGTCTCAATAAAAAATGCAGAGCCAAGATTAGTTGTACCCATGTTATGGCAATACCTGACCAATTTAGCATAGCTCTCCTCGGCCGAGCCCATTAAGTTCTTCAACGTGTTCTTTGGCCTTCCAAGCCTTCTGATAGCTTATGACTACTCCTTACTCTCGACAGACGTTATTAATTATGTCTGAAGTTCTGTAGGTTGTCCATGGGTCCTGATACTTGGGTATTATATGTCAACCAATAAACCATATTCGGGCTTGCCTGTGATCATTTCAACGAATTTTCACTTCACAAGTATATTCCCATTTATACTTGTGAACAACAAATAACTCATTCTTATCCATTTTCTTCACTCGTAAATGACAACGACAACTACCACCGACGTAGATAATTATCAATAATGATTTCTTTGAGATGCTTATTTCTATCTAATATTTTCAGAGTAATCGGAGGGATTCTGTGGGGGCTCGGCATGAATGACATATTTATTTTAGAAAAAAATGATTCGTTATGTTTTAGGCAGTCACTTTTTATATTTAATGACTCTTGTGGTGTCCAAGAATTTGTAGTTTAAGTTTATATTTTGAGACGGTAAAGTTTAGGGTCTAGTATCTTTACCGTTTTCTATTTTCGATTTTCCAAAGCAGTGAAAACGCGTTCTCTTTCCTATTTTCAAAAATGCATTTTTGAAAATGAAAAAAAAAATCACTGAAAACAGAAAACGTCCAAAAGCACTTTTTAACAAAACTGAAGCCAAACTACAATAAATTTTTCCAAAACACGGGAACTGACATTTCTTATTTATCCTCTCTCTATCTCCTCTCTCAGTTAACAAAGGGATTCCTCTGGTTAATCCTTTTCCTCTCTCACAAACCCACAACCCAAAATTCATGTGAGCTCGTGTTACCAAATCGAAGGGTTTTCTACGGCCTCTTTCAATCAAGTTTCGCCTATGATAATCTTTGGTTCTTTGCTTGCTATTCTATATCATATTTGTTGGGTCAGGTTTCGCCTCTGTTTTTTAATTTGTTGGGTCTAAAATAATTTGATTCATGATGTTCTAATCACAAAGTTTCACTTTTAATACTGATGTGGGTTGGATAATTGTGGGGACGGTGAATTTGCAAGGGGAAGGGTAGATGGAGGTAGATGCGGAATTTCTGGTGATTGTGTTGGTGGTGGAGGACCTGGCGGTGAGCTAGCTAGTGGGTTAGGTTTGATTTATTCTTAGAGTCTCTCTGATCTCTGCATGTGATTTTGTTTGAGATTGTGAAAACTTGTGGAAATTCTTGGTTCTGAATCTGATCCACATTTCGATTTTTGCATCTTTTTGATGAATTGAACTTGTTTATAAAATGAACTCTACTATTTAAAATACGTTGTTAGAACTAGTCGAGTATTAGTTTTGGTGATGGCATCTAAAGAGGACATTAAGGCTTGCTGAACTAACCTGTTTCGTTACCCAGAATTAGGAGAAAAAATGTTGTTCTAAGTTTATGATCTCTTCTATAAAAATATAGAATGGGCAGAATAGGTTCTGTAATTCAATTTTTGTTCATCTTTGATCCATTGTTTGTCGCAGATTTTGTTATGTTCATACTATGAGTTAGACATTTTAACATTTGCACAAACATTCAGACAATTGCATAAAGATAGTACACTAGATTTACGTGGAAAACTTAAAAGAAAAAAAAACTAACCTTCTCGTCTGCAAATCTCCTAAGAATCTGAAGTAAAACTCAAAAGTTTGGAATTAGTCGATAAACAATTCTCTATTTTTATCTTGATTAATATCTGATTTGATTCAAGTTCTCGTAACTTGAATTTAAGCTAATTCTTGATTTTAAAAGAATTTCCTTGATCTCAAATTGGAATAAAGATCATCTATCTTTATTTTTCTTCAAGTAATTATAACACAACTCCAATGCCTGTTTCCTTCAAGAATCATCCCTACTGCAAGACACCTTCAAGATTTGACTATGGTGGTGATCTAACTGAGAATTAAGAATCTAGATTTAAACCAATCATAAAAACCCTACTTCTTAAAATTCTATTATCTGACTTAAATGGGCCTCTTTAATACATATTATTCATCTAAGGAAATAAAATAAAGAGCAGGGAAAGATAAGGCAACAAGGTATCCCTTGCTGTAAAACCGTCCAAGTGATTTTTAGAAGGATTCATGCTTAGAAATCCTACTACAAGAATTTGGATCCTATGGTAGTCAATTAATTTATGGCTTCACTAATTGCTTGTGAAGAAAGATTGTGCAAGTAAAAACCATCAAGAAGAATGAAGTTAATTTGAATGGATTCAACATATATAATAAGTAAAGAATAGTAGCATTACTCATGATGCTACAAACCTAGCAAGCTTTTTTCCCAAATCAACTAAAAACCACCAAGTAGAAAGAACCGCTGTCGATTGATTACATAACAATTACCTGCAACCAGAGTAAAGAACACCAGATATCCTACAATTGGCATTAATTACCAACAGAGAAAAAAGTTTGAAAAGATAATGAACGAGGATACCCGGCCTAGATAACTGGCTGCACTAATTATTGAACCTCTAAATAACTAGAAATTGTTCAAAAGCTTGTGTCCTTCAAACATCATGACTTTTCTTTGGATGTAATCCCTAATTATGTTGGATAGTGTGATTTTTACTTAGCGGTTATGTAGGATTAACACGTGCCTATTGAATGGCTTATACATTTCGTGATAATTTGATATATGTTGAATATAGAATATGGGTGGTCATAGAGTTAGGAATAAGGAACCAATGTCATGGTCGGATGTAAATGAACACGCTTTTATTGAAATTCTTTACGAGAAAGTGAAATCAAACGCATTGCAATGTTCTACATTCACGAAAGACGAATGAGCCAGAATCAATGAAACCATGGTAGCTTCAACAAAAGTGGACTACGGCATAGATAGATTAAAGGGAATGTGGAACCGTTTACTTAAGATTCATTGCATGTACTCCGAACTTTTGGGACATACAGGTGTTACATGGGATCCAAATACCAACAAAGTTAATGCTGCAGAGGAAGTTTGGCAACACTTTTTTATACGGTGATGTGACAACCCACTATTCTTCATATTTCTTTCTATTTCTCCTCCCCTCTATTTTATAAAAATTGAACTATCTAATCTTATTATTCTATATAGACTACCACATCATCGATATTCCATCGTTACGATGATAAATAGCATTATTCAAATAAATTGCCCCTCTTTTCTCTTTAGCTTTTAGTACTGCTTTTCTTTCCTTAGGGTTTTGTTCTCTCATTCATCCCCTCTAAATGTGGAAGGATGTTGATTCTTCTAAAGAATATATGTATTCCTCTCAACCTCGCTTTTCCCACAATCTAGAAAACCTTATTCTCTGCTACTACAAATACAATATAATGCTTTGTGGGGCTGATTTGTGTTATTGTAGTGAAGCATAAAAATGGCGAGTGAGGAGATTCAGTTCAAAAAAATCGACAAGACCTCGACCCCGCAGGTTACCTTCTCCAAGAGAAAAAGAGGGATCATCAAGAAAGCTAAAGAACTCTTAGTTCTTTGTGATGCTGATATTGCTCTCATCATCTTCTCCACCACCAGGAATCTCTTCGAGTTTGCCAGCTCCAGGTTTCTCTCTCCTCTCTCTACGTATGTATAGATAAATTTGTGGTGGAAGAGTGACGACAAGTGCGCTGTGGTACGTGCTGCTATACGATGCGCCTGTGAATGGAATAGCCTACAGTATTCTGTACTCTATCTCGTCTATAGTTTGCAAGTATATATGTCCGTGTGCAATAAAAATGCATTAAAAAAATGGCATCCCTCAATACGAGTGTGTCGGTCATGAGGGTTTGGTCAAACCCTTATGACAACATAGCAAGATTGTTAAGATATAAGAGATGATAAAAATTAATCATATCTTTGAGCCCGTAATACTAGATTCATTTCCTAAATTACATGCAATGGAATCTGAAAGTTACGCAATTCGACCCTAACAATACTTAGGGGGTGAATAGGTATTTAATGCGGAATTAAAATGTTTCTATGAATTAAATAGCAACAAGTCACTTTTCAATTCTTTTCTAAATAATTAATCATTCAAGTCAATTTGTCCTAAGTTGAATTAGCGTAGTTGTATAATCAATCAATATAATGAAACCAGTCATCAACACCAGAATGATCACGGAGAAACCCAACTGAGAAAAATTCTGGGCACTTTGCCAGTTAATCTACTATAAACGAATTTAACAACTTACAGTCTACCAGACTAGATGGCTCGTACTATCTGATCACCTGACGCACTCCTTACAGCTCTCTGTGGATCTCGTGTTCTCCTGCACCACTCCTCAGCTGCTGTTTCCAAAACTCTCCGTGGAATCTGCTACCCTGCAGCACTCCAAGCCTTGTGAATTCGTCTATCTCCCGTGGATCACGAAGAGTGACCCGTTCTTCACAGACTGGAACTCCAGTCACCTTCCTTGATCTTCAGTACCTCTGACAGATATGCAAGAAGTTTGGTTTCTGGTATTTGGATATTGGATCTGATGTTTTTCTGACCAAAACACACAAGATGAAGGTTGAATGATGGAATGATGAAGCTCTCTCAATTATCAACCTTGAGAAAAAAAAAACGTTTTATACGTGTTCTGGTATATATAGATAGGTCAAAAAATCAATGGGCCTAGACAAAAGCATTTAAAACGCGAAAATAAAATTTTTCATATAAAGCTGTCGATCAAGCGAAGAGCCGCGACAGTGCTTCGCTCGAGCGAAGGAGGGCGACAGTCTAGCGAAGCAGTTTCTGTTTTTGTAGCTCGAGCCAACCTTTGGAGACAGTCTAACGAAAATCCACTTCGTTTTCCTCCTTGTTCCAAACTCGAAACACTAGACCTATTTAACTAACTTTTAAACAAATTGCACATTACTCCTTGAACTTTGACACTCTATCAAATTAAGTCATTTTGTTTATAGAATTAGCCAATTATAAATCAACTAAAACGTAACGAACTCTCCCTTTGACATTCTCTGACAAAACACTAATCTATGTCAAGGAAGTAATAAAATAAAAGTTACAGACTCAAAATAATGATACAACCTAAACTACAAACTGTCTTGAACGAACTCTGCAATACCTGTTTCCTAAAGTAGACAACTCAAATACAAGTGTAAAATGTGTGGAAAACAGTGTCAAAGATAATCACAGTTCAAACAGTTCACTTGTAGATGTCATTTAAGCAATTGTAACTCAAATAACATATTTTACAATGTTAAACCACACGCTAAACTAAGACACAGTATCAATGCAATCCAACATACAAAAACGAAACATTGATACTGTAAAAACATCAAAAACTTAATTTAGAGAAACTGAAATCAAACAAATATGCATGTGCTCCCCCTTACTGCAAACTCTCAATGTGTTTAAGCAGTGGGTAGATGAATCTGTGTCTTACCCCCAACGATAATTTTGCAATCCAAATAATAGATATCAAATACTTTTGCAAATCAAATCAAAATTTTTCTCTCCCTTTTTGTCACAAAATGACAAGGGACAAGGCAAAATCACACAACTCAATAATGTAGGTATAAACAATCAGAAGCATATTCAGTGAACAGTAAAGTTTCCCACATTTCCAACTTAAAACACCCATGGAATAAATGATAAAAGTGACTCATATGTGTTAAGTGTCACTAATCCTCTGGCAGTGGGACTCTAAACCTTAAATTTATGAGAAAGGACATGCTAAACATCACTGCTAATAAGTGTATTCCTCTACTTATGAAAGTCAAACCGTACAGCACATTAGAACATACATATGAAAGCTCATTTCGAATGAACAATTTCTTTTGAAGAATGTCTTTTCTCCTCCTGACTTACAGAACATATATTTTTCTTTTCTTTTTTTTATCACAACTTTCAAAAGGAATGCTCACATATTTTTATTCATCTTAAGTGCAAGCTCATTTCCATGTAGTGACTAACGTGATCCCTATAACGAGCTTTAGGCCGATTAACTCAAGTCAGATGACCATAAGCACTAGGTTATGAGAAACCCCGTAGGCTTAATTACTCAAGTCACGTAGGCTCCGAAAAGAAGTATTAAGATAATGAGTCCTGTACATTTATTTTAGTTTTTAGACAGATATTCATTCATGCAAGGGTAATATCAAGCTTAAGTTTAATAAAAATGGTCAATTCAAGTTCAAAATCACCCTACTAACATGTGACTGCCATCCCAAATCTCACACAAGTGGTAGAGTCCCACTGTCAATATCATAGTGTGTGCAGTGCAGATGGTATATGAAGAAACCAGTAATAAATACTCCATAAGCATCCTAAGCTAGCAATGGAAATTATATTACAGCTCACCAAATAAACTCACTCTTGATTAGAACCAACAAAATCAAGTGTTTGTATGTTATGCTATAAAACAATCAAACGTTTTTTTTCCGAATAAAGACATGAATGCACCAAACACACAAAACATAAAATAATATGTATGAGAACAAGTAAATAAATATGATGCATGCATAATAAAATGTCATACAACAGTAGAATACTAGCATGCATCAAATAGACTTAGTCAATGAGGTACACAAATACCAATAGCTGTTCGAAGAGATTCAAACCGAAGACCATCCAGCTGTTTAGTAAACAAATTAGCTAATTGGTTCTCAGTAGAAATATGTTCAAGATTCACAATTTGAGTTTCCACAAGCTCTCGGATTAAATTGATGTATGATGTCAATATGTTTAGTTCAAGAGTGTTGAACAGGATTTTTAGAAATATTAATAGCGCTGGTGTTATCACAAAACACACTCATAGTACTCTGATCAATTCAATAATCACTCAACATCTGCTTCATCCAAAGCAGTTGAGTACAGCAACTTCCTGTTGTAATGTACTCGGCCTCAACTGTGGACAACGAGATAGAATTTTGTTTCTTACTCATCCAAGCAACGAGGTTAGCACCAACATAAAAACAACCACCAGAAGTAATCTTTCTATCATCGGTATTACCGGCCCAATCAGCTTTAGAATAATCAGCTATGGTGATGGTATTTTCAACTCGTCTTATAAACAAGGTTCTGTCTGTACCACATCTCGCGAAACCTTGTTCCAAGAGGTATGCAGTACGTCGATCATACCAAGCTCTAGGAGCTTGTTTTAGCCCATACAAGGCTTTATTCAGCCTGTACACATAGTGAGGATATTTCGGATCAACAAACCCTTTAGGTTGTTCCACGTAGGCTTCTTCCTGAAAAATACCATTCAGAAAAGCACTATTGACATCCATTTGGTACAATTTGAACCCCAAGGAACAGGCAACCGCAAGAAGAATTCTAATGGATTCAAGCCTAGCTACGGGGGCAAAAGTTTCATCAAAATCAACACATTCAACCTGAGTATATCCCTGTACAACCAACCTAGCCTTATTTCTCGTAATGGTACCTTGATCATCCGTCTTATTCTTGAATATCCACTTAGTACCAATCACATTGCAATCATCAGGCCTAGGCACTAAGTCCCAAACTTTATTTCTGACAAACTGATTTAACTCATCATGCATAGCATTAACCCAACATTCATCCCTAAGGGCTTCCTCAACCTTCTTAGGTTCAATCTGAGACACATAGCTCGCATATGACAGGTTGTTCAAAACCCTCTTGCGAAGTCTCATTCCTTCTTCAATATCTCCAATCATATTATCCTTAATATGATTCAATTTGATTCTGGACGAAGGTTCTTTGGATGGTTTAGCTTCATTATCAGAAGTAGAATCCTTAGTTGAAACAACCAACTCAATAGATGTTTGTGGGAGATCAGGAATTGAACATTCCTTAGGTTCAGTTACCTTGACTGGATCAACTTCCAACTGTTCCAGCTTAATAAACTCTCAGCCAACCTCCCCCTCACTACAAGTATCATCAACCACCACATTGATAGATTCCATCACAACATGTGTGCGATTATTGTACACCCGATAAGCCCGACTATTCTTGGAATATCCCAAGAATATACCTTCATCACTCTTGGAATCAAACTTTCCCAAGTTCTCTCTGTTTCCCAGAATGTAGCACTTGCTGCCAAACACACGAAAGTACTTGACAGTAGGCTGTTTACCCTTCCAGATCTCATACGGTGTCATGTCAGTTTTTGGTCTAAGATAAACTCTATCGATAATGTGACATGCCGTATTTATGGCTTCACCCCAGAAATGCATAGCTAAATCTTTACCATGAAGCATAACTCTCGCCATTTCTTGAAGCACAAGATTTTTCCTCTCAACTACCCAATTCTGTTGTGGAGTGACTGGTGAGAACTCATGATTGTAACGACCCGGCCTCTCACCGGAGCCGTTATCTTACGTACTGTCGGCTTTGGGGTGGGCTTCTGCCCACTTATCCCCTCACGGCTTTCTGACGCGTCCCCCAGGATTCGAACCCAAGACCTCCATCATATGGGAGACTTAAGTTGAATCCTGGTACCAATTGGGCAAGCAATTCTATGATGGGTGACCCCCTGGGATGTTTTCTCGGGGAGCGTGCGAGTGAGGACAAAGCATGCTGAAAAGACCCATGTTGGTATAGTGGGGACAGTACGTCGTCGATCTAACGACCGGGACTGCCCGTTAAGTGGGACCCGTGTCGTTACAAATGGTATCAGAGACAGGTTGCCAGTCGAAAATCGGGAACTAAGTGCTATGCGGGACAAAGTGCTACGCCATAGGGCGGGAGCCACCTCTTGAACCCGTAGGAGCCACCTCTAGAATCCCAACGCCTGGCAACGGATCCTCAGATTATCAAGCGCGACGAGGACGTCGCGAGTCTAACGGGGGGTGATTGTAAAACCCAGACCAGGAAAGTTTAAAATGATTTGATAGGTACTACTCATACCAACAAGGTGCACCTTCTTTTCCGGAAGTCTATCGTTAGAAACTCTACAGTTAAGCATGCTTGGCTTGGAGCAATTCTATGATGGGTGACCCCCTGGGAAGTTTTCTCGGGAAGCGTACGAGTGAGGACAAAGCATGCTGAAAAGACCCATGTTGGTACAGTGAGGACAGTACGTCATCGATCTAACGACCGGGACAACCCGTTAAGTGGGACCCGGGTCGTTACAAATGGTATCAGAGCCCATTGCCAGCCGGAAATCGGGAACTAAGTGCTATGCGAGACAAAGTGCTACGCCATGGGCGGGAGCCACCTCTTGAACTCGTAGGAGCCACCTCTAGAATCCCAACGCCTGGCAACGGATCATCAAATGTATCAAGCGCGACGAGGACGTCGCGAGTCTAACGGAGGGTGATTGTAATACCCAGACCAAGAAAGCTTAAAAGATTTGATAGGTACTACTCATACCAACAAGGTGCACCTTCTTTTCCGGAAGTCCATCGTTAAAAACTCCACAGTTAAGCGTGCTTGGCTTAGAGCAATTCTATGATGGGTGACCCCCTGGGAAGTTTTCTCGGGGAGCTTGCGAGTGAGGACAAGTTTAAGAGAGTTTTTGCTCTTAAACCTTCTGCAATAAAATTACTATGTTTTCTTACTTCTATTCTGTTATGCACATCCCATGTACGGATCTATAAGGATCAAGGTTGAAGGAGTACCATTGGGCAAGAGGCCATTAGGGAAACAAAACCAGATCCGCCTTAGTGAGGCAAGGACAGCATAATAAGGCAGAAGCGCAAGAGAACGAACCCAATCTTGCGCTTCTGCCTTATTATGCTGTCCTTGCCTCACTAAGGCGGATCTGGTTTTGTTTCCCTAATGGCCTCTTGCCCAATGGTACTCCTTCAACCTTGATCCTTATAGATCCGTACATGGGATGTGCATAACAGAATAGAAGTAAGAAAACATAGTAATTTTATTGCAGAAGGTTTAAGAGCAAAAACTCTCTTAAACTTTATTTAGATACAAGTATTTAGATCCAGTATGGATCCACTGTCTTTGAGGAATTTAGCCTAGAAACACGTACATTGAATTTTCAAAGATAAGAAAGAAAATTTTCTTAGCAAAAATTTTTTTCTCCCTCTTCTCTTCTGAAATTTCCCCCTTTTTAAAGATGAGAAAAGATGCCTTCTTCATCTCTGTCGTCCATTTGTCATTAATCCACAGTTTTTCTTTTGCAAAAGCAAAAGTAGTGATAAAGGGATTAGACAAGGTTGTCGTCTTTTCTTTTAAAAAGTAGATGCTCTCCTTTTGTCACATCTTTCTTTTTTCTTTACTCTGATTGATTTGCCGTGGTGCTCCCACTAGACTCTGTTTCTTCCTTGTCTTCTTTTGTTTCACACCATTGGCAGAAGTGATCTCTTCCAATGCTTTGTCTTAAACATTTGCACAATTCCCCCTTGTAATTTGAAGGTACGTTGGGTAAATTGTAAAAATTCTTCTCAAAGCTGCACAAAGCTTTAATTCCCTTTAAATCAATTGTTGATCCTGTCTTGCTTGTCATTAAGATGAATTCTGATGAATGATTCACCTTAATTTTTGATTCACTATTAAAGGTCCTTAAGCCTGTTAATAGTCTTTGATATGACAAACTTCTCCATTCATTGAGCATCTGTTCATGTACACACTCAATTTTTGCAGTTGTTGGTTTATTCAGAGTGATCTGATTCATTGTCTTGATCTGAATATGATGATATCCTTTGACCAAGAGTCCTTCGGTATTCCAAAATGGAATCGTACTGTTAATTTTCAAGATCATGTGAAGATCTGGATCCTTAATGACAATTCTTTTAAAGTCCTTGAGGGCCTTTAACAATTTATCATCAAGTAATTTAATTTCTTCCATTGTTTCACTAAGAATAATCATTTTGATCAGTCCACAATGAAAAGCTGTCTGCACAATTGTTGGTTCAGCTCCTTGAAGGAAAATGAACTGTCCAAATCTTTTTTCAAATGTTCCAAAGTATGTTTTGCTTGGATCGGAGTCTCCAACTGTTCTTGCTTCTTCTTCACATTGAAGAAAATCCTGTAATGAAATTCCACTAAAAATTGGTTTTTCTTGTGGTTTAGGAATTTTCCCAATAGATTTGAATCTATTTGGAAGGTTTTCTGTTTCAGAACTGTTTTGGACCATATCCTTGAAAGATATCATCCTCAATCTTTGATTTGGATTTGGAGGTACAAATAGTGGTAATCTGGGCCTTGCCCTTGGGTTGTTTTCTTGACAATATCTTGGTCTGAGTGAGATATTATCGTTGAGGTGGTTATATGAAGATGGTGTAACACCTTTAGCTTCATGGAATTGGTTAAAAGCTTGTTGGGCTTCAGAAAAGGTTTTGAAACTTTTATGTTTGTAGGGCTTGTTTTTAACAAGTGGTTCAACTTGTTTCCATTGTGAGTAAAAGCCCATAGATGGACCTTGGAATATCACATAGAATTTTGTACTTGTAGGTAAATTGTTAATACCAACAAGTGATGAGTCTTCAATTCCTACAATTGGAATGTTTTTCTTTTCCTCTCGGACTTCAATGCCTTCAAGGATTTTTGAGCTTTGAATACTCTTTTGCTCTTGCAAGCATTTTTCGTACCATGATTGTGGGTTTGGAATACCCTGATGTTCTTTCTAACACTGAGCTTTCAAATTCTCGTATGTATTGCTTTTAATAATTTTGCTATTGTCAACATTTTCTTTTAGGATTTGAATTCCCGTATGCTCTTGAGAGCATTGAGCTTAACTATGCTCTTTTGTACTACTTCCAGTAGTAACACTACTTTTAGCATTGAGTGTCTTCCTCGGGACTGTATTTGTCTTTCCAGTAGTCTTGCTACTTTCAGTTCCTTCTGTTTGGGGTTTTCCAGAGGTTTCATCCTTCCCCGTTTTTTCAGAAGTTGTGCTAATTTTTGTTTGAGAAGTCTAGCCAACTTCTTTTTCAATATTTGCAATTTCCGTTGTCTTGTTGAAATCTCCATTTCTTCGATTTCAATCTATATTTCAAGATCATCAATCTGATCATCAATTGTGTTCATTTTTACCTACACAAGCAAATTCTCTTGTAAGAGTATCTGCTAAAGAGTTATCTTCACCTTTTATGATTTGTATTTCAAAATCATACTGGCTAAACCACATCTGTCATCTTACAAGTCTTCCTTACTTATAATCTGGATGTACCTGGTTTCTTAAAAATGAATTACATGTACCTGAATCAATTCTAACAAGAAATTTGTCAAAAATAATATAAAGTCTAAATTTTGTAATAGCTTTTTTCATAGCTAAAATTTCTTTTTCGTTAATATGATAATTCTTTTCTGCTCCTTGGAAAGTCCCTGAAGCATAAGAACATAACTTTTCACTTTGATCTTGGTGATCAAAAGCTTTTAAAATCGCTCCCAAAATTCATGAGATGCATCGGTTTTCAATTATCATTTTATCTCCCAATTTTGGATGATATAATGATGGTAAAGTTTTTATTTTTGATTTAATTTTCTGAACATAAATACTATCTTCTTTAGTCCAGTTCCATTTAAAATCTTTTTTGAGTTTCTTTTGAAGAGGTGCTCTCATTTTTGCTAATTCTTTAATGAAAGATTCGACATAAGTGAGACATCCAAGAAATCTCATCAATTGTTTTTGATCTTGAATTTCATTTGGAAATTCTTGAATATGAATTAAAATATGAGGTTTTAAGTTTTTATAGCCATAAGCTATATCCAAACCTAAAAATCCAATTTTTTCTTTAAATAATTGTGCCTTCTTTTCAGATAACACAATCCCTTCTCCTTTTATTTTCTTTAAAACAGTCATTACATGATTTTCATGTTCTTCTTCCGTTTTACGAGAAAATAAAAATATCATCAATGTAAATACAACAATATTTACAAAATTCTTTCAAGATATTATCCATATGTCTTTGGAAAATACCTGGTGCTTGTTTTAATCCAAATGGAACAACTTTCCATTGGTAGTGTCCTTGGGGACAACTAAAAGCTGTAAGATGTCTACATTCCTGGTCAAGTATTACTTGCCAAAATCCTGATTTACAATCAAAGGATGAAAAAATTTTCTTTCCTTTTATTAATTGTAAAAGACTTTGCATATTTGGGATTAAATATCCATCATCTTTAGTGATTTTGTTTAATTGAGAATAGTCAACAACCATTCTAGCTTTTCCACGTCTTTTTTCTGCTTCTTTTCTTACCATAAAAGCTGGTGAAGAAAATTGTGATTTGCTTGGTTCGATTACTTTAATTTCAAGTAATTCTTTAATTTGATTAGAGAATTCTTCTCTATCTTTAGGGCTGTAAGCCATAGCTTTAGCTCTAACTATAGAATTTTTGAATTCTTCAAGTAATTCAATATTTCTTTGTCATTTTTCCTTTATTCTTTTGAGGATCCAAAGGATTTTCTGAGCAACAATTTTTTAATAAATTTAAAATTATTTCCCTTTGAGAATTAATTTTAAATTGATTTTGTTCTTCCACGGTTATGAAAATATTTCTTTTTTGAATGATATTCTCCCCCGTTAAATTTTTGAATTTTTCTTTATTATTATTAATTGCAATATTTTTTAAGAATTTTTCTTGTAAAATATTCATTGCAATTGCTTTTCTTTGCTTTGGAATCCATAATTTGTTACCATTAATGGTAAAACTTATAGTATCAATTTCTTGAATGAAATGATGATATAATTGACAAAAATTATTGCCAATCATGAAATCTATACCAGCTTTCAAGTTGGTATCTTGTAGGAATTTTGAAATAAAAGGTTTTCCATTGGGATTTATGGAATCCACTTATCTCAATACTCAATCCTTTTACTACCTTAGAAGATTTTATTTCCGATTTATCGGCAATTTTTAGATTTATAATCTTTTTGATTGTACCCAAAATTGCTTTGGAATAATCCATTTACTTCTTGTGCATACCGATGCTCCAAAGATCAATGAAAGCATGGATTGTAAATTTTCTATATCCTTCAAAACTTAATTTTATAGGAATATAGATTGAATTCGGATTCGTAATATTTTTATTACTCATCTTCGAGATGTTTCTTCCGATTCTTGATTGATTCTAGTTAGATAATACAGAGATTCTGTATCACTAAGATCTTCTACTGGATAAAATCCTTGATTTTGAAATGTTTCAAGAAGCTTAATTCTTTCTTCATTTCCAAGTCTGACTGGGCATTCATTTGCATAATGTCCAGATTCATTACAGAGCCAACATCTGCAATTCTTTTTCTTTTGTGGACAAAATTTTCTTTTATCCAAATTCTTCTTTTCTCTTCTCCCTTCTCTGGGAAATTTTTGTTTTTTAAAGAATTTTCTTTTCTTAAAAAACTTTTGTTTATATGGTTTTTTATATCTTTTAAAGATATATTTTTTTCTTTTCTTAAAAAATTTTTTCTTTTCATTTCTGAATGGTAAACAACCATATTGTCCTGGTATTTTGTTGAGATATTTATCACAACATAATTTAGGATTGCTAATTAAAGCTCTTTTACTATCTCTAACTAATATACTTTCTTTACATTTATCTGCGATAAGGTTTCTAGTTAAAGTGATAACTAGTCCTATTGAACTTTCAGCTTTAACATTGAGTCTTGGGTCAATGTGATTCTCGTTTTTCAATTGCATTGTTAAGTAATTCCATAACTTCATGATTAAAAGGTTCAGGAAGTTTTCTTATAAATTTTTCATTAATTCTTCCCATTTTTCACTGGGACTAATGTAGAAGTATTTTGAAAATTCACATGCATAATTTTCAAAATAACACATATCACATATAGAAATTTTTCTAAGTGATTAAGTGCATCTGCAATTTCAACCGTTGTTCTTTCACTTTTAAAAACTTCATAAGTCAATCCAGTAAATTGCTTATAGAGTTGTTCAACAATTCTTTTAACAAAATTTGGAATATTGTACTCAGCATCATTCCAAATATTATTCTTAACATTATCATCAAATCTTTCAAGAAATGCTCTTGCATTTCCTCTAGTACTAGCAAGTACATAATTCCAAGAATTTGATTCATGTCTTATTATTTCTTTATTGACTATCATAGCAACCATGATATGGCTGTACCAAGCGTCAATAAGTTTTTCAGGTTCAAGTGTACAATCTAAATCTAAGATTGTTACTTGCTGATTTCCTTTTTTAGGTACAAATTCAGATTGTAATAGATTTTTACTTAAATCTTCTTGAGGGTTTATTCTAGGAGTATTATCTCCAATTTTTCTTTTTCCATCCCCTTTAGGATTAGAACTAGATGGTTCTACCATTTCTGGTTTAGGTTCTCTTATAACAATTCCAGGTTCTCTTGTTGTATGAAATCTTTCATGAATTATGACTTCCGAGTCCGAGTCACTATCATCCGGATTGTTAACAAGAGGTTCTGGTTTTGAATCTTTAGAATTTTCTTCTTCTGATTCAATTGTCATAATTGTTTCCTGTTTTCCAATGTCAATACTTTTAACAATGTTTTCAATTTTTTGAAGTTCAGAATCTTCAAATGCAAGAAGCACATTTAAAAGTCCTAAATCATTACTTGTTTCATAAATGTTTTCAAGATTTTTTCTTAAATTGGCCATATTAACTTAAAAAGTTAATATCAAATTTTCCTTTTGATGTGTTCTCTTCAATTTCTCCTGTTTTTTCAAAAATTCCAAAAGAAGCCTTTTGAATTTTCTTTGGCGGGTTTTGTTCTTTTGTTTTGACTCCTGCAATAATAACTGCAGAGTGTTTTTCCATTGTTTTTTCTGTATTTTCTTGTAGTATTTTTAAAAGAGTTTTAACTTCTTCAATACTACATTTTAAATCTTTTATTTCTTTTCCGGAAGTCCATCGTTAAAAACTCCACAGTTAAGCGTGCTTGGCTTAGAGCAATTCTATGATGGGTGACCCCCTGGGAAGTTTTCTCGGGGAGCTTGCGAGTGAGGACAAAGCATGCTGAAAAGACCCATGTTGGTACAGTGGGGACAGTACGTCGTCGATCTAACGACCGGGACTGCCCGTTAAGTGGGACCCGTGTTGTTACAATGATCACTACGAATTCTGGACACAGAATAACCTTTCTCATTTATGAGTTTCTTACACAGGGAGATGACAAGACTGAACACTTCAGTTTTATCTCTCAGAGATTCAGTCCAAGTAAATCGAGAAAAATCATCAACCACAACCAAGATATATTTTTTACCACCAAGACTTTCGATCCTCGATGGTCCCATCAGATCTATATGGAGTAATTCAAGAGGCTTGCTCGTCAAGATCTTAGAAGTTTGTTTGTGGGGTACCCTAAACTGTTTGCCTTGTTGACACGGACCACAAACAGTGGTATCAGAATTATCCAGCTTAGGTAGACCATTGACAATCTCCTTCTTGGCAAGTTTGGACAGACTGTTATGGTTGATATGCCCCAGTTGTTGATGCCACAACTCAGTTATATTGATATTGGCACTACTACACCTGTAATCAGAGTTAGGTAAGACTCCATAACAATTTTCAGATGTTCCCATGCCTTCAAGGACTATGTTATTAGTCGAGTCATAAACAGAACACCTTTTCTGGACAAATGTTAACTCAAAGTCACCATCACAAATTTGACTGATGTTCAACAAATTTGACTTTAAACCTTTCACATACAGCACATCTGAGATGGCATGTAGTCCAGCAATACTCACAACTCCCTTTCCAAGTATCGGTGCAGTAGCTCCATCACCAAATGTAACTACACCACCATTCCACTCATCAAGTGAAGAAAACAAGGATTTATCACCACACGTGTCTTGAACATGCACTGTCAAGGTACCACATGGAATTATTTTGTGCTTTGAGAGCAAGGTGAGCAACATGACAATTTAACAAATCTCCCGATCGTTCACTCTCATCCTCCCTTTCTCCTTTCTCAGTCTCATGGTCAGATTCAATTGTAACAATCGAGGTGTAGGTCATGAATTTTTGATCGTCCTCACCACTAGATGTCTCGTCCTGAGAACTAGTCTCTGACTCCTTATCCCTCATGGTCACAGCTAAGGCCTTACGACGTTCTATACCCGAACTCCTCTTCAAATTTGGACATTCACTCCTAATGTGACCATACCCCTTACACTTATGCATACCTCTCGAAAATATACTAGGGACTTCATTATTTCGCTCCTGAGGCTTTCTCCTATTCATCATCACCTTCTGAAATTTTTTAACGAAATAAGCAATTTCGTCATCTCTAAGGGTCTCAGTGTCAGTAGACTAGCTCTCAGCTTTTCTAACATTGTTCATGGCGATAGATTTCTGTTTCTTAGGTTGTTCTAAGGTCAATTTATAAGTTTGGGCGGATCCTACGAGTTCTTCCACCTTAATGCTGTCTAGGTCCTTACTTTCTTCAATTGCAATAACCTTGGGTTTGAACCTCTCGGGCGGTGATCTAAGGACTTTCCTAACAATATTTGACTCGGGGATCCTCTCACCTAAATTAAAACTTGAATTGACTATGTCATTCAATTTAGCATAGAAACTATCAAACGTCTCATCATCAGCCATCCTTATCTCTTCAAACCTAGTAGTCAACATCTGTAGTTTAGAGTTCTTAACATTTTTAGTTCCCTCGTGTGTGGTTTCTAAAATATCTCAAACTTCCTTAACAGTTTCACACATCGACACTCGCCTAAAACTCTTTAGCAAATACAGCCATGAACAAAACATGTAATGCTTTACTGTTCCAGTTGAATTCATCAAGATTAGTTTAGTCCACAAAGATATGTTAGTGGGTGTGACTATACCAGCAACAGTTGTTGACTGTGGAGACGTTTATCCATATATTTAAGAAAGGCTCTCATTTGAACCTTCCAGTAGGCATAGTTGCTTCCGTCGAAAAACGGAGGCACCAATAATGACTGACTCATCTAGACTAAACAAATAAGGGTCAGGAATCGATGTAAGGCTCTGATACCAATTGAAAGTTACGCAGTTCGACCCTAACAATACCTAAGGGGTGAATAGGTATTTAGTGCGAAATTAAAATGTTTCTACGAATTAAATAGCAACAAGTCACTTTTTAATTCTTTTCTAGATGATTAATCATTCAAGCCAATTTGTCCTAAGTTGAATTACCGCAGTTGTATAATCAATCAATATAATGAAACCAGTCATCAACACCAGAATGATCACGGAGAAACCCAACTGGGAAAAACTCCGGGCACTTTGCCAATCAATCCACTATAAACAAATTTAACAACTTACAGCCTACCAGACTAGACGACCCGTACTATCTGATGACCCGACTGCACTCCTTACAGCTCTCTGTGGATCCCGTGCTCTCTTGCACCACTCTTCAGCTGTTGTTGTCAAAGCTCTCTGTGGAATTTGCTACCCTGTAGCACTCCAAGCTTTGTGAATTCGTCTATTTCCCGTGGATCATGAAGAACGACCCGTTCTTCACAGACTGGAACTCCAGTTGCCTTTCTCGATCTTTAGTACCTCTGACAGAGATGCAGGAAGATTGGTTTCTGGTATTTGGATATTGGATTTGATGTTTTTCTGACCAAAACACTTACACAAGATGAAGGTTGAATGATAGAATGATTAGATCTCTCAATGATGAAACTCTCTCAATTATCAACCCTAAGAAAAAAACGTTCTACACGTGTTCTGGTATATATAGATAGGTCAAGAAATCAATGGACCGAGACAAAAGCCTTTAAAATGCGAAAATAAAATTTCCCGTATAAAGCCGTCGCTCGAGCGAAGAGGCAGCGACAGTGCTTCGCTCGAGCGAAGGAGGGGCGACAGTCCCGCGAAGCAGTTTCTGTTTTTGTAGTTCGAGCCAACCCTTAGCGACAGTCTAGCAAAAATTCACGTCGTTTTCCTCCTTGTTCCAAACTCGAAACCCTAGACCTATTTAACTAACTTTTAAACAAATTGTACATTACTCCTTGAACTTTGACACTATTAAATTAAGTTTTTTTGTTCACAGAATTAGCCAATTACAAAATTAACTAAAACCTAACAGAATTTATTAAGCAGGAAGTTTTATATAACTAATGAAGGCTAAAATGAATCAATAAGCTTTTTGTACCTAATCCCAGTATGCTTTCTTGAAAAAGGAGTCCTAATTGATTTCTTTGACAAACGTATGCTCGTGTTATAGACCAAGAATTTCGACAATTGCCTCTTATCTTTAAAAATTCTTTCATATTGGACTTTAGAGGGATATTGCTTAGCTAATATGCTTAATGGTGTGTTAGATTACGCGTATGAAATTTACATAGAAAGAAAATAAATTTAAGGAATTCAATTACTTAGAATTTATTTACATGAAATTTTTTAATTAAATGCGTTTGATTGATTTGATTTTTCAATTTAGAAAATATTACATTTATCTATTTTTTATTTGCGGATAGACATGAGAGAGGGGACATGAGAGAGAAAGAGAAAGTGAATTATTCAGTCAAAAGCGAGCAAGGCACAGTACACACATCAACCCCCCAACACTGGAAAGAACCAATACTATCTCTTTGCAATGAGAATTCTCCTTTTCCGTTTTCTCTTTCCGTCTTTAGTTTATACTTCAAATCCACTATCTGATTGGTAGACCTCTATCTCTCTCTCACACACACTCATAATCTGGATCTCAATAAAACAATGGCCAAATAAATTGCCCCCTCTTTTGCTTATTACCTTTTAGTACTGCATCTTTCTCTAGGATTTGTTATCTTATTTATTCCCCTCTAATTGTGGAAAGATACTATTTTTTCTTCAAGAGTATCCATTTAAACCTCGCTTTTGCCACAATCTAGAAAACCCTATTGTCTGTTACTACAAATACTATATAATGGTTTGTGGAGGCAGATTTGTTGAGTGTTCTTGTGAGGTGGGCTAATTGTGTTATTGTGGTGAAGCATAAAAATGGTGAGAGAGAAGATTCAGATTAAGAAAATAGACAAGACCTCGGCCCCGCATGTTACCTTTTCCAAGAGAAGAAGAGGGATGTTCAAGAAAGCTAAAGAACTCTCAGTTCTTTGTGATGCTGATGTTGCTCTCATCATCTTCTCCTCCACCGGGAAGCTCTTGGAGTTTGCCAGCTCCAGGTTTCTCTCCTCTCTCTCTGCTTATGTATAGATAAATTTGTGGTGGAAGAGTGACGACGAGTGAGCTGTGGTATGTGCTGCTATACGCTGCACCTGGGGAATGGAATAGCCTACGGTATTCTGTACTCTATCTCGTCTACAGTTTCCAGCTATATATGTCCATGTGCAATAAAAATGCATTAAAAGAATGGCATCCCCCCAATATGAGTGTATCGGTCAAAAGTGTTGGGTCAAACCTTCTGACAACATAGCAAGATTGTTAAGATATAAGAGATGATAAAAATTAATTATCCCTTGTTTGATTGTCACAATTTTCATGTAAAATGTCACATTCGAGGAAAATCGAATTTCACTTTGACCGTTTGATTGCAATGTAGATATGGAAACCGAATTTCAAGGTACGACCACTTTAAGCTGCATTTTCTTTGTTTTCATAGAAACGAATTCCTATGAGTTTAGTAGGTTTTTATTTTCCAACTAAGATGGAATTTGAATTTTTTTCCACCTTTACCTATCAAACGGACTCTTATATCTTTGAGGTCGTAATACTAGATTCATTTCCTAAATTACATGCAATGGAATCTATTAAGTAAGAAGTTTTCCACAACTAATGAAGTCTCTAAAATGAATCAATAAGAGGTTGTTATCTTTGCTGTTTTCAGATCGTTTTCTGTTTTCGATTTTTCAAAACAGTGAAAATGCATTCTCTTTCCTGTTTTCGAAAATGAATTTTTGAAAAAAAAAATTCTACTAAAAACTCAAATTGAGCGTTTTCTTCCAAAAACAAGCGACCAAATGAAAATTCGGAAAACGACCTTTTTTTCCATTTCCCCCAAAATTCTTCCTCTTTATTGAGCTACTGACTCGTCGCCTCCTTCCATCAATAACTTCCATCACCCGCCACCTAAGCTGACGGACCCCCACACCACCGACACACCCTCACATCCTCTACAACCTCCGACCATCACCTGTCCACCAGACCATCAGAAACAGTTCCAATTCCCATCCAAAACCACGAGCTCAGTCACAATGTTTCCCAATTACTTCCACATATGGCCACCCTCTCGATTGTGGAGCGCCACCACAACATTTCTCTCAATTAGGCGCATCTAGTTCTACCATGAGTCAGCCTCAGTTTCGTCTGGAATCAGCTGAGCTTGTTGGAGCAGTCCGTGAGATTTGTGAAATCATTTTTTCAGTCAGAAAACCAATTATATCATGCAAGTGTTGCTGTGGATTTATCGTGTTCGTTTTCTAATATTATGTTTTTAGCTTTTCAACCTTATTATTGTTGTTTATGCCGATATTAAACTGTGATTTGGGTTTTGCATTTTAGTTTCATAAAAATTATTGAAATTTTGAAATTTGCTTTGGAGTGTCTCTGTAGAGAATTGGATTATGTGGTTTATCTATAATCAAGGAGTAATGTTATTTATTATCACTGATAATAGTTATCGTGTTTAGACGATCAAAATTGTATTTGGCAAGAATTGTGAGAACTAACATGAACTCGATAAGATTGATTTCAAAATATTTATTACCATGTCAATATGAGATTAGTGTTCCCCTTTTTCGCAACTTGATTAGGTTTGGTTGTGACTTGATACTAATTCTTATCACAAGTTACGTACAAGGACAAAAGCAAGGACTTGCCAAATTTAATTTAAGTTGTGTTTTTTATATCTGGAAAAAAAATATTTCACGATTCACCAACTTCAAAATTTATATGTTATTTAATACTATATTAACATTAAACTTGTAAAATTTATTGAATAATCAGATTTCTTGAATAAAATATTATAAAAAAAATATTCTCAAAATTTCAAAGTAAACGCGTTTTCCATTTTTATGTTTTGAGAAACAACTTTTCAGAATGACAAAAAGAAAGCATTTTCAGCAATTTCAAAACCAACACTCAAAGTACAAAACACAAAATAAATTCAAAACTCAAAACTGAAACACAAAGAGAACAGCCCCTAAGCTTTTTGCACCTAATCCCAGTGTGCATTCTTGAAAAAGGAGTCCTAATTGATTTCTTTGACAAATGTATGCTCGTGTATGCTCGTGTTATGATCCTTGGAGACGTTTTCATTCTTTTGATCTTATACATATTTGATTTACTTTGCTAGTTGAGTTTGTCCAAAGGTATACAATGTCAAGACAAAAGACATTGACTCAATTATTAATTTTAAGTTCTATTTTGGCACGATATTTTCATTTTTATTTTTTTTTTTATCTTATCAATGTTTGAGTTACTTTACTAGCTACGATGGTTGACATCTTTTTTGTCTAAAGGTATACAATGTCAAGACAAAAGGTATCGACATAATAATTGATTTTAACTTTTATTTTCGCATGAAACTTGTTTAGAAACTACTAGTATCTCCAAAATGCTCTTTAAATATAAGATACTCTCTATTTGAAATAGTCAACCCTTAAAATTATGCTATAAAATACTCTTTTAAATTAATATTTTAAAATAAGAGAACCAAACTCACTTTCTATAATTAAATGCATGCAGCGTATTTCAATTTTTAATGGAAAAAAATATATAATAATTTAGAGGAAATCTAGTGAAAATTAAGCCCCTGTTTGGTTTGGATTAAATTTCAATTAAAATTTCAAATCAAAGTCAACAATAAATTTTAACCACATATTTTATGAGACTCACAACTTTTTAACTACAGATTTCATCAATTTTTATCAGAATTTACTGAAAATTTGATTTTAATCTCCACCGAACAGAAGCTAAATATAGGGTCCAACAATAAATTTTTTTTTTTTTTTTTTGTTGAATGAGTAAAATTAAGTGTTAAATAAAAGAGCCTTTTGGAATACTTAAAAAATTTTAGCCTCTAAATTTATAGGCGCTCTTTTAATTACAAAATATGCTCCTTGAAAATAAAGAGTCATTTGAAGATTACTGAAACTGACTTTGTTTAATTGGCTTATTAGCTTTAATGAGATTACAACTTTGTGTTGAATTGTCATTTCACATCATGTCTTAGATGGGCATCTTGACTTTATGAGATGAAACTAAGGACATATGTGGGTGTGGGTGAGAGAGATTGAAGATAAGATTTAAATGAACATCGTCATTTCTTTTAAATATGTAACCTCCATTTGACAAATTTATATATGGCTTATAAAAAAAAAATTAAGCTATTCGTACATTCTTGTTGACATCTCCCCCATGTGTCAAAAATTTGGTCAGTGATGTGAAAGTGTGTTGTAAAAATTAATGGCTATGATGAATTTTATATCAAAGGATGTCAAACTTAATGTAAAAGTTAACATACATATAACATGATTGCAAAGAAAATAGTAGTGGATCCAACCAAATACATGGATAATAATTAGCAATAATTATGAATGTGGTTAAAATTAACATTTGATTTTGACTGAATTCATAAATCATTTATAAATTTGTATGAGGCTTAAATTTTTAGACGATATAATTAATGTATTATGAGAGTCATGAACAAAATTTGGATTTAAGTGTTGCCAACCATCAATTTACAAAAATATGTGCTATCAAAAAATAAATATATTCAACTTGTAAAGGGGTATTGAAAATAAGATGTAGATGAATATATGTTCCTCTCTAATAAATTGATCTTTTAGATGAAATGGTCAATATGGATTAAGACTTTTACATGCAGTTTATAGTTTTCTGATGTGTAGTTTTAGTTGCCATCGAGTGTTTGAAAAGATTGAATCCTGGATTTAATCTCAAAATGTTTACCTTGTGAAGAGGCATAAACTCTTCTTAGGTTGAGTAATATTTTTTAATATTTAATTGATGTGAGATTTCATCTTAATATATGATGCACTGACACGAACACGTGTATCCGGCACACGATTTTTCAAAAAATACTGATACGACACATTGTCGACACATTAATTAATTTTTTTTAAATTCTTCATTTATATAGTATAAATTTTCATTCATACTTGTTATTAATTTTATTGAAATCTTTTAAATGTGAGTACCTATTTTTTATTTACAAATAACTTTGAATTAAAAATATATAATATTTTAGTAAAAAATGAAAAATGATTATAATAGAGTATTAGAGGAGTGTCAGTATCGACACGTGTCCGATACAGATATGCGACCCTAGTTGAAGTGTTCGTGCTACAGAGATCTTAACATTCTCAACAAGATTGTGGCTTGCTCTGATCTTGAAATTCGACAACTCTTTTAAATGAACCTATCTAATTTCTCATTCAATCTTTTTTGGACTCTTCATCTCATGCTTAAGCTAGGGGTGATAATTGGCCGAGTTGAGCTAAGTTGGAACACCTTAAACACGCAATCTCGGCTCATGTCCAAAAACAGTGCTCGTTTCAGCCTATTAGCTTTTGGCCATCATGGACTAAGCCGAGTAGCCCACAAGCTTGTTCGCTTGTTTTGTTTATAAAAATAAAATTAAAACCTCATCCTTATTTTGAGTTTGTGATCGACTACTTTTAACATAGGTTGAGTTAAAATTGTACACAAATAATATATTACTTGTACAATTTCTTTAAGAAAGTTAGTAATATAAGAACATTAACGTAAATACTATTTACAAATTAGGAAGTTGGATTTTGAAAGTTTTCTGCTATTAATCTGTTCAATTTATCTTGGATCAGGAACTTCCATCTTCCCACTTATTTAAAAACATTAAAATCTCTATGTAAAATGTAATGCCTGGAATTTATTTACATGAAGTTCGAAGAGCCACTTAGATAACATCTTTTAGAGAAATGCTATTCATCTCCACTAGGGATACATCTCCAGTCTATGTGACGTTAATGTGGCATTAAATGATATGTGAAATTAAATAAGTCATTTAATTTCACATATCATTTAACCAATCATTTACATTCACATAGACTGGACCAATGGGGATAAATAGCATTTTTCCATCTTTTAACCAATTCTACATTTAATATGAATTCAGATTTGACGTTTTAGATATTGGTTTTAACAATTGACTGCATTCATGGCCAACGAAAAATTAAAAAATTGTTCTGTCACTTTTTAGGGTCCCCTCTTTCGAAATATCTCTTTCAATTCACATTTTTTTAGGAGGCCATGAATGCAACCAATATCTGAAAAGTCCTATATGAATCCATCTCTAAATTTAGAGTTTATTGAACTCGTGATATAAAAGTAAGAGATAGAATTGGTAAAAAAATACTTTAAATTATCTTTTTATTGGTGAGATAACCAGTATATATGCTTCTCATTTTGTAACATTAGGATTTTATTTTCTGCCTTGTAATGACTCTTAACGATTTTGTGTAGTGCCTTGAGTTTAGTCATAGATTTCATAGCCCTAACCAGATAAAGGTTCTAATATTTAACGAGTTCTGTTTCATGATTTCTAAAGGAAGTGTACTATATCGATTAACAAGTAGTAAAGTGAAGCTAAAGAGTCCAAATTATTGTTCTAATATGTTGTCTAAACAAATAACTCACATTTCGACTCGTATCAATGAATTATATAATGACTAAGTAATCAAATAACAAATAATAGGATTAAAAACTATTCACAAACATTGATTAAATATAAAAAAACATAATATTTAAAATTCAGGTTCAAAACTATGATACAATCATTCGTCTCAATTAATAGTTTAGTTACACATTATTGGAGAAAAAAATACAAGAATGAATTGGAGTCCATCACTGGGTTTAAAGGAAGAACTATAAAAAGATGACGATTTTCCACCAAAAATCGTCTTATTTATCGTCGAATCTTGAAAATCTTAGCTCCCTAATTTTTTTTTCTTGATTTTTCTCTACCTTTTCTCTCTCTAATTTTATGTTTTGGAACATTCTCCCCTCTTAATTTGACCTAAACGAGGTCTTTATATAAGGGAAAAATTTATAAATAAGGTGTATACTTTACACCAATTCAAAAATCAAGTTTATAGTTTGAAAATTCAAAAATCAGGTTTATAATTTGAAAATTCAAAAATCAGGTTTTTTTTAATTTTTATTTATGAAATAATAAATTATTAAATATTTTATTCTAATATAATATAATTAACCCATCCCACATGCACCATTCATACCATTTCGGGGACTATTCTGACGACCATTCCAACCACCACTCTTCTCGGCGACTGTTCCGATGACCGTTCCGGCGACTATTCCGATTCCGACAATTATTCTGGTGACCATTCTGGTCACAAATTTACAATTTATGGTCACAGCTCAAAAATTTTGCAGGTCACAATTAATTCGTTGGTCACAGATTTCAAAATTAGTTGGTCACATATCAAAATTTATATGTCACACAATCACAGATTTCCAAATTAATTATAGGTCACAGGTCACATATTTTAAAATTAATTGGTCACAAATTATTTCGAGATCACAGATAAAAATTTTGTACGTCACATATTATTTCGAGGTGACAAATTATTTTTAAGTCACATATTATTAAATTTTTAAGTCACAATTGAGTAAATTTTCACAGACTACCAAACATTTGGTCACAGACTACCACGCACTACCACTATGGCCACTTTCGACCACCCTCTCCAACACTACCAGCACGGCCACTACAGCCACTTGCAACCACCCTCACCCGCCACCACCGCCACAGCACTACAACACTACCAACAACAAAGTCACTGCCAACAAATCACTACACCACCACCTAGATCCACTGCACCACCATCACCTTCTTGACCGCACCGTCGCACCACCACCAACAGAAACGTACCACCGCCGCCATAGGAAACACAACCACCACAGAAACAAACCACCACCACCATTTTGCAACTCACCAACAACCTGCATCACTAAACAACCACTAGCGCCTCAACACCACAACCACCAGAATGCTGCGAGCGGGGCCGCTCACATCGTCGCCATCTTCTGTGAGAAGGAAAACTTTGTGCGGTGGCGCACAAACCCACACCCCAAACCCGTCACCGCCAGCACACCCCCACCCCGTCGTCGCGCTGCCCCAGAGACACCACCACCCCCGTTGCCGCCAACAAAGCAGGCATCACCACACCACAATCACAACCCAACAAAAAAAACCCCAAGCCCACCACCGCCAGAACCTCCACCCCCGTCGCCACTACCTAGATCCACCGCACCAGATTCACCACCACACCATATCGCACTTGACTGGAGTCTATTTCACAGCATCCCTCGCCATCGCCGTAGTGAACAGGGAGAAGGATGTCATGAATCGCCGCGATCTGTGTACCGGCGAAACCATAGATCTGGTCATAGAGGCGCTTGGGCTTGTTAGATCTGGTGGTGTCGTTGCCGACGCTGGCCTTCTTTCCAGCGTGCGATTTCAGATAGAGAGAGAGGAGGGAGAGAGATTGAGTGAGTAGTGAGAGAAAATGATATTGAAAATGAATTAGGGTTTATTTGAAATATTAGTATTATAATATTATTTAAATTAACAAAATATCCAATTAACACCTGATTTTTTTATTAAATAAACTTCATACTTGAATTTTGAATTTAGAAGTTTAAGTACCTGGTTTTATGTAATTTTCCCTTTATATAATAGCAAGAGTGGAGTTATACCTCAAAAAGAGTCCAAATGAATCAAGAAAAGCAAAAATAAGATACTAAAAATTAGCAAAATGGGCTGGACCGCGTCTAACAGAGCAAGAGTCCAGACCGCAGTGCAATCGCTGTCTACTAATGCAGGTTTTAAATAGTAACACTTTGGTCCTTAGATTCAGATTTTCGTAACGAACTTAGTCGTTTTTCCAAGTTGTCCAACTTTAGGCCCTGTTTGTTTCTGATTCTCAAATCAATTCTCAAATCAATTCTCATTTTCAACCACACATTTTTCAATAAAATAATATTTTCCATCACATCAATACTTTTTTCTTCTTTTTCAACCACACATTTCCCATCATATCACTATTCAAAATTAATTCTTCCCCCAAAAATCCCTACCAAACAGGCTCTTAGTCCTTTTCATCATACTCTTCAATTTTGATGCATAAACTTTCAAAATCTTCCATACTCCTGAATCTTTATAAAAAATCAAAATTGGGATGTTTTAAGTTCCGAAAGTGTGCAATTTAATGCTCAAACTTTCCAAAAATTGAATTTTATCTCGAAACTAGCAATTTTCTTCCAACTGCTCTATTTAAACTTCTATTAACTCCCATGCAAAATGGTTAATCTTTAATTGCTTTGAACCAACTTCATATTAGTTCAAGATCACCACTTTTGTGCAAATTACTACTAAGACTGAGTTTTACCTACAATTAACATAATTATACTAAATTAGGTAGACGGTGGATCAATTAGCCATAGTTTATCAAGCCTAATAGAACGGATAAGTATGTAAAAGTATACTGATCAAATACATTCCAAACTTAAACTATTGTTCGTTGGAGCAAAATAATCTACTTAACATACAAGCACAACAAAAATAAGAATTAAAGCATTAGATCACTTGCCGTATTTGCCTCAATTATTAAAATTACTCGAATAATGTATAAAAGGATTCTAAGTCATGGTACAAAAACCAATTTTTACCTGTCCAACCTTTAGTGGTCAATTATCTTCTCTCTCGTTTGAAGCATACACCCAAACTTGACATTTACTCTACCAAGGTGTTTATTCCAATGTCGATTTTACAATGCTCTCATTCATTTCTTGTTTAAGCTCGATTGGGTTTAACCAATGAAAGAAACTATCTAGACTTATGATTATTCTCTTTACATTTGAGTGTCCCAACCTCCAAGTTTTAATGGGAAAATCAGCCTCACTTGACATCTAGATCCCCAACTAAATGTCCAAGGCTTAGCGAGGAAGTGCAGCACTTGACTTTTGCAACTGATTACATCCTCCTAAATAAAATAAAATATTTTTTTCATACTTTTTTCATTTCAATTATAAGTAGATATTTCACTCAAACATTGATAACGTCAACCCCTTCTTCCTACCATTACTTCTCTATAAGCTTTGGGTAGGTAGCACCGTTCAAACACCTGTATTTTATTTGTACCGATGCAAACCGCTTCTTCCTACTCTTTTACCTCTTTTTTACGGAACTGGTGGATCGCCTTTCGCTGGGACGAGTACTTAGAATAAGATCACTAGTTTATGATTAATCTCTAAGTTCAACTTGTTAGCGAAAAACACTCTACATAAATATTCAATAACAACATAATCAACACATATCTCAGTAGCTCCTAGCACTGGGTGGTCAATCACCCCAAACTATCCTTCGCATGGTTAAGAGTTGTGTATTCAATAGTGATCTTAGTTTTTCACATATTCACATATCAATGAAATTGTGGTCAATGATTTCAAAGAATTAAATAATATTTGTTTAATAACCTATGTCCAAAAGTAATTCAATCTATTCCAACAGTGCAACGAACCCAAAAAATGATGGTCTTCATAACTATTGTGCTCAAGATATCATAATCTCACATAGATGAGTATAGTAATAAAGTAAACACAAGAAGTTTTACCTAATCACTATTCATGGATCATAAACAATCCCAAATAACATCATCATTAGTTGACAAGTTTATCCAACTAATCACAAACATACAAGCAACGCATATAAATATTTTTGAAGCTTTCATAAATTTTCGTTTTTTTTTTACTGCATATTTTATTTTTGATTTTCAATGTTTGGAAAAACCGATAACCTCATACCCAAACAAATAAAGCGAAAATAATGAAATTATACCCCTAAACTTGAAATGGACATTGTCCTTAATGTGAACATTAAATAAGCCTAAAGAAAGTTAACAATACTATTCGTGTCATATGATGATGCCCCTCCTTTAGCTTCTTCCTTTACACTCCTATGATCGTTCCAAGGAATATTTCCATCAAACCGGAAAAAAGAGACGAGAAAAATAATTACCAATATAATCATAATGGAGTTTATGCTAACTTAATTTTGAATGACTTATGTAACCTAGTTAATGACCTTAATCTAAACCGCTTCTTTTTGAAAGCGGGCCCCCCTTTATTGTGAGGGGGTGTCATGCTTGATGTACACTTTTGAGTGTACATCAAGCATGGTTGATTTAAAAACTCAAGATTTTTTTTATAATTTATTATTATTATTATTATTATTATTATTATTATTATTTTAAATGCACATGTGAACCTACTCTAAATGTAACATAAACTAACTTGTGCAAAAGAGTAAGGAAAGGATAAAAAATTGAGTTGCTTATCGATAAATTCTCATTTATAGTCCATGCACAGCTTTTTTCCGACCATATTTTCACAACACTTTGAATATGGCTTTGGATTCATTACTTAGCTTGCATCGATTTGACTTTGTATCATTATTCGTTTATCCTCAAAACTTTTATTCAGACCTTATCAAAATGATATGACTTATCCACACCGCCCGACTCGAACTCAACTATGAATATTTCGACCTCCTCATGACCTTAATCACAAAATCAATTTTAAAATAAACAATGAAGTCGGTAGATTGCATGACGATTCCAACTTCATTATATGCCATCGATTCATTTAGCTTTGTTATGATTCATTTCTCATTCTCTACATACTCTTCTTTTTTAGTTGTTTTCTCAGATTAAATAATCAGTCTACTGTCCAAAGTCTTGGGCAACTAAACAAGCAAGTTTTTCATGGGAAGTCTTCCTTTCTTACTGAGGATTAATGTAATTACCACTATTATGATTTTTCAACAAATAGAAATTTGGATGTTGCTATGGTCATGGATTATATGTTTGCGACTATTGATTGCATTGCTACATAGATCATTCAAGCTACATAGATCATTCAAGCCTGTTCACGACACAAAGGAGTGCTCTTTACCCCGAAACGAGGTATAAACAAATAACATATCGCTTGGCTTGTTACTGTTCACAAATTGATGAATTAGGGATTAGGTAATTCAAAGTAATGATCAATAATAAAAGTAAAAATTATTCACAAACATTAATTAAAGATCAAAACATAATAAATAAAATTAAGGTTCAAAACTAGGTTACAATTGTTCGTCCCCACTAATTGCTTAGTTATACGTCAATGAGAAAAAAATACAAGAAATAATTGGAATAAATCACCAGGTATGAGGGAAGAAAAAGAAAAGGTGATGATATTGCACCAAGAATCACATTCTTCTACACCAAATCTTGAAAACCATTGTTTTTAGATTTTTTTTTTTCTCTCTAGTTTTCTATTTTGGAACCTTATTCCCATTTAATTTGACCGTCCCCTGAAAGTTGAGCCTCGATAAGGAGTTAAAACGAATCAAGAAAATAAAAAAGCCAAAATTCTGCAAAATGGCACGAACCATGCTCAATCACTACAGGTTTCAAATAGCAGCACTTTAGTCCCCAAATCCAGATTTTCGTATAGCCTTAGTACGTTTTTCAAGTTTTAATTCAATTTTGGTCCTTTTTTCTTCTTAGTCTTCAATTTAGATGCCTAAACTTCTAAAATTTTCCCTATTGATCCCAAAACTTCGTAATCATTCGAAATTGGTCTGCATCAAGTTTCAGAAGTGTGCAATCCTCAAACTTTCCAAAAGTTGAATTTCATAATGAAACTTGTAATTTTTTTCGATTGTTCTCTTCACACTTCTTATAGCTCATGTGTGATTCGATTAGTCTTTAATTGCTTTATACGAACTCCAAATTAGCTAATCGTACATTTATGCATCAATTACATCCAAGTCGTGATTTCACCAACAATTAACATAATTACACTAAATTAGGAGAAATTTGCTCAATTAGCCATAATTTATCAAGTCTAATAGCTTGAATAAATGAAACACTTATCAAGTGCCATAATTCAAGAGGCTAATCATGATTATTCATTTGATTGTTCATGATCTACCTCTTGCATTTGATAATCGTTAAATATTAGAACTTTATCTGGTCAAGACAAAAAAAAAAAATTCTACTAGTTAACTGAATGTGCTACAAAAAATCTTTGGAGTCATCACAAGCATCAAAACCTGAAATCCTACTATCATAACATGAGAAGCATATATTAATGATTATGATAAAGAATACATTTAATGATTAGTATGAATTTCACCATTTACTATTAGAAGCACCAAAGTTTTGTTGAAGTCACCAGATTCCATAATATAGTAATCCATTTGGAACGGTTAGAATTTGGGTGTGACTCAAATTCCTTATTGACGTAATTGAAAAATTCTAATTGAAGTGTATATCGAGAAGAATTCAGTTTGGAATGCTATTGGAGTCCTATTTCAAGTTGAAGTTTTATTTTGGAAGCCCATTTGGAGTTGTAATTTATTTTGAACTCGATTTTTTGGTATCCTACTTCATCAACAACTCTACTAGGAGTGTTTGGACATTCCCTACATGTTCCCTATAAATATTAGATTTTTCTATACAATTTTATGGCGTAAGAAAATAGATTACTAGAATTATAAGAACTATTGTAATTTTTCTCTCCTCTATTATTTTTAAGTCAATAAAATCTCTTAATTCATCTGCTATATTCTCGTATTTATTATTCTTTTACTTGATCATATATTTCATTATTATTTTCCATATAATTTCAACATCTTAATTCGGTGGTTTGTTTCACAACAATTGGTATCAGAGCCCTGGGTTCAGCAGTTCCGCAAGAGCTTAAGGTTTAATTTGTTCGAGATTTTTTATTCGTGGTGGCTTCCATAAAGTATAATATTCCGCTTTTGGATTGGAGTACTAGATTTTCACTATGGCAGGTTAAGATGCATGCAATACTCTCACAGCTAGATTTGGATGATGCATTGCTGGGAATTGACAGGATGCCTGCAACTTTGACTGCGAAGGAGAAATTACGGAAGGATAAGAAGGAATTTTCTCACATTCATCTTCATATATCAAATGCTATTTTTCAGGACGTTTTGAAAGAGAATTCAGCAACCGCTTTATGGTTGAGGTTGGAACAATTGTGCATGACTTAAAGTTAGACAAGCAAGTTGGACCTCAAGCAACATTTGTACTCTCATCGAATGGTAGAAAGAGGATCATTGGAAGATCACTTGGCTATATTTAAGGAGATCGTCACTGATTTGGAAACTTTGGAAGTAGAATATGATGAAGAAGATTTGGTCTTAATCATGTTGTGTTTGTTGCCCGCTTCGTTTTCTTCATTTGGAGATACGATCTTATATAGTCGTGATACTCTCACCATAGAGGAAGTGTATGATACTTTGTATACAAAAGAAAAGATGAAGCATCTGGTTTCTGAGGCCAAAGATGGAGAATGTCTGGTTGCTCATGGTGGTTCTGCAAGGGACAGATCGAAATCTAAATTCAGTAATCAAATTTGTAACTACTGTAAGAAGAAGTGGCACTTAAAGAATGACTGTTACAAATTGCAGAATAAAGAAAGGATGGCTGCAAGTAGATATTTAGATACTTCAGGCGAAGTAAACCTCGCGGAGAACGTTGAAGTGATGGAGATCTCTTAGTTATTTCTGACATTGAGTCTAAACCAAAAAATGATTGGATTCTTGATTCAGCATATATGTTTCATATGTGTCCTAATAAGGATTTGTTTGCTACATATGAAACTATTTCCAAAGGTGTCGTGGTTATGGGAAACAACGTATCTTGTCGGGTTGTTGGAATTGTACAGTCAGATTGAAGCTTTTGGATTGGACAATTAAAACACTTGGTCAGGTTCGACATGTTCCAAATTTTAAAAAAAATTTCATCTCATTGTATATCCTTGATTCAAAAGGTTATGAATTCTTTGGTAGAGGTGGAGCTTTGAAGGTTTGTAAAAGTGCCCAAGTTGTATTGGAGGGACATAAAAGGTCTCAGTTATACATCTTGCAAGGTCGTGCATAATTTAGAAGAGTCAATCAGCACAGGTTCAATATAGTGGTGGACATTCAGTTTGGTACAATACTTTTAGGAGCTCATAAAGAGTCGGATTTGAATAATACAGTTTAGTGGAGTTTGGGAGATATTGATAATTTTGCTTTGCCACCATCACCTGCTGTGCCATTATATTCAATTGTTAGGGACGGACCTAATTGAAAATGGTATGTTCATGCTAATTTTGTTGAGCATGCTTTAAGTGGAGTAGAACGTGTACAATTTAGCAAGGGGTCTTCTTTAAAAGCATTTGTGTTTGATTCTACTTTGGGGTGTGTTACAGTCACTTTTGGTAAATTATAAAATCATTATGATTTGTGGAATCTGAAATAATTTTGTAGAATAGTGCTTGGATTCATTGGAAGAGGTGGAGTATTTTGTATTTGGTTGAAAAAATTAATTTTTTTGGTTATTGTTGAAGAAACCGTTCATTCCTTAGTGAAATTCTTGTCAAATTGGAGATTGTTAAAATTTGGGTGTTACTCGAATTTTTTGTTGAAGTAATTGAAGAATTTTAATTGAAGTGCACATCAAGAAGAATTTAGCTTGAAATGCTATTGGAGTCATATGTCAAGTTGAAATTTTATTTTGGAAACCCATTGGGAGTTGTAATTTATTTTTTGGTATCATACTTTATCAGCAACTCTACTAGGAGAGTTTGGACATCCCCTATAGTTTCCTATAAATACTAGGCTATTCTATACAATTTTATGGTGTGAGAAAATAGATTACGAGAATTATAGGATCTATTTTAATTTTTCTCTCTTCTCCATTATTTTTGAATCAATAAAATCTCTTAATTCTTCTGTCATATTTTTGTATTTATTATTTTTTTTGTTTGATCATATACTTCATTATTATTAGCCATATAACTTCAACATCTCAATCCGGTGGTTCATTTCACAACATGAACAATATATGGAAGAAAGATGTAGAATAATATAATTTATAATAGATTTGGATAGAAATAACTCAGATAAGTATTAGAGACAATAAAACTCAAGATTGCACAATAAAAGAACTAATATGGAGATTTTAGCAATTGTAGATTGAGAAGGTAGAGTTGTATGGAAAAATGAAATGGGGAAGGGGTTTATATAGAAAAAAGGGACCGTTTATTTTTTGAGAAGTGTTACATGTACATAAATCTATACATAATGGTGTCCATAATTACACGTGGCACTGGATCCAACCATTAATTCAAATCTCGCACTTTCACATCAACAACGGGATTTTGTCCACATCACATTATGGACACTATTATGTACATATATTATGCACATGTAGACTTTGCCTTATTTTTTTTAACATATATTTGAAAAATGTAACCGTTGGGCCACAATGTCATTTATTTATAGTTTGGTGACCAAACGTTCACATGAAGTGGGCCACGAGCCACGAGCCAACTTGTGGGTCAGGCTCATGGACTTAGCCCACAAGTTCAAGAATCGCCTCGTGAAAAAAATTGAGCTCCACTTTGCCACCCCTTGCTTAAGCTGTTAGAAAAAGGATCACAAGTATTTATTAGATGTTGTCTTAAAAAAAAAAATCTACATTAGCACTCTAGGCTGTGGGACGTACCAATCGACGGCATGAATATCTGCTATTTATGCATTTGGTTACAAAATTGTCTTTGTACTTACTGGATTAGTACAATCAATAATCGTCTAACAATTTTCCTTTTTTGGGTCTTCTAAAGCATTAAGGAAATACTTGAAAAGCATTACTTGCACAAAAAGAACCTTGAAAAGTTGGAACAACAGTCTCTTGACCTTCAGGTAACTTTATTTTTATTTTTGTCTTTTTACATTATTTAATAGATATTGAACATCAACAGTTCAAGGAGATACTTTTCCACGTACAAAATCACTGGATAACTAGTGCACCTATGAATATTTGGTAGAGTTTCGACATTATTATAAGGAAAAAACTATAAATTTATGTCCATTCACGATTCAATATATTCTACACTAACATAGTTATTTTGTACTCTTTGGATATACATGTGGTACATTATACTCTAGTTCTTAATATTTTCCGACGTTGTCGAGTATACCTTATCTACCACGTTATTATCGTAGTATGTCATCTTACGAATACATGCCTATTTAAAGTAGAATCTGTATTTTCCTTTTCTGAAAGAACGAGGGAATTTTTATGAAGCTAGTTGAGGACAGAAACTGCTCAAAATTAAGCACAGAAGTGGCTGGGAGGAGCCATCAACTGAGGTTTGTGCTTCCATAGCTCATTTTCTAATACAGTCGGTAAAAAATTTCAGCATGATTTTTGCTAATAACAGGTACATGAGAGGAGAGGAACTCCAAGAATTGAGTATTGAAGAGTTGCAGAAGTCAGAGAGATCGCTTGAAACCGAGAGGTCAGTGCCTAAGATTGTGTACTATATTGTAATGATGCCTCAATTGTGGACTTTTAACTAGGAATTCTTATATTTGGCCTTGATAGAGAATTGTTGTTTTTACAGGATGAGAAAATCATGAAAGAGATCAATCAACTTAATCAAAAGGTTCATTTGCATACTTGTTGTTCGCGTGAAACCCGCAAGCGTACGGGATCGTTGTACAAGTAATAAGATTTGTGAGTTAAGAGTATCGTTCCCATGAGTAATAAAATCTAATTTGTAGTTCAATAGCTACTATTAAATTTGAAGTGTGGTGATATTAAAAGAGATTGTTTTATGTAATCTATATTAATCCTAAACTAACAAAACAAATGAAGTATTTATTTAATATGTAAACATTTGTATTGGAATCGTGAATCCTCATATTACTATTTAATTCAATTCTTAATTTTTAATCTAGTAAATTCATGCATTCAAGACAGTCGATAATCCGCTGTTATTCAATATTTTTTTTCAAGATATATTAAACATATATTTAACACGACCTGATCTCATTCCTAGTCCGAATTCATATAAAAAACATGCATTGAATCACATTATTTATCACACATGATTGCACATGTCGTAGATATTATTCTTAATACTCATTGTCCATGTGTTGATTTTGCCGCATTCTAAACTTATTATGAGTATTCCTACACTATAAAAAGTAACTTACTATCTAATTGGTGATCAACCAATCAAATAGTTCAATGGGAATGCAAAATCAATCAAAAAATATGAAGAAATACTAAACTATTTATCTTGAATTAAAATAAATAAATAATAGTGTTCATCATTCATCCAATACAATAAAAAAAATTAACCTAACATTCTTATAATTAAATTATACAAGAATAATTGGAAAAAATCACCCGAAATAAGAAAGATAGAAGAAGTAGGGAAACTCAACATTCTTGACTAAAATCTTCAAACCGGGCTATGAATCTTCAAAATCCTTATATGATTCGCCTTGAATTAATGTATAAATTTGTTCTTTGCCTCAAAAATATGTAGAATATGATGAAATTTAGGTCGAAAATGAGATCCCCTCATGTTCTGGTCGACTTTGGTATTTAAAGGATGTCAAAAAGATTGCAATTAATCGTTACCAAAATAAAAATAAGGAAAATCGGATTTTTTTCCTTTTAACCTTGAGGCATGCGTCTAGTGCAACCTAGGACGCGTACCTTGGGGGTTTGGGAAGCCTCAAACGAGACATTTTTGGTCTGAGGCGCGCGCCTCTCCTGCCATTTCCGGTAGCTAAATAGCTCTTAGTATTTTTATCATAACTTTCTCTCTTGATATCCGATTGAGGTGATTCAAATTGTATTGGAAAGAAAACTCGAATAGCTAAAAGTTTTGTAATAATATAATTTTTCCAATTTGGTCAAAACCACGTAGCAACGAACACTACGCAACCTACAATGAGATTGAAAATCTCAAGAAAGCCCAAAGAATAATCTCGATTTTGAGTTTGAACCAAAAATTAATGAACCAAGTAACCAAACAAAAATGAAGTTTAAATGACCTCTTGATTATACAACACGTGATTCGCACTCGGTGAACGCCACAAGAATCCTTTTGATAAGTTCAGAATATTCTAAGAAGAACAATGTTGAAAGCACAATAGCCTCTTGAATATATCTCAATATTAAATTTGTCAAAAGGTTCATACATTGAATAATGAAGTTCTATTTATAATAATGACCAGAAAACCTAGTAAAAATGTAATTAGGTTACAAAAATTGTAAAATTGGAAAGAATATAGAATTCTAGTCTAATAAGGAAATTTGTGAAAAAATTAAAGTTCTCGCCAAATTTTTCTCGGCATGTTTCTGTGAAGTAGCAAGCCCAAAAGTACCATGTAATTGCATAAAATTGTGTAGAATTTCGTGCCGTTTTCAGAATGTACTCATGGGCAAAAATCCGACAATCAATCTAAAAGTTATGCCCGTTTTCATCCATACTGCTCGTTTGCTGCTTGAATCGAGTTGATCCATTTGGTTTCTTCTTCCAAACCTAACATGAAACTTGTTCCTTGACTTTTTAACTTTGAAACTTCATCCACCATAACTTGAGCAAGCAATCTCATTGCCTCTTTCACCCGCTTTGCCCTCGAACGTGTCATCGGGCCTTCTTCGATAATAAACGGATCCCGTCCGGGGCTTGTCCTCGTCAGGCTCGACTTCTAGATCATATCATCAACTCCCTCTTCAAAAGGATTCATCCTCGAATTTGCACCTGTATCGAAAAGAGAGAGATCAGACACATTAAAACTTGCTGAAACATTATATTTACTCGGAAGATCCAATTTGTAAGCATTGTCATTGACTTTCTCCAAAACTTGAAATGGACTATCCCTTCGTGGTTTCAACTTTGATTTCCTTTGTTCTAGAAATCGCTCCTTTTTGAGATGTACCCAAACTCAATCTCCTGGTTCAAATGTTACACTTTTCCAACCCTTGTTTGCTTGCGACACGAAATGTTTGTTTTTACTATCAATTTGCGCCCTTACCTTTTCATGGAGAGACTTTACCAATTCGGCTTTTCTTTTACCATCTAAGTTACCTCGTTCATTCACAGGCAAATGTATTAAATCCAAAAGTGTTAGTGGATTAAAACCATAAACAATTTCAAATGACGAAAACGAAGTAGTAAAATGCGTGGCCCTATTGTAGTGGTGGCAATGGGCCGAGCCGAGCCGGCTCGGCCCATTGACGAACGAGCTCGGCTCGTGTTCGCACGAGCCGAGCTCGTGGCTCGTCGGCAACGAGCCGAGCGCGAGCTCGGCTCGCTAAGCGGGCGAGCTCGACTCGCGCCCGAGCTCAATGGGCGGCTATGCTCGCGAGCCGAGCTTAAGCTCGGCTCGCCGGCTCGCCTATTTATTTATTTATTATTTATTATTTTTTTTATAAATAAATAAAGCTACTACTACAAGTCTATTTTTTATATTTTTTTTAAATATATATTTTAAAAAAAAATTATAGGGGATAGTAAAAAAAATTATAATTTTTAAAATAGTAAATATACATTTATTTAAAAAAAAAAAAAAAGATAAACCCTCCTCCTTTATCCGGGCTTGGGACCGGCTACTTCAATTTCGTGTAGGCGGAGTTAAAATTGTACACGAAAAACTTTTTACGTGTACAATTTTTTTAAAAAAATTATAAATGTATGAAAATAAAATTTTGTAATGAATGTATTGAAATTAAATATCACTTACTTGATTACATGCAATTTCGGCATATTTATGTTGAATTCGATAATTAGCGTCTTCCCAATCCTTCACGCACATTAACGCTTCCAAAATATCTTCTTTTAGTCGACTTGAATTTCGTAGAGAACCCTCTTCCCGCACTAAAAGCAGACTCCGAAGCTACAGTGCTAACCGGAGGTGTTAGTAGATTTTTTGCAATTGCAGAAACAATTGGCCATCGACGTTCATTATTTCGCCAGAATTCGATTACATCTTCTGAACTTTTCTTAACTGATTTGTTACTAGGCATAGTATAACGAAAGTAATCAATTAATTTAGATGGCAACGCATTTTGACTACTACTCGAAGTTTGAGTACATGCAGTGGAAGACATACTACTACTACTAGAGGAACCATATGCATATGCAGTTGAATCATATCTAATTGAGTCTATGTTTTCTAATAAATTAATTACTTGATTGTCGTCATCGTTTATATTAGTGGGAGTAGGGTAGGTACACGAGTAACTTGTGTACCTATTCTTGAAGCATATAATTCATACATCTCAGTTAACGTTGTTCCAAATTCCTATAAGTAATAGGCATATTAAAAGTTAAAGCATTTGAAATTTGGTCAATTATAAATTTAGTACCCGATAAATTATATCGGGGGTCCATGACGCATGCTAAAGGAAATAACATAGGTAATTCTTCCCAATATTTTCTAAATTTTAATTCCATAGCATATATAACCGCATGCAAATCAGGGTCATTTTGATATCTATTAAAAGCCCTAGCAGTTATATAAAGACGTTCAAGAACCATGCAACTAGTTGGATAATAAACACCAGACAATATATTCGTAGACGTATAAAAACTTTCCAAAAATTTCTTAATTTTAAAAACCGTATTCAAATCGGATTCATTTAAGATATCATCGTCGTCGTCTCTAATATGCCTATTGTTATAAAATTCAGTGATAAACGGTTCAAAACCTTCACATGATTTTAATAATAAGTAAGTTGAATTCCACCTATGACCTACGCAGTAATAAAAGTTTTTGTATTAGAGTTCCCAGCTTGTTCACAAAAATTCTTCAAATGATTGTTTTCTACTAGGTGTAATCGTGATATACGTAAGTGCATTCCTAATTCGACTAATTTCGTCCTTCACATGTGTTAAACCGTCTTGTACAATTAAATTAAAAATATGGCACACACATCGAATATGGAATAAATAACCACCAAATCGGGTTGAAGTACTCTATGCAATTTATCGATAACTACTTTATTTAAAGAAGCATTGTCAAAAGTAAAAAGAACGGATTTTACTCGCATTTATATTCTTTAATTATTAACATAATTGCATTATATATAGTGTTAGCATTATGAGGATACTCAATTATTTTAAAAGCAATAATTTTTTTATGCATAACCCAAAGTGGGTCTATATAGTGTGCATTCTTGACTATATAACCTCTCTTATTAATCCCTTCCCATAAATCCGGTTAAAGATATGACACCCCCGTATTTTTCTAAATCCCCAATCAATAATCGCTTTGCATTAAGAAAATATTCAATTGTATTAGAACGAAGAGTATTTCGACTTACCCCAACGTACCTTGGTTGAAGATATTGTTTCGACGTAGTTTACGAAATGTTCGTTGTCCACTATTGCAAGTGGCAGCTCCGCCCGCAACGAACTTCACCATTCCCTTTCGTGCTTCCTCCTCCGAATACATCCACGTAGAAAGTGGCGAAGTAGTAGCACCGTCTCTACTAGTACCAAGCGTAGTTGCGTTTGTCCACGTTCAAGAAGCCCATGTTTGGCCGCACATGCTTTGTAATGACGGTTGAGGTGAGTGGTTCCAATTTTTTTTGCCATGCCGGTCCGTTGTTGATGATTTACATACCGCTTTATTTTACGGAACTCCATCGATCACACGACCGTTGTTAACCAATTTGAAATGGTCCCAACATTTTGCTTCTTCCCCTTTCTCTTCCCTCTGCATCGGGAATATTTAGTCAGTTCTTCATCTTGTTCCAAATCAATAGGAACAACGGAATCAACATCAACGTCATCCAAATCAATCGGATCGGCATCGCCTTCACGAGCGTCGAAATCGTCAATGTCTTACGGAATTGGTAGTTGGTTGAGGCAGAGCAAATTCATTCCCAAATTGATTTTGGGCGAGGTGTTTCACCTTCCATACCGAACAAGTTTTCAACAAATGCTCGTGGATCCATTTGTGAATTGTTGAAATAGAATGTAGAAATGTAGAAATGTAGAATAAGTAGAAATGTGAATTTGTAAAATGAAGATAATAATGTAAAAAAATATAAAAGAGAATTATAGAATTGTTGATAATGATTTGTAAATTGTAAATTGTAGAGTAGAGAGTATAGAATGAAAGTTTGGTGGGAAAAAAATGTTGTAATGGGTTGGGTATTTATAGGAGAAGAATTGGAGAAAAGTAGAAAAAAAAAAAAAAAAAAATTTTTTTTTTGAGAAACAGTGACCAAACGGTCACTGAACCGATGACCGTTTGGTCATTCTTTGTGACGAAGCAGTCCAACTGGTTCGTGACTGCTCGGTCGGCTGAACCATTTTATTTTATTTTATTTTTTTTTTTTTTAAATTGGTTGGGTGGGCTCGTCTTAGACGAGCCCAGGCAGGCTCGTCTGGCTCGTGGGCTCGTCTCACGAGCGGCTCGGCGAGCAGCTCGCCGAGCCGCTCGTGAACAGTGACGAGCCGAGCGGGCTCGGCTCGTCTAGTCCATGAGCCCGCTCGGCTCGTGCTCGGGCTCGTTTTTACGAGCCCCAGGCGGGTTCGTGGGCGTGAACAGTACGAGCCGAGCGGGCGAGCCGACGAGCCGCTCGGCTCATTTGCCACCACTACCCTATTGTATGCAAACTCTATGAACGGTAAACACTCTTCCCAACTCTTCAAGTTCTTATTGACTACAGTGCGTAATAATTGCGTCATGGTCCTATTCGCTACTTCAGTCTGACCATCGGTTTGTGGATGAAAATTTGTTGAAAACATAAGCTTAGTGCCTAACTTACCCCACAAAACTCTCCAAAAATGACTCAAGAATTTCACATCCCGATAAGATACTATACTCTTAGGTACCCCATGTAAACACACTATTTCCTTCAAGAATAAATCAACAATATTAGTAGCATCATCGGTCTTATGAAATGCTATGAAATGTGTCATCTTACTGAATCTATCTACCACCACAATATTAAATCTCGTCTCTTCTTAGTCCTAGGTAAACCCAAAACAAAATCCATTGAAATATCAACCCATGGTTTACTAGGCGTAGGTAACGGCGTGTATAAACCTTGAGGTAAAACCGATTTAACATATTTACAAGTTATGCATCGACTACAAACTCTTTCAACATCACTTTTCATCTTAGGCCAATAAAAATGCTCCCCCAACATTTTCTAAAGTCTTTTAACCCCAAAGTGTCCCATCAATCCACCACTATGTGCTTCCCTCACTAAAACCTCTCGCATTGAATAATTAGGAACACACAATTTATTTTTCCGAAATAAATATTCATCTTGCTTAAAGAACTTATCTACAGCCCCCTTATTACATGATGCATAAATTTCAGAAAAATCCAAATCACTAACATACATGTCCTTAATATGCTCAAAACTAAGTAACTTAGAACTAAGAGAAATTAGTAACACATACCTTCGAGACAATGCATCCGCCACCACATTTTTCTTACCTTGCTTGTACCGGATGATATAAGAAAACGTCTCTACAAACTCCATCTACCTCACATGCCTTTTGTTCAACTTGCCATGACCTCGCAAATGCTTCAATGATTCATGATCCGTGTGTATCACAAACTCCTTAGGCCACAGGTATGCGCCATGTCTCCAAATGATACGTGGGATAATTAAGTGCAGCTACACTCAACTTTTCATTGAAGTACGCAATTGGTCTTCTATCCTGCATCAAAACAGCACCAATACCTATTCCCAACGCATCACATTCAATCACAAAAGTTTTATCAAAATTAGAAAGTGCTAAAACTGATGCCTTAGACAATTTATCCTTAATTGTATTAAATCCATGCTCTTGGTCATCACCCCAATGAAATCCCACACTTTTTTTAACAATCTCTGTGAGTGGTGCAGTAATTGTGCTAAAATCTTTTACAAAACCTATAAAAACTAGCCAATCCGTGAAAACTCCTAACTTCAGTTATGGTTTTAGGTGTTGGCCATTCTTTAATAGCTTTTATTTTCTCTTCATCAACTTCTACCCCATTAGTACCCACCACAAATCCTAAGAAAACAACGTTTTTCATGCAAAATGTACACTTTTTAAAATTAGCATAAAGTTGTTCTTTCCTTAAAACCACAAGTACACTTTTAAGATGTTCTACATACTCATTAAGGTCTTTGCTATATACTAAAATATCATCAAAGTACAAAATAACAAATTTACCTATAAAAGCACGTAAGACATGATTCATTAAGTGAATAAAAGTGCTTCGTACATTAGTGAGTCCAAATGGTATAACTAACCAGTCATATAACTCATATTTAGTCTTAAAAGCAGTTTTCCACTCATCACCTTCCTGCATTCGAATTTGGTGGTATCCACTTTTAAGGTCTATTTTACTAAATATGCAAGCACCATGCAATTCATCCAACATATCATTTAACCTAGGAATATGATGACGATACTTTATCGTTATGTTGTTGATGGCTCTGCAATCCCCGCACATCCTGTAAGTTCCATCTTTCTTCGGCACAAGTAGTACTAGAACGACACATGGACTCATGCTCTCCCTCATGTACCTCTTGCTCATCAATTCCTTCACTTGCCTCTGAAACTCATTTATCTCATTATGTTACTTCTATAAGCTGGTCGGTTTGGAATAACAGCTCCAGGAACGAAGTCAATTTGATGTTCAATACTTCGAATGGGTGGTAATCCACTAGGCATGTCCTCCGGAAACACGTCTTCAAATTCCTGCAATAAAGAGATAGCCAAACTAGGGAGGGATGTATTATGTTCCTCAAAATTGAGGAATGATTCCTTATAAACCAACAATACCATTTGTTGTCTCTCATTTATTGTCTCTTTCAACTCACTCATCTTTGCAAAGAAATTTACCTTCAACTTGTCTCTCCTCTTAGAAGACTCTCTTTCTTTTCCCTCATGTGACTTCCCTCTCTTTTGCTCTCCTCTAGCCACTTCAATATTTTCTCTCGTGCTCACCATCTCACTATTTTCTTTCTTTTTTCTAATTCTTTCACTCTCCTTTCTTACTCATTTTTCAATTTGATTTGGTCTTCATACACTTGTGCCAGTGTCAATGGCGCAAAGGTAATGGATTTCCCATCCTTAACAAAACTATAGCGATTCTTGTACCCATCATGAATGACTTTCCTATCATATTGCCATGGTCTACCCGACAAAATATGCCCTGAATGCATAGGTACTACATCACACATAATTTCATCCTTATATCTACCAATGGATAAACTAATCAACACCCTCTTATTTACCTTAACTTCTCCACTATCATTCAACCATTGTAACTTATATGGCTTAGGGTGTCTTAATAAGGTTAATCCCAATTTTTCAACAAGATTTGTGCTAGCTACATTAGTACAAATTCTCCCATCAATGATCATGCTATATAATGTGTTGTTAACGTGGCATCATGTATGGAATATGTTTTCCCTTTGTTCTCCAAGTCATTTGTCTTGATTTGAGTGTTGAGAGCTCGCCTCGTTACCAGTAACTCGCCAACAGCAAATTCAGTGTCATTTCCTTCACTAACCTTCTCCAATGCCGGCATGCCTTCATAATCATTCTCGTTGTCACTAGGGGTGGGCAAAAACCGAACCAACCCGACGAACCCGACCGACCCAAACCAACCCGATCGGGTTGGGTCGGTTTTTTTCCATTTTTTTTCTCGGGTTGGGTTCTGGCAAAGCTTAGTGGGTCGGGTTGGGTCGGGTTGTGGGTTAATCCATCCAACCCGACCAAACCCGACCCAACCCAACCCGTCAATAAAAAAAAAAAAGGGCCATTTTTTTTTCAAACATATTTCAACTAAATTTGCACAGCACTTCCAACATTTCCCCCACAATATAAATCAAAAGCGCCGACTTCCTAATTCTCTCTTTCCTCCTCCTTTCTTCATATTTTGCCCCCCATTTTTTTTCTCCTTTTCGGTTTGCATCGGCGATTCAACCTTCAATTCTTTTCCCAAGGTAAATTACCAAGTTTGCATATTTTTTTTTCCCGACTTATTACTAAGATTCAGCCCTCATTTTGCAGACTTTTTTATACAAACTTATTTAATAGATCATTGAGCATGACCAAGAAACATATTTAACCTCTCATTTCTTCATTTTCACTACTTTATTTAGTGGCTACTCGTTTATTTCCATATATTCATTTATTTCTTTTAGATTCTCGTTTTAGTTTTGATTTTCTTGTTGAAAATTTGAATTGAGACATGAGCTGAAACATTGTAATTTAGAACTAGTTAATGGAAATCATCGATACAAACCGACCAACCCAACCCAACCCGACCGACACATAATTGGGTTGGATTGGGTTGGGTTTCAACATTTACATGGGTTGGGTTGGGTTGGATTTCGAACAAACTGATAATGTTGGGTTGGTTTTGGGTTGGGGCAAAAACCGACCCAACCCAACCCACGCCCACCCCTAGTTGTCACTTATCACCTCTCCATTGCGTACCATCATCATTCTTTTATTTGGACATTGAGAAGCGATGTATCCAGTTCTCAAGCACCTGAAGCACTTGATACCCTGATTTCTAGCTGGTTGTGGTTCTGTTTTGGAAGTTGTTCTACTAGCTCCATCATCTTTTCCTTTAGGTAGTTCAGTCCTTCTTTTTGCAACAGCTCCATCACCTTTATTATCCCACTTCGATTTTCAAGATGAATTAGACCCTGAAGCACCCAATGGTTGCCTAGTTGTCCCCTTCCTCTTCAACTGTTTCTCCACATTCATGGCCACATGCAACATGTCTTCAATTTCCACATAATGCTACAACTCTACAACATTAGCAATGTCTCTGTTCAACCCATTTAAGAAACGAGTCATGGTGGCTTCCCGGTCCTCTTCCACATTTGCCCTAATCATCAAAATTTTCATCTCCTTATAGTAGTCTTCCACACTCTTCGGCCCCTGATATATACCTTAAAATTTTTGGTGCAGCTCCCTGTAATAGTGACTAAGTACGAACCGCTTCCTCATGATAGTTTTCAACTCATCCCAAGTATTAACTGCTCGCTCCCTATTCCTCCTCCTTGATGTAACCACTTGATCCCACCAAGTTATAGTGTAGTCAACAAACTCAAAAACTACAATTTTCACCTTCTTCTCCTCCAAATAATTATGGCAATTAATATTAACTTCATCTTCTTCTCCCACTCTAGATAAGCCACCGGATCACTCATTCCCTTAAACGGTGGAATTGACATCTTAATATTGTCCATATTCCCATCAACTTCATCTCCAAAATGACTTCTACCCCTTCTTTCAGACCTACCTCCTCTACTTCTCATTCTACCCATATCACCCACCATCGATTCACCATCATCCATGTCACTGCTAAATCCATAATCATCATGCACATCCATCCTAGGCTCCCACCTATACGGTCTCCTTGCATTTGATTGTCACTATGAAGGTTTGTCGCCTATGTATCTAACCTATCAAGACTTTCACTCACACCCCCAAGCACCCGCTCAAACCGCCTTATTACATCATCCGCCATGTGGTTTTGATTCGGCTGCCTGTTTGAATTGGAACCCTCTTTGTCTGACATCCTAATTCTATTGAATTTCTACCTTGTTATTGATAACTTGTGTATCACCCAATTATTGGCTTTTTCCCTCTATTAATCTCATCACTCTGCCTTTTACCACTCAATACTTTCGCCCAAGTATTTCAAAGAATAAGGTGAACTTAACTAATATTGTATTCCCGTGGATCCAACCGAGTATTGATCACGAATTGTGATAGGAGAAAGAAAAGAAAAGATGAAAAATGACTCAAAAACACGAAAGAAGTAAAAGGATGAAGAATAAATTCAATGGACTATTCAAAAACGTAAAATGGAATAAATTTTGAATGATCCCTTTTTTGTTTACTCAAAGTTGAAATCTAAACTGTTGGAAATTTTTCGATAATAACAATACTTTTTTTTTTGGATTTTTCTGGATCAAAACAAACGAAATTTGATTTGGACTTGTAATTAGTCCGAAAAACAACTTTGATTTTTTTTTTTAATTTTTTGGATCAAAACTCAAGAAATAAGACGGACCCGAAGAACGAGAAGAACAATGGAAAAAAAGAAAAACAAGACTCAAACAAGAAACAAAAGATATAACCTGATTATTTGGAGCCTTACTCTGATACCAACTGATGAGAATCACGTAACAACGAACACTACGCAACCCACAACGAGATTGAAGATCCCAAGAAAGTCCAAATAATAATCCCGATTTTGAACCAAGAATTAATAAACAAAACAACCAAACAAAAATGAAGTTTGAATGACCTTTTGATTACACAACATGTGATCCACACTCAATGTTGAACGCCACAAAAATCCTCTTGATAAGTTCAGAATATTCTAAGAAGAACAATGTTGAAAAATACAACAGCCTCTCGAATATATCTCAATATTAAATTTGTCAAAATATTCATACATTGAATAATGAAGTCTTATTTATACTAATGGCCAGAAAACCTAGTAAAAACGTAATTAGGTTACAAAATATTGTAAAATTGGAAAAAAAAAAATAAAATTCTAGTCTAACAAGGAAATTCGCGAAAAAATTAAAATTCTCGCCAAATTGTTCTTGGAACAATTCTGTACAATTGCAAGCTCAAAAGTACCATACGCCCACTCAACCTTGTGCAGAATTTCGTGCCGTTTTCGGAATGTACTCATGGGCAAAAATCCAATAACCAAGCTGAAAGTTACGCCTGTTTTCATCCATACTTCTTGTTTACCTATAAAATGAAATATAACACAATTTAGATAATCTTTTATCATATTTTATCCATAGAATAGTAAAATATTATTATTTAGGACCTCAAATAAGTGTAGAAACTACACTTATCACACTCTTAAAACCTAATAAACACACAATACTAATTACCTAATTGATGGTCAGTCAATCAAGTAAAGCAAAAAAAAAAAAAAATTAGCTAGCTGACCTGGCTTATTATTTCAGGATTGAAATCATAATATCAGATCTATGAACAACTTCAAAATCACAATACAAAAATTAAAATCTACTTCTCCAATGTAAAATTGATGTGTGTGTGTGTGTGAAGAATTAAACACAGCATTATGAATTCACGAATTGTTTCAATTCCCGATCATCAATGGTCAAATATATTCTTTCATCACTCGTAAGATTCATACAACCCCAAACTTATTCTTTTCGCTCATTTCAAGTGCGTGAATTAAGATTGAATTTTATACTATTATCACCTCTCTTGTTTAAGTAAATCTCACTAATTGCAAGTCAATGTATCAATAAATAAGGATTCTCCATTAAATTTGATTGCTTCAATCTCTATAACTTAATTAGGCTAATAATCTCTTATCAAAAGTCAAATTTTCTTAAATAAGTGTTTGGGACATAACCAAAATATTTGGCGCGTCTTCTGTTTCATGCACCTTTTTTTTCTTTATTTGCAGTATTCTCCCCCTTAAGTTTTCTAAATGACTTATGTAACAAGTTTTAGGCCGATAACTCTCAAGTCAGTTGACTTTAGGGCAACATGTTTTAACACCCTTACAGACTTAATAACTCAAATTATAAAGGCTACAAAAAAAAAATTCAAATCAAATGTGTTTTTTAATGCCTTGATTGGTGCAATGTCCCTCATTAAACACCTATCCAAGTAAAACGACCTATAACTTGAGATTTTCACCAAATTTCATCATATTGACCTTAGACAATCCACACAAGATTTTTAATTTCAAATATGGAATCCCTATTTATCTCAACATTTTCCTACAACGGTGAAATCCCCAAAACTATTATAAATTTGGTATAAGTATGTAAAATTTAGTAGCTTTGGATTTAGCATATATGGTCCACTATTTCAACCTATCCAATTATGAAATCAACTCATTCCTACACAATACTTAATTTATTTCACGTGCTCAATATATATCAAATTTCACATGGAAAAGCAAAAATTAATCTAAGCATACAACTTATTCACCATTCATATATCAATTAATGATTCAATATAATTTTTATTGTCGGTCAAACCAATTAACTCATACAAGCACACAAAACGAAAATATTTTTAAAATTTTCATTTTTTTTACATCTAAACTAATACAATAAAAGCACACAAAACACATAAATATAAAAATGACACAAACATTAAAAAAAAAATGAAAACTCGTGTTTTCCACCCCCAAACTTAAACTAGACATTGTTCTCAATGTCTTATATTCTAAATCCGCATATAAAGGGGTGTGAAAGAAAATGAAGAAAATGCTCCCCCAGATATAGCTTATAATCCAATATCCAGCTTCATATTATTTCTGTTGGCTCTAATATTAGTTTAAATGTTCCGCGACGCCATGTTCCTGTACAATATAATCATATAAAGCATTAATGCTCAAAGATTTGGAACAAGTGTTACTTTGCTCTAACATCTAATAAACCAACAACATATCGAAAACTTAAGGGGAAACAGGGTATGGATGATGAGTCCCTAAAATTGAATAATTTAAAAAATAATCTAAATTATCATATTACTAAAAAGCATAATAAATAAAAGGGAAGAAAAATTGGGTTGTCTCCCAATAAGCGCTTTGTTTAACGTCCTTAGCTTGACTTTATTATTTCGGTATCAAGGAATTCTGAAGAATGCTTTTGATGCCTTACTCAGTTTGCCTCTTATGACTTTGCTCCACTCTTCATTGCTTCTACAAATTTTAACACTGCCCTCTCCAATGTTATATGATATGCATATCTCCTTCGATTTGAATTCAACTACGTAGACTTCTTCCTTCTCTTCGGGCTTAGTTACGAATTCAATGATAGGGCAATCAATGAAGTCGACAGAATGTGGGTTAACACATTCTTCATTAATTGCCTCATCTTCGTTTTATTCCTTTGTAATTGATCTTTCATCGTATTTGTTCTCGTCTTCTATAATTAATATTTCTTCGGGTTGAATGGCCGATTCACAAATTAAATCAACGGGCAATGTAAACTCTTTTCTTTCAAACTTTTTGAGTGGATTGTATCCTCATCTTTTAAATTCATACCAGAATACACCATCTCCCACACACAGTTTGTTTTCATAAAACTTGACAAGATCAGTGTAATATTTTGTAATTGTCTCCTTCTCGTTTCACAAGGAAGGACCAAATCCACAAATGTGTTGGAAGGGATACACTCGCCCATAGGTATGTAGGCTTCAAAAGATGTGTCAATTGCTAGTCTTCGACATCTTAAATATTTTTTAAACCGCAGAAGCTTACTCTGATAGGGTTCAGTACATGTATTCACGCAGTAGCCAATATAATGCACCCCATAGCATAATTCACAATATATATCTTCTTCCACATAGTCTATGTCGAGATTATTTATTGCAAAAATCTTTCTACCATACCAGCATCAACATCTTAGATGCACTGCTGAATGGCATCTGGATAGAATATCAAATAAGAGAGATCAGTGTGGGTAGTCAAAATTAATAATAAATAAATAAAATAAAAAACGAATTTAATATAAACTAATAAACTAAAATTAAATCCGTTATTCTCCGACAACGATGTCAAAAACTTGTTCGCGTGAAACCCGCAAGCGTACAGGATCGTTGTACAAGTAATAAAATTTGTGAGTTATGAATATCATTCTCACGAGTAATAAAGTTTAATTTGTAGTTCAATAGCTACTATTAAATTCGAAATGTGGTGATATTAAAAGAGATAGTTTTATGTAATCTATATTAATCCTAAACTAACAACACAAATGAAGTATTTATTTAATATGTAAACGTTTGTATTGGAATCGTGAATCCCCCTATTGCTATTTAATCAATTCTTAATCTAATAAATTCATGTATTCAAGATAATCGATAATCCACTGTTATTCAATATTCTTTTTCAAAATATATTAAAAATATGTTTAACACGACCCGATCATATTTCTAGTCCGAATTTATATGAAAAACATGCATTGAATCACAGGATTTATCACACATGATTGCACATGTTGTAGATATCATTCGTAATACCCATTGTCCATGTGTTGATTTTGTCGCGTTCTAAACTTATTGTGAGTATTCCTACACTACAAAAAGTAACTTACTATTTAATTGGTGATTAAACAATCAAATAGTTTAATGAGAACACAAAACCAATCAAGAAATACTAAACTAATTGTCTTGAATTAAAATAAACAAACAATAGAGTTCATCATTTGTCCAATACAATGAAAAAATTAGCCTAACATTCTTATAATTAAATTGTACAAGAATAATTGGAAAAAATCACCCCGGAAATAAGAAAGATGGAAGAAGTAGGAAAAAACCACGTTCTTGACTAAAATCTTCAAATCGAGCTTTGAATTTTCAAAATCCTTGTATTATTCGCCTTGAATTAATGTATAGACTTGTTTTTCGCCTCCAAAATATGTAGAATATGATGAAATTTAGGTCGAAAATGAAATCACCTAATGTTCTGGTCGAGTTTGGTATTTAAAGGATGCCAAAAATATTACAATTAATTGTTACCAAAACAAAAATAAGGAAAATCGAATTTTTTTCTTTTAGCCTTGAGGCACGCGCCTAGTACAACCTAGGACGCGCGCCTTGGGGTTTGGGAAGCCTCAGGTGAGGCATTTTTGGTCTGAGGTGCGCGCCTCTCCTGCAGGCGAGGGCGCGCCTCGCCTAATTTCCCGTAGTTGAACAGGTCTCAGTATTTTTATTATAACGTTCTCTCTTGATATCCGATTGAGGTGAGCTACAATTCTTGTAGTAATATAATTTTTCCAATTCAATAGTTTTCTATGCCAAAATTGGGTTTCAATATGAGCCTGAAAATTCGTAGCATAACTTTTTCGACTGGAAGTTGATATGTGATAATACTTGGACTCTATTTCATCCCTTTCGCTTCTTTCCTCATCCAATTGAATCCTAACACTCTTTAATCTTCATCGCGAGGTTCGACAAAACTTTTGATTATTTGTATTTCAGTCCCCGAACTTTGTATTTGATACAATTGAGCCATTTTTCGCTATCTTTGCATTCTTTTCTCCAATACTTTATCAAATATTTGAGTTTTACCTACAAAATGAAATATAACACAATTTAGATAGTATTTTATCTAAAGAATAGTAAAATATTATCATTTAGGACCTCAAATAAGTGTAGAAACTACACTTATCACTTGTTAATACAATCTTAAGAGAAAACCCGTCATGTTAAATATTAGTATTTGGTACAATGTCATGGTTCAAAATCGAATTTAAACAAGTTGAATAATCAGATTTTCATGTGAATATAGTCCTAAAACTATGAAATGTGCAGGGAATACAACTCATGGAAGAGAATGAACGTCTAAGACTGCATGTACGAAGTGAAAAGAACGCTCACACATATGTGCACATCAGCGTGCGTGTGCTCATAATTTAAGGGAAGACTTAAGTTTTTTTTTTCTAAGGTGGACATATCGAAAGGCCAAAAGAATACTGCAACATCTGATTCAGAGAACATAATCGAGGAGGAAGGTCAATCATCTGTGTCTATTACTAATGCCCGTAACTCGACTGGACCTCTTCAAGATTCTGATAACTCATATATGTCTCTTAAGCTCGGATGATTGCATTATAGTTTCTTTTTTCATTTTTCTTATGCCATTACCAAGTAAAAACAAATTCAACTAGCTAATAATAAATAAGCTTTGTAATGTCATAACTGTAATAAAAAGATTCCCAGCTTACAACTTAAGCTTGGCAATGTGGAATGAAAACGGATAGTATTCAACAATAACAAGGAAGAAAAATAAGTTAAAATCCTAGTTATTATACTATAGTTAGTTTGTTTTTGCTTATGCTTTTGCTTCATGAAGCCATTGTGGTGTCCAAAATGTAGCTCCTATTTGGTAGGGATTAAAATTAAATTTTAGTAGATTTTGATAAAAGTTGATGAAATGTATAGCTGAAAATTTGTGAGATCCATAAAATATGAGGTCAAAATTGATTGTTGGCTTTGACTTCAATAAAATCTGAATTTTAATCACTACCAAACAAGGGTTTAATAGAGTTACTTTCTCAACTTCTTAAAAATTATTTCCAATTTTGTTAAATTTTCATGGAAATCTGTATGAGGAATCTTGTTCATTTCCGATTTCATTTTGTTTCATAGTTTGTGGTTTTAGTCATAAAAATCATTTTAAAGAGAGGGTCATCTTTTCATCAATGAACATTGGTTTTGATTTTCTCGTCTTTTTTCGTGATTTTTCAGCTTAAACTTTTATCTAGCAGGTTGCCATACTTTAGGTGAAAAAGAGCTAAGCTTGTAACTATGATGATGTTAGAATTTGGGTGTGACCCGAATTCATTTTTGAACTGATTGAAAAATTCTAATTGAAGTACACGTCAAGAAGAATTCAGTTTGGAATGATATTTAAGTCCTATATCAAGTTGAAATTCTATTTTGAAATCTCATTGAGAGTTGGAAATTAGTATTGGATTTTAAGAAGATTTCGGGATGGAGAAAACAATTTGGAAAAAATATATATATTTTCTGGCAGAACTTCCGGCGCCGCGACGCCGCCTGTACCTGTTCCGATTTTTCGCATTTTTATCTCATTTTTTGTTTTGGATTCAATTTTTTAGCATCATATTTCATCAACAACTCTACTAGGAGTGTTTGGACGTCCCTTACATATTCCCTATAAATATTAAGTTCTTCTATACAATTTTATAATGTGAGAAAATATATTACTAGAACTTTAGGATCAGTTATATATTTCTCCATTATTATTGATACAATAAAATCTTATAATTCCTCTACTATATTTCTTATCTTATTTTATTCATTTACTTGTGATCAAATATTTTATTATTGTGGCATACAACTTCAATATCTCAATCCGGTGGTTGATTTCATATCAAGTAGTATTGAACGATATGTGATACTTGAATTCCCAACAATTGGTATCAGAAATTATGGGCATAATTATCACAACAAGTGATATCAGAGCCTATGTTCAGCAGTTCCGTAAGAGTGCAGAATTTGATTTGTCGAAATTTTTGTTTGTGATGACTTCCATGATCTGTTATAATAATATCAAGTTAGTCCTTTACTTTTTAAATCGGAACAACTTTTCATATTCTAATATGATATGAATCTCACTTTTGGACCCTACATATCCGCTACTTTTCAAGATTCAAATATGATATGAATTTCACTTTTGATTTGTAGAACAAAATGTAAAAGTAATCTTGTTTATGAAGATTCTTGGGCTAGCTAATAAGCCTCCTTTTGATCTATATAAAAATCTAAGCTCCTATTTGATGGGGGTTAAAATTAGATTTTTAATAGATTTTGATAAAAAAAAAATTAAAATGTGTGGTTAAAAAATTGTGAAATTCATAAAATAAGTGATTAATATTAATTGTTTGATTTTAATTTATATTAAAATCTGATTTAAATCAATAGCGGCTCATTTTATTAGCTTTCAAATTTTTCAACAGTAATTAAACCATAAAATATTCCTTCTACAATTACAGACGTCAAAACTTTTATTTTGACTACCCAACCGTTAAAATTGCACTCTACCATTGTTGTCCTCAATTGTTGATTTGAAATTACTAATATGCCCTTCTCATCACATAATCCCCCAATTAGCCTTTCGACTACAAAACCCACTCTAGCGCTTCAGAAAATTGCAACTGCGCAACAAATTCTTCCACAGCCTCCAGATAAAAAATATTTGGCTCCAAAACCTATATAAAACCTCGATCTTCTCCACGGAGCGTGAAAACACTACTGAGGTAAAAGGGGTTCAGGGGATACGGTTCTACCATACTACTTGGAAAACTGACTTTCGAGAAAGAAATGGGCAACAATGGGAACACCAACTTGAGTCGCTCACACAAAATGGTAAGAAGATTTTGTTTATTTACTGTATTGAGCTGACTGAATGTAGTCTTAGTTGATGATTTTGGTTTTGCTTCAGCATACTTCTACAGAAATATACATCGATAAACCCACTGCACCTTTATGTAAACACTTCTGGTGCATGTCAACTCGAACAACCTATTCGTAAAACCGCATAGTAGGTTGATAAAGAACATTTAACTTTTAGGCTACGTGTGAACTTATCGTAGTGAAAGGACATCGGAACAGGAAATGCTTAAAGCGACATTGTTGGGAAAGAGTAACTGCGTTGTTCAGCAAAAAATGTTGGAAAATACTGAAACCAGATCCAGTTAAAAAACCACTGGAGACTGATGCGAACATAGAACAAGCAAGTCCACGAGTTGCTGCTAGGGGTGGATGTGTTGGGTTGGGTCAGTTTTTGCTTCAACCCAAACCCAACTCAATATGATCGGTTTGATCATAATTTAATCCAACTTAATGTTGAAACTCAACATAATCAAGTATCGATCGAGTTGGGTTGGGTTGGATTGATCGGTTTATGACAACTTTTCAACAAAGGCTAAAGTAGACGGGTCGGGTAGGGCGAATTTATAATTGACTCGAGACTTATATAATATTAGGTCTCCATAGTTGTAGTGAATAAAAAATCTGAATTATTTTGGCACTTCATGCTCGTAAATGTTACATGGACAAATTGATATTAAATTATATGAAGCCAATAAATGTTTCTAACAATTAAATGTTTTTTTGTTGAACGTGTATTTGCTTATACTATTTTTCGTAAAATACATTCTATCCAAATCTTATAATATTATTCTAAGAGTTTCCAAACAATATCATAACACTTGTAAAGTTCATAAATATAGTCAGGTTGGGTTAGGCGGTTTTATTCGATTTTTATGAGTTAACCCATAACCAACTCACACAACCAACTCGCCCAACCCGTGTAAAAACAACAAAAAAAGGACCCAAACTGGTCGGGTTGGTTCGGTTTGGACGGTTTTGACGAGTTCGATCGAGTTTTGTCCACCCCTAATTGCTGCATTGCACGGGGATAGAATACAACTTTATAATTTTGAATCGAATTCTGGCTGAATATGAGTAGTGGGATAGGAAGATCAAGTTACCATCTAAATTGTCACTCCACTATAGCCAGTCTTAAATTGTTATCGTGTTCAAACGGTGGAATTCGATATAAAATATTGGCATGCTTGATATATCATGAATTACATAGTTTGGTTATAGAAATGTTACTCCAATGAAATTTTTGAATAGCCTTTTCATGGCGTTATTGCTTTGAATTGCCTTTCCGTTGTTTCTATCTGATCTTGTTGAGAAGGAAAATTTTAGATCATGTCGTATTCATTTTCATTTTTCATATTTTAAATTATGACTGCTACTGCATTCCAAGTTCTTCTGTTTGCCCTAAATTTTCGTTGCCATTTTGAGACTTCATTTTCATCTATATTTAAGTACTTTGGTTGAGGTTGAGAATGGTATTATACAACACGAAATGATTTCAGTACCTATGCAACACGTTCACTACGCACCCTATATGTTATTTAAATAGGTACTTTAGCCTATGATATTATATTTGTTCTTTTCAATTCTGGGTTGCTGAAATTGTCAATATTAAATGGAAATTTAAACGATAAATGGTGTTTATGTTGCAGGAGACTGGAAAGTATGCAGAAGTTTCAAAATCGTAACTGTGGTGAGATTTGCCACGAGTATGGTCTGTTGTTTGGTGACACATTTGATTCGTCGACGAATGCTTTGACACCAACTCTAGATACTGATAATGATAGCTAAGATAAAAATGACAGATTACCAATTAATGTTGAAACTGGTGACTCCACTGATGGTCCGGTAAAGGGTAGCTCCGACTCCAAAATTGATATTTCAAGTAAATGTAGTAGAGAAAACACGAGTCGAGAATGCATAAAGATAAGGAGGGGAAAAAATATGGGGCCAGGGAAGTGTCCACTTCTATCGATGCTAACGTCGCGAGAATCTAGTGTTGCGTTTATTATATCGCAAATGTACGATATTGTAATAAGTAGTATAGTGAATTTTTGAGTCCGGATATCGTTCTCACAAAGACTATACTTCAAGATTTAATCAATTTTTTTTAATTCGTATTTGATAAAAGCAAGTAAATAATTATGATGGTTGTGATTATTTTTCCTAACTACTTTTAACTAATTGAAAATATAAAAATATTGCAAACAACGGTTGATTAAATATTTAAATATGTGATGAATATTAATGCATAACAATTTCATCTATTGATCACCTTAATTTTTAATTCAAAATTCATAATTTAATATAGTGTTCGATCGAATTCTTTTATTGTATTCAATTTATCCCTCTCGAGTTCTCATTGAACCTGCTTAACTAATTAAATTTCATATCTCTATGTGAATCAATTTTAATTAAACGAAATACTAATTCTAAAAATTCATATTATGATCGCAATAATTAGTATAGATATTTCTATACGTTATACTAATTTACCGAATTTTATTATATGGTCTAAATCTCAAACTCATATATTAATTTGTAAGAGATTCACATAATCATCAAATTAGTGATCAAATAATTCAATACATTAAACTCATAGTAAAACCAACACATATAAGAAAAAATCACAGAAATCTTGAATAGAAAAATAAAGGATCACATGTCGACTATATTATTTCCCTGATATGAAAATTAGTTACTCATACTGTAAAAAAAAGACAAAAGTGAAACGACATCACCTATAAATTGACAGAACGTGTTTAATTTCCAAATTTCTTGCACAATTATTGTTGAATTATTGTACAACAATTTGAAATTAATTCTTCTCTTCAGCTACTGCTGTCCAATTGTCTCTGCCGTTTTCTCTCATTCTCCATGTGTCCGCCATCTCCAGTGCATGTATATTCTGCCTTTTTCTTTTCAACATCAACCTCTCTTTTCCCTCTTTTTCTTTTTTTTTTTCTTTCTTCCTACTGGCAGCCGTTTTCTTTTGACTTCAACTCTTTTTTTTTCCCCTTCTTTTTTTTCTCTCTTTTTATGTGTCGTTTTTTTCTCTCATCTGCATATATATTTATTTATTTAAGCCTAATTGAGGTTAAATTAAAATTTTCAATACAAGTCTATTGGTGTGCATTTAACTTCAACTCATTTAATGTATTATTTCTTTCCAAGATTTTGTTTTTGGATTTTACCATTTTTCGCTACTTTTACATTCTTTTTTCTAATTCTTCATTGAATATAAAATTTTACCTACAAAATGGTGATATCTTAGGGTCCCGTTTGATTGAAAGGGTGGAAAATATGTGGAAAGAAAATGAATTCTAGGGAAAATAATTGTCTAGAAAATGTTTTGGATGGAATTGTTAATTAAATGTGTTTGATTGGTATAATTGTTCACCCGAAATTTTTTTAAATTTTGTGTTCGTTTGGCTTTCTTTTACATGAAAATTGTCTATTAAAGTGATAATTTTTTTCACAATTGATTATAAAATTTGTTTCTATTGTCAAAAAATAAAAGTAAAAACGAATTTTTTTATCAAAATTTAGTGTTCGTTTGACTTTGTTTTAGATGAAAATTGTCCATTAAAGTGAATTTTTTTTTATATAATTGGTTATGAAATTTTTTTTCATTGTAAAAAAAAAAAAAAAAAGGTGAAATTCCTTTTTTTTGGTGGGAAAAGAAATTCCATCAAATCAAGGAACTTGGGAAGGGGAGGTTGGAATTTATTTTATCTAGAAAATACTATCTATCAAACATGTCAAAAGCAAGAAAATGGAATTTTGTTTCCAACTTCCAAGGAAAAAAGACAAATCAAACGGGCCGGGCCTTAGTGTTTTGTGGTCAATCATCTTGAAATTTGACAATCACATTAAGAGTAGAGATGACAATTTTCCCCGCCCTGCCCCGTCCCCGCGGGGCCCCGCCCCGAATGGGGCAAAAAAACCCGCCCCGAACGGGTTGGAGGGGTGGGGCGGGGCGAGGTTCGCCGCCCCGTCACGGGTCGTGGGGCGGGGCGGGGTGGAGATGCCCTGCCCCGAACCCGCCCCGTGAAGAATTAAAAAAGAAAAAAAATTTGTTTTGAACATTATTTGTTTTGGACATTTTTTGTTTCAAGTGTTTGCTTTGAATATTGATATAATTAGTTTGAACATTATTTACTTTGGATTTTAAAATTTAAAATTTGTATTTTAAATAAAAAAAAAAACAAATGGGGCAAGAAACGGGGCAAGTCCCCGCCCCGTACCCGCCCCACCCCGCCCCGAGCCGAGCCCCGCCCCATCTAAGGCGGGGTGGGGCGCGGGGCAGGGAGGGGGAGTGGCGTGGTGGGGCGGGGTGGGGTGAGGGTGCCCCGCCCCGAACCCGCCCCATTGCCTTCACTAATTAAGAGCTCCTTTTTCTTCAAACCATCTGCAAGGATAAAAATTCAATGGTTATTTTGGAAGAAATCGCTATCTAAACAGTAGAGAATTTAGGTGAGATCTTTCTTTATTGTCTTTGAATAATATTTCAAGAATAGTTTTCTCTTGAGGTGGTTTTATTATTGCTTTTGAGGCATTTGTCTTATGTGAGATTGCGACTTTTTAAGTGCCAAGAATTGTTAATTTTTGTTTGTTTGGTTAGTCTCTAATTTTATAATCTGTTACTGATTATAATGAAAGAATTAATCTGTTAAATTGTTTTCGTTAGAATTCATTGATTATCCACTTTTATTTATACAAAAAGAAAAAAATATCCATTGTGCATTATTCGGTCAAAAGCGAGCAAGGCTCAGTACACACATCAACCGCCCCAACACTGGAAAGAACCAATACTATCACTTTGCAACGAGAATCCCCCCCCTTTCCGTTTTCTCTTTCCGTCTTTAGTTTATACTTCAAATCCACTATCTGATTGTTAGACCTCTCTCTCTCTCTCTCATAATCTGGACCTCAATAAAACAATGGCCAAATAAATTGCCCCTCTTTTGCTCGTTAGCTTTTAGTACTGCATCTCTCTCTAGGATTTTGTTATCTTATTTATTCCCCTCTAAATGTGGAAAGATACTGCTTTTCTTCAAGAATATCCGCCTGAACCTCGCTTTTGCCACAATTTAGCAAAACCCTATTGTCTGTTACTACAAATAAAAACTATATAATGATTTGTGGGGCTGATTTGTTGAGTGTTCTTGTGAGGTGGGCTAATTGTGTTATTGTGGTGAAGCATAAAAATGGTGAGAGAGAAGATTCAGATCAAGAAAATAGACCAGACCTCGGCCCCGCAGGTTACCTTCCCCAAGAGAAGAAGAGGGATCTTCAAGAAAGCTAAAGAACTCTCAGTTCTTTGTGATGCTGATGTTGCTCTCATCATCTTCTCCTCCACCGGGAAGCTCTTCGAGTTCGCCAGCTCCAGGTTTCTCTCTCCTCTCTCTGCGTATATACATAAATAACATGCTTGCTTGATATTTTCAAAAAAAAAAAAAAAAACTGAGTAGTCAGATTTGATGGAATGGCAATATTCTGTACTTCTCGTCTGCAGTTTGCAGCTATATAATTCGATAAGAGAGATGAGTATGCTTGCTTTATATGGTCAAAAAATCATTTACAAAAATGTTGAAAATTTCTTCCATGTTCATTTTACTATGATATAAACCAACATAGATAAAATTATTTAATAATTAAAAATTATATTGACTAATAATAACTTGACACATAATCTATGCTACTCATTTTAAAAAGTATTATCTAAATCATGCATTAAATGCTCATTTCTCCTTATAAGTGGGTAAATAAAATATTTATGAAATGTCAAGAAGTACACTTAAAATGTCAAGAATATTATGAAATATAAATAACACTCATATTTAGAACGAAATTTCGTTCTAAACAAGTGAAGTGTTAAATGCCAAGATAAACATGGTTCAAATATTAATAACATCTTTTAAAATGTCGAAAGCGTCATGAAATGTCAACAATAACAACTATTAAACATAACTTATCAACAAAAATAAGATTTTAAAGAAAAAATATTTTCTACCAAGAATTGTTGAAGGCCTGATCAACTGCAAATTTTGATAAGATTAAATTTTTCGAAATGAAATTATATGATTTTTTCATGAAGTAGAAGCATGTAATTATTTTTTAGTGCTAATGATTTTTCTACCTCATCTTCTTCATTTTTTCCCAAAATTCTTGATCAATACCTAATATAATAGATAATAAAAACAAATAAATCCATCACGTATTAGCTAGCATTAATGTAATTTCTAAAGGAAGCTACTTGTCTTTCTTGAAATTCTTGACAAATTGAAAAAAAGAAATGCTTTATTTTTAATTGAGGGAATAATAGATAATTTAGTATCAAATTTGGTCATTTTTTCAAGAGTTATCAAAATTAGATACTTTTTAATCGACGAGTAAGAAATTGACCATTTTTGTAAATTCTTCCAAAAAAAAAATTAAGTGGTCAGATTTGATGGAAAGGGTGGAAGCATTTAGAAAATATCTTCTGAGTCTGTCAGCTAAGGGAGATTATTCATTCTTATCTTATCGGTTCCCTGTTTGTTTGTGGTCTATACTAGTTTTCATATTTTTCTCGTGCCTTTCCCCACTTACTTTTACCTTAAACATCGATATTTTTTCCTTAAAAGAATGCTAAGTTCTTGACATATTCGGGTTGTAAGCTCTGACTGAGTTGGAATCAAAATTTTGTTTTTCCAAGCAATACTCCGCCTAGATGGTAGGTTGTTTAAATAAATTGTTTTCAAAGAAAAATAGTAATAGATCCAATAAAATACATGAATAATAATGAGCGAATGCGTGATTGAATTTCATTTTTCTTCTAATTGCTCTATTATATCTTTCAACTCCCGTGCAAATCAATTAGTCAGTCTTTAATTGCTCTGATTCTTCTTATTCCGCCCAACAATTTACGACCATCATCACTTGTCGTCACGTAGAATCCCTATGGTTACATAGGAATTAACAAACAGAATATTTAGGGTTTGATCAAAAGTAAGTTATTCAAACGTGTTTGACGACGAAAACTTGCTCAGATCATCCATGTATGCGGAGTAAGTTTCTTGATCAAATATCAAGTCTTCCATTGTCACAGGGAAACAATAAAACTGCAATAATAGACGGAGAAATATTGGCTTGCTTTTGTAGGAGAATTCAGAAATAGGTTGTGACCCTAATCCTATCCTATTTAAAGTAGGAAAAACCTAGAAACTAAGACGGTGTTTACAAACTGAACATGGAAAAAATCCAAACAATTTATTAAGGAAATTTACAAATATTACTTTACAGAATGGGTCGGACCGAATTATTCTAAATGAATTTATGTAACCAGGAGTCCCCTGAAAGTTGGGCTTCGATAAAAATCTACAGAATGGGTCGGACCGCAGTCCAACCATTGGTAAACCGCGGTTTGCCATAGTCAATCACTACAGGTTTCAATTACCTACAAGTTTGTAGCTATAGTCAATCACTGCAGGTTTCAATTAGCTTCAAGTTTTGTCCCCAAACTTGGATTTTCGTACAACCTTAGTAGTCATTTCTTCAAGTTTTTATTCAGTTTTGATCTTTTTTCGTCAATACTCTTCAATTTTGATGCATAAACTTCTAATATTTTCCTTATTGGTTACCAAAACTTAATAATCATTTCAAATTGGTCTGTGGTCTGTCTCAAGTTTCAAATGTGTGCAATCCTCAAACTTCCCAAAAGTTGAATTTCACCTTGAAACTCGTAATTTTCTTCCGATTGCTCTCTAAATACTTTTTATAGCTCCCTTGCGATCTGGTTAGCCTTTAATTGCTTCGAACCAACTCCAAATTAGATCAAAATCCTTTTTTTTTTTTTGTACCAATTACATCCAAATCCGGATTTTACTTACAATTAATATAAATACACTAAATAGGAGAAATTTGCTCAATTAGCCATATTCTATCAAGTCTAATAGCATGGATAAGTGACACACTTATCAAGTGTCATAATGCAAGAGTCTAATCGTGATTATTGACGATCCGTCTCTTGCATTTGATATTCGTCAAATATTAGAACCTTTATCTAATCAAGATTGAAAATCTATGACTCAACTCAAGGGGCTACTCAAAATTGTTGGATTCATCGCAAGCACCAAAAGATTAAATCCTACTATTACAACATGAGAAGTATATTTTAATGATTATAATAAAGAATGCATTTAGTGTTTACTACAATTTTCAACATTTACTTTTGGAAGCACCGAAGATTTTGTTGAAGTAGTAATCAAATTAAAAATAAATAAGCAATAAAAATTTAGAGATAATAAAACTCAAGATTGCATAATAAAAGAGCTAATATGTAGATTTTAACAATTGTAGATTGAGAAGGTAGAGTGCGTATGAGAAAACCAACATGGGGGAGGGGATTTATATAGAAAAAAAAAGGGACCACATTTTTTAAAAAATAAAATTGAAAATATAACCGTTGGGTACGAATTAAGGATGTTTCTTTCCATCCCACCATTCCTAACAAAGGAAGGAATGGAGTAAGGGATACCTGCACCTCCTCTTTCCCCTCAAAGGAGATTGATGAGGGGGGTATAAAGGTTGGAATAATGATTTCCAATTCGATTTAATACATTTCGGTCAATAACATTAGTTAATTATGTGAAGTTACGAAAAGTTAGACGGTCATTTTTTGACAATTTGGTGACCAAACGGTCACATGAAATGGCCCATGAGCCGGCTTGTGGGTCAGGCTCTTGGACCTGGCCCACGAGTTCAAGAAGAGATGCCTCATGAAAAGGTCGATCTCAACTTTGTCACCCCTTGCTTAAGCCGTTAGAAAAATGATCACATGTATGTATTTAAATGTCTAAAAAATAACTACATTAGAACTCTAGGTTGTGGGACATTCCAGTCGACGATGCATGAATATCAACTATTTATGACTTCAAATGGAATTGCCCTTATGACTTTGAATACAAAATTGTCTTTGTACTTGCTGGATTATTACAATCAATAATCATCTAACAATTTTCCTTTTTTGGGTCTTCTAAAGCATGAAGGAAATACTTGAAAAGCATGCAAAGAACCTTGAAAAGTTGGAACAACCGTCTCGTGACCTTCAGGTAACTTTATTTTTAATTTTTGTCTTCTTACGTACTTCAATAAATATTGAGGCTCAATAGTTGAAGGAGTTACTTTTCCATGTACAATATCACTGGATAACTAGTGCACCTATGCACATTTGGCAGTGGATTAACCAAATTTTGACATTATTATTTTTTTTATATGAAAAAGGAAAAAACTATAAACTTATGTGCATTGTACCATCCCGTACAATCTAATAGAGCATAAAAACCTGCACTCACATAGTTATGTTATACTCTATGGATATACATTTGTTACATTATACTCTACCGCTCTTAATATTGTCCGATGTTACCGAGTACACCTTATCAACCACGTTATTATTGTAGTATGTCATCTTACGAATACATGCCTACTTAAAGTAAAATCTGTATTGTCCTTTACTTTCTGAAAGAATGAGGGAATTGTTATGCAGCTAGTCGAGGACAGCAACTACTCCAGATTAAGCACAGAAGTGGCTGAGAGGAACCATGAACTGAGGTTTGTGCTTCCGTAGCTCATTTTCTTATATGGTTGGTAAAAAATTCGCATGATATTTGCTAACAACAGGAACATGAGAGGAGAGGAACTCCAAGAATTGAGTATTGAAGAGTTGCAAAAGTTAGAGAGATCGCTTGAAACCAAGTTGAGCTGTGTGATAGAGAAAAAGGTCCGTGCTTAAGATTGTGTACTATGGTGTATTGATGCCTTAATTGTGGACTTTTAACTAGGAATTCTTATATTTGGCCTTGATAGAGGATTGTTGTTTTTACAGGACGAGAAAATCAAGAAAGAGATCAATCAACTTAATCAAAAGGTTGGTATGCAAACTTGTTAATACGATCTCAAGAGAAAACCCATCATGTTAAATATTAGTATTTGGTACAATGAAATGGTTCAAAATCGAATTTAAACAAGTTGAATCATCAGATTTTCATCTGAATATAGTCAAAATTATGAAATGTGCAGGGAATGCAACTCATGGAAGAGAATGAACGCCTACGACTGCAGGTATGAACCGAAAAGAATAACTAGATGTGTGCTCATGCACACATATGTGCACTTCAGAGTGCATGTGCACATAATTTAAGGGAAAACTGAAGTTTTTTTTTTTTTTGGTTTTTCTAAGGTGGATATATCGAAAGGCCAGAAAAACACTGCTGCATCTGATACAGTGAACATAGTCGAGGAGGAAGGTCAATCATCGGAGTCTGTTACTAATGCCCGTAACTCGATAGGCTCTCTGCAAGATTCTGATAGCTCATATATGTCTCTCAAGCTCGGTTGAGAGCGTTGCTGTTTCCATTTTTATTTTTTCTTATGCTATTACCAAGTAAAAACAAATTCAACTAGGTAACAATAAATAAGCTTGGTAATGTGATAACTGCAATAAAAGAGGCTTCCTGCCTTTACATCTAATGGCAAGCTGGGGAATGTGTAATGCTAATGCATATGGAATAGTACTCAACAATATTAAGGAAGCAAAATAAGATAAAATCTTATTTATTATACTATAATCAGTTGGATGCTTTTCCTCCATGAAGCCATAGTGCTGTGTGCGAAACTGAATAGAGTTACCATCTTTTTTAGTTGTTTTTCGGCATAAACTGTTATCTTGCAGGCTGCCATACTTGAGCTGGAAAAAAAGAAGAAAAAGAGCTAAGCTTATAATTATTGATGGATGGATAATTACTTGCTAAGCTGAGCCCTATTTTTTCTATCAAAATGAATTTTTGAACAGTGATTTGATCTCATTTCAATCACGTATTTTTCAATAAAATAATATTACACGCAAGTTCAAAACTTTTTTTTATTTTTTAAACACGCATTTCCGTCATAAAACTGTTGCAAAATGCATTTTTTGAAAAGAATAGGGGCTCAAACAAGCTCTAAATATGGATGCTCTAAATATATTTGCCCTTCTTTGTTTCTGACTGAAAATATAGATTTATGAACAGAAAACTGATAACTAAGCACAGTACGATATAGGATCCAAAGAGTCGACCGTGAAGCAGTTTCACTCTGCTTGTAATTGAGAAGGGATGGAGATGATGAGGTTGCACCTTATTCATTACTCGGCACTGTACCCAGTGAGGTAGGTAGAACTGTTTCAATAAGATTGACTGTTTCGTCGACCCATGGTTCTTACAAAAACTGTGGTACTATTTTCCTATTGATCAACAGGAAAAAAGAAGAAGAAAAAGAAGTATAATAAATCCAAATTAGGATTTGCAAATTGAAATAAAAGTTACAAAGAAACCTATTGTTGTGCTCTGACACGAAAAGGGAAATAATTGAGAATACCCAAAATTTAGCAATAGCCTTTTCAAAATAGCATTTGACCATTCAAAAATAGGAAACTACCAAAAATACCCCAAATATTCAATTTATAACTAAAGCCATTACAATATCAAGAAAAGAACAATTTAGTCCTAAAAGAATTATTTTATTAGGAAAAATTACTAATAAAAATTATAAAAAAAACTAGAACTAAAAGAGGACCATATAAGATTAAGAAAATAGTAAAAGATAAAAAAGAAATTGAATTCGGAAATGAAATCAATAAGATAGGATATCAAGAACAATTATATGCATCCCAAGAAATATTAAAATGTTTTAAAGAAAACTTAACAGAAAATTTTGCTAGAGGAATTATAAGATCTATAATAATAAAAGATATTATAGATAAATTAGGAAAAAGAAAAAAGAATATCTTAAAATATGAAATACATGTTGAACCAAATATAGATATAATAACAGATTTAGATATTATAAATTCTCAAAAATTATTAGATTTTGAAGATTTGCTTAAAACACTATAAATGAGAAAACCCATTACAAACAGATTACCTCAAGCATATAAAGATTTAAAATTTCAGTTAACATTAAGATTTTATATAGCCATAATAAATAATAGATTAAACTTAAAGAAATTAAAAGAATTCTTAGAATATTAAAGAATTTCTGAAGGACCATTTTAAGATTAACAGATTTTAAAAAAAGATTATTTGAATATTAGATTTTTGTTCGCTCATAGTAGCACCCCCAACAATTGGTATCAGAGCCAGATTATCTATAAAGAACCATAGTAATCAGGGAAATTACAATCACTAAAATGAATAAATATTATATAAGATAATGGAAATTGAAGATTTAAGTAATAAATATAAAATAATAAGGAGAGAAAATTTTAACATAATAATCACAAAACCAATATTATGTAATGAAAGAATAAAATTTACACTAAAAGCACTTGGAAAATTACCCATAGAAATAAGACAATTTATAATTGAATAAATAAAATTGGGAATTGTTAAAGATATGTATACTTATGAGATGATATTAGAAACCTTTGAAGAAAATATGTATAATATAATTAAAGAAGAAATAAATAAGTATGGATAAAAACAAAGAATTATAATCAAGTAGATTATATATTTATAGAACCATTTCTTAAAAAATTAAAAATAATAACATTAATTATTATTAAAGAATTACCTAGAGAAATAAGAGAACAAATATTAGATAAACTCATAATAGGCTCCATAAAAGATGAATATATATACGAAAAAATTATTACAGAACTTGAAAAAGAAGAAATTATGTTATATTGTAAAGAAAATTATGAAACACATGAATTATCATTAATTAGTTCTGAACTAAATATGGAAAAAACGAAAAATAATTTGACTAAGAAATTCGAAAGAATAAAAATAATAAATTACCAAATACTAGATGAATTATTAACTCCTGAAAAATTAACAAAATATCAAGTAAACCAAATATTAAAATTAAAACGAGAAAAATATAAAGAAAGAGCAAATTATTTTAAAGAATTAAAAAGACTAACGGATAATGAATTTACAAAACAAAAGTATGATAGAATTATAAAAGATTGTAAATATACTGAATGTAGAGCATATTATTTCAATCAATCAAAGAAAAGATAATGAACAATCATATGGAAAAATTAAAAGCATTAATAAAAATATTAATAACTGACGTACAAAACTTAAGAAATGAAATAAAAGAAGAGATAAATATATTAAAAATTGAAATTAGGGAATTAAAAGAAAACAATAAATGTAAAGATAAGAAAATAGATAAAAAATTAATAGAAAAAGAAATGTCGAGAATTAGAAAGAAATACATAGAACAAGAAAACTTAGTAATAGAAGCAGGAAGTATGGATGATGATTTCAGAAGAAATATTTTACCAAAAATATTAGAAGAAGAAGAAAATTTCAAAAAATTACTAGGAAAAGAAAAAAATCGTAGAAGAATAGATAAAAGAAGATAATAAGGATGAATGAAGAACTATATTTACTAATAGAAAATTTTGATCAATTAAATTTAGAAAATATAGATGAATACCAAGTTCTAATGAATATTGGAGGAGGACCTACTCCAACAGAAACCTCTAACAAAAATGAAAAGTTTGATCCAGATGAAAGTTATGCACCTATATATAATAAATCATATAAACAATTCTACGATAAGGTAAGAGATAGACAACCACCAAAATGAAATAAATATAGAAATAGATTTGAACTAAATGATAATTATGATAAACCAATTAATCATGGAGGAACAAAATTAGACCTAGATTGTAAGATAGATACTAAAAAAACCTTATTAACTTGAGCAAATTCAATGATACTATTCTTTTTATATAATAAAGATTATACATGAGAAAATGTAGAAAGAATAATAGATTTCTTAATAGTATCATTTGAAGGAAATGTTAGAAACTGATGGGAATGAGTAAATAATGATACAAAATCATTAATGAAAAGAAATATACAAACAGAAATAATAAAATTAGATAAACAAGGAATAGAAAAATTAGTACAATATATTGCAAATGAATTAGAAATGCTGAAAAGGAAGCAAAAAGATAAAAAGACGATGTTAGAATAAAATTAATAAATCTAACAATCTGTGATATGTGTAAGATAAATGAATATACTTGTAAATTTAGAAATTACTACTATGTACAATTCTATAGTAATGAAAATCAGGAAGTATATCTAGACATACCAAATTACCAGGAACATGAGGAATATATTTTAAAATAGAATTTGAAAAATATTTTAGGGATAACATTGGAGTACCAAGATCCTTAGGATCAACAATAAAATTTCTATTTGATAGACTTGCATATATATGTCAACAAATATAATTATTAAAAAGATCAGGAAAATCAAGAATATGATGTGAGGATATGGAAAAACCTACACAATGAGGATAATCCTGAAAGAAAACATATTAAAAGAAAATATAGAAATAGAAGATTTAGGCCCTGTCTGGTAAAGCTTTTCCTTCCAATTGTAATTGGTTTTGTGATCGTTACAGCCGACTTTGTTGACAAATTATCTTACATATAGGGGCCCACATTCCTTGTGTAACGGCTATTAATTCACTTTTAATTAGCTCCAGACAGGCTTTTAAAAAATTCTGAAATTTTAAGAAAAAATATTTAAAACCAAGAAGGAGATACTACAAAAAGAAAGTATAATTCAAATAAATAACAAAAGACTAAATCTTATAAAGATAAAAGCCAATGTAAATGTTGGAATTGTGAAGAAATAGGTCATATAAGTCCAGATTGTAATAAAAAGAAAGTTAGGATATGACAAGCAAAATATTTAGAGATAGAAGATGAATTAAGTGAGATATCTGATATTGGAGAAAATTATGATCAAGAAGTATATATAAGTGAGACATAATCAGAAAATAATGGACCAGAATAAAGAAATAGAGGAAATAGAAAACGATAATATAGAAATACAAGAATATGAAGGAATATAAGGTTATGGATTAAAAATAACTTTTGATAATAATAAATTCAAAAAATTACAAAAATTATCTTTAGATTTAAAAATAGGAAAATGAGAATTTTTTTATAAAATATGGAAAAGAGATAGGGTAGCTATTAATGAATATTATAAAATTGAGAAAACCATAGATGATAGAATAACTCAAGGTACACATAAATTAAACCTCTTAACAAAAAATACAGTCGAAAAGTTATTATCAAAAATTAATAAAAACAAAGCGGAAAAATTCAATAGGAATACAAATAATGTTTAAATCCTTATTTAGAGAAAGAATAGATTCACCATTAACTGTAAGTTTACATGATGGAAGAATAATAAATTCAAGAGATAGTCATTTAGGAACTGTAGAGGGAAACCTAGCATATCAAAAAATAATATTTACTTGTTACCCATAATATTGTATATCGTTAAAAGATAAAAACTTTAATGAAGTATTATGATTGCATTTTAAATTACATAAGAATGATATAATGTAATCAGGAGACCAAATTATGACTATTGAATATAGAGCCTTATATATATTTACTAACTCTAATTATGGAAACATTTATTCCAAAAAACCATATATAGAAGTTCATAAGGAATGTAAATATATCAGTAAAATAATAGAACCAAATAAACAGGTAAACTTGATTCCAAAGGAATATGAATTTAGGATATCAACAGATAAGTCTGAGATAGTAGAATTTAGAGAAGAAGAAGAATATCTTGATAAAAATATAATATTTAAAGATGAAAAATTAATCAGAAGATCAAAAAGCCTTAGAATACCTAATAGAAAATCATTAGAAGGAACTAATTACACAAGAGAAATAAAATTTCATAAAAATACAGAAAATATGAAAATAAGTAGAGAATATTTTAATGGAAGAGAATGTATGTCAGGACCAAATATATTAATAGATACAGGAGCTAGTGAATGACATGTAGATTCAATAAGAAATAAAAGTACCTCATAAAACTGAACCGTATAAATATGTAAATTTTGATGGACAAATGCATACTACGGAATAAGAAGTAAAGGTACCTATAAAAATAGGAGGAATGGATCTTATAGTACCATGTTATATAGATGAAAGCATGAAAATAAATCCTCATATATTATTAGGAATGAGTTTCTTAAATGGATTTGAAGATTATAATATAAAAAGAGAAGGATTATATATATTTTATAATGGACAAAATATATTATGTAACAAAGAACTAAATGAATCACCAAATAAACTTTTCATTAGCTGTATATATACAAGTTACTATTATAGAATCAGATATAACAATTTGTGTTTTAATAGATACAGGAAGTGATATAACTATATTTAAGAATTTCTTAATAAAATCACGAGATAATAAAAGTAAAATAAAAATAACTTGAGTAACATGAGAAGATACCCAAATAATAAATAGCGTTGAAAAAATTAGTATAATCCTTGGAAGTAAACAACTAGTAATAAATAAGATATATAATTATGATAAATTAGAGTGTGATATATTATTAGGAAACGACTTTTTACAATAGTTTCAATATCATAAACAAAATAATTATATGATAATGTTGCAAACCCTTTGTGGACATTTATTAAAAATACCAAGAGAATTTAGACCCTATAGAGTTCAGCCAACCTATCGTGGTGATAGATGGGAAAAAAAACCAATTATAAATAATAAAATAAAAAATAAAAGATTAATGTATAAAAAAATCCTAAAAACAGAAGTAAAAATAAGTATAGAAAAAATTATAGAACAGCTAGACAAAGTCTATGGAAAAAATCCATTGATATTTTGGAAACCATACCATCCTAAAGCAAAAATAGAATTAACAGAGAATGTAATCATAAGAGTTAGACCAATAATGTATACCATACAAGATACACAAGAATTCAAAATTCAGATTAAAGAATTATTAGAACAAAAATTTATTAGACCAAGTAATGGACCCCATAGTAGTCCAAATTTTATGGTAATGAAACATTCTGAGCAAGTTAGAGAAAAAGTCAGAATAGTTATAAATTATAAAGAATTAAATAAATACACTAGATTTGATGGATACTTTTTACCAAACAAAGAAATCCTAATAAACCTTGCCAAGGGAAAACAATACTACTCTAAATTTGATTGTAAGTCAGGATTTTGACAAATAAAGATGGAAGAAGATAGTATACAATATACAGCCTTTAGTACACCTCAAAACAAATATGGATGGTTAGTAATGCCTTTTGGATTAAAAAATGCATCCCAAATATATCAAATAAAAAGTGATAATGTATTTAGAAAATTTAATAAATTTCTAATTGTATATGTTGATGATATATTAATATGCTCTAATAATAAGGAAGAACATAGAAATCATTTAATACAATTCATAAATGAATGTAAAAAGGAATGAATTTTTCTTTCTAAAAAGAAAACTATTATAGAAAAACAAGAGATTGATTTTCTTGGAATGACTATAGATAAAAGAGAAATCAAATTACAAACTCATATATCCAAAAAGATATATAGTTTTTCAAATAAATTAGAATCTAAAAAATAAATACAAAAGTTCTTAGGATGTCTAAACTATACAGAAGGATTAATTGAAAATCTTTCAAGAAGGAGATATAAGATACAAATTTTACTTAGAAAAATAAATACTAAGGGATGGAATGATGAATATACAGAAATTGTCAAAACATTAAAAGAAAAATGTAAGAATCTACCGAAATTAAGACTACCGATGAAAAAGACAATTTAGTTGCCAATACGGATGCCTCAAATAAATATTGGGCAGCCATATTAAAAACAGATTTAAATGAAATTTGCAGATATTCAAGTGGAACCTTCAATCAAATTGAAATAAATTAAACCACACATGAAAAAGAATTAATAGCAACAATTATATAAAAATAAAAAAGTTTTCATTATTCCTATTGTCTAAAAAATTCATTGTTGAAACTGATAATTCTCAAGTTGCAGGATTAGTCAGAAATAAGGCACCAATGAAACCTCAATATAGGAGATTACAAAGATGGCAAGCGTACCTATCATTTTATAATTTTGAGATAATCCATATTAAACGAATTAACAATTTTCTTGCAAATTTCTTAAGAAGAAATATTGAATTTGCAGATGGATAATACAAAAGGGATACTAGATGATCTCAAATCCATGGCTATTTATGCAAGAGAAGCTGAAGATATCAAATTTGGGATGGAAAAGATGAACGAAATTTTACAACATAATGTAAAAATTATGATGGAAATAAGTTCATTACATAGGAAAGTTACCAATGATATAATCGATCGAATTGAAGCTCAATTAAGATCACTGGATACCAAAGATATTATTGGATACGAACATGTTGATACCAAACAGGTACAAACTCGGAGTGATCCACCAAGCAGAAGCAGTAGTGGACCAAAAAAAGATATTATTATTCAAAATCCTAAAAAGATTGTCATTAATGAAGGACATACCAAATCTATTAGGATACAACCAGATGAAGATGATAAAGTCTCTTTGTCATCAAAAGAAGACGAGTATAAAATGTTTACCAAAATTATCCATGAAATACAAACAAGTGATTCATATTTCATTTCACCGGGAGATCACATTTACCCAAGGATAGTAATGATGAAAGATTCCGAGCCAATGATGGTAAAGATGGCAACTGATTATGGATACTTATATTTAATCTATCCAGATAAAAATATTAAAGAAATTGAAAGATTTGATGATATATTTAAATCTGAAGTCTCTAGATATGCCCAAGGAAAATTCATTTATCTAAAATTTTATACTATCAGTCTAGAAGTTGATGGAGGAATATTTTATCTAGCAGTACACATTATAACAATTGGATATATTGGAAGAAACTTCACTGTGGATGTTGGAGAAAATGACAGACCATTACCAAAATTTACCATAGCATGAATTAAGAACCGCAGAGTTCTTGAATACAAAGTTCTCTATAACATGGTTAAAAATCTTTATGAAAAGAAATTTAGATGTTTATGCCAATATCAAGGATGGACCCTACTTACTAATGATGGAAAGCAAAAATCTGAAGTCCTTAAAGACTTTATCAATAAATTTGATACTCATCAAATGTCAGGAAGCATCTCAACCTTACAACGTGCATGTGAAGCAAGAGATTGCCCCACTTACCAACAAAATAAAAAAGGAGATTCTAAAGAGATAAGGAGGATGTGACCAAAAGAAGACAACTGCAATCCCTTAAAGAAGATGTGACTATAATGGAGGGGCTGGAAGGCTCTTGATGTGAAAACACACATTATTTAGTGTTATATGATGTATGCAATGATGTAAGAGGTCAATAATTTTGCCTCAATTAGATATATAAATAGAGGCCTTCGGGCTAAAAGGAGGACATAACGAATTGGAGAGAAAAAATTTGAGCACTCAACTTGTGAGAAGGCCAAATCTTCTATTAGAATCCTGTACCAAATTTCAAAGATTCAATTCTACTGATTTAGATAATATCATTCAATATGAGTTTCTAAACTACTTTCCCGATATATTCTTGAAAGATTAAAGAAGAAATTTCTTTCTTACTTTAACAAAAAGAGAGTTTTCTTTATTTAGGATAAGTAGTTTTTCCAAGAAACGATATAGTGAGGACAAGAAACTGAAATAGCAAAGATCCCGTTGAGGCAAGAGGCCGTTGGAGGGAACAATTTGCATATTCAGAGCCTGAAGGTCACTCGATTCTAAGGATAAAGACTTATGATCAAAACTAAGGTAAAACTATTGTTTTTGTTAAATTTGGAAAGAATTCTTCTAAGATCTTAAAGAATCGTAGGGATTATTCATTTCAATGATTATATTCAGAAATTAACCATGATGTTTGAATTATTGTTTCATTATGTTCATATTATGCCAGGATACACAGTGAAATGATTAGATAATTTATTAAAAAGAGTGTTAGAGAAAATAAAAAATATTAAATTCCAACTAGAAAATAGGGACATACCATCTAAAGAATATAAAAAGCTTATGACAGGATATAAACAAAAAATTATAGATTATGATAGTTTATTAGATCAAAGGATGGATTTATTTTGTTAGAATCCACAAAGGATGGATTTGTTTGTTAGAAATATAAGATACTAATCTCTAAAACTATTCATAAAAGAAGGATATGTCTTGCAATAAAGAAATACATCTCATTAAGGGAAAAATAGGCTTTTTCTATAAAAACCTCAAAAAACCCAATTGACCTGGCTAGTTTGAAAAATCTCCCACACGAAAAAGAGAGGTCCATTTCTTGGACATGCTCCAAATTCATCAAAACATATATTTTGTTAAATGAGATATTGAATCAATTTATTTCATTAAAATTGATATACATAATTATTGAAGAAATTGGGAATGACTGAAACATTGGAACGAAAAATCCCTGTAGGGCACAAAATGGGAAAGAAAACAACAATGAACAATGTTGTGATAAATCCACTCCAAAAGAGGTTCGCAATGACAAAGCCCGTCTCTAGTTATGTTTGGACCATTCCTTGATACAAGTCCACGAATTCAAGCCAAAGGGCCCAAGAAGGTAATGTTGGATTAGTATTTCAGCACTAGATGCCAGATTTACAATTTTAATACCCGATTGGAACATACCGTATATGCAGTGAATTTAAACACTAGAATTCCACATATTGTTTTTGCATATACCTTTGAATATAACGGATTCAATTATATATAACAGATTTAATAATCTGGCAGATTCAATGATTTGTTAATTACAGTAAAACGTAACAAATAATTTAAAGAGAACGGCAAAATATCAATATGTAAAAACGAGTAACAAACAAGGGAAAAAAACGAATTAAACAATAAAACTTTTAACCCAAGGCATGTGTTATACACTATTTCTTTCAAACAGATTCGCCCCCTCACCGTCTGTACTTAAGGTTTAAATTGAGCGTTCGTTTCCCATGATACAACGATAAAACTAGTAGATTATGAGCACTACAGATAATATTTCGGCGAACTGATTTAGTGTCTGAACAATACCACCTTCAAAACTCAAATAGAAATAAAAAAATGTATGCAGACGTTTTTTTTTCGTGTATGTATTTTCAGATGAATTCGTGTGTATCTATGGATAGCAAAAAATCCGACAAACCCGATACCTGCGGGACCCCGCCTCGAACGGGTGAGGATAACCCGCTTAATCGGTATTCAGGGCAGGGACGGGTAACGGGCGCCTCGCCCCGCCTCATTAAATTTTTTTTTTTTTTTTTTTAGAATTCAATACTCTAAATGAAAAATTCTGATAGAAAATAGCAACTAACATTATTTCTCTAAATCTAATTAACATGGGCAATAAAAATAAATTATCAAAAACAAAAAAAAAAAAAAAAAAAAATTTAAACAGGTAGTAAACGGGGCAATGCCCCCGCCCCGCCTTAAACGGGTAACGGGGCGGGGAGGGCCCCCCGTCCCCGCCCCGCCCCATTGCCATCGCTAGTATATGAAAAGTGGAAAATGAGACATATATAGACTTGGCTCTTGAGAATGTAACTTGCCCATTCACTTAATGACAATTACCATAGGAGTTTCAACAGTGTCAGAAAATGAAAAGTCGGTTGAATAAAACAAAAATGTAGCAAAACGTGGACACTCCTAAGGGGCCAATTTTGCTCCTTTCTGTTCAATATTCGTGTACGCAGGTCGTGCTCGCATACGAGTTCAAGGTTCGAAGCCTATTTCGGTTCGTGATTTATACCCCCCTGGGCGCGCACGTGGAGAGAACCTCTATGCTACACATGATTACACCCTTCCAAAGTGCAACCATATTTAAAGTGGTTTTTGTTTTCATCAACTTCCTAAGTGGGACAAACACATTTCTAGTTTTCCTACCAACACAAACTCCTTTTAATTGCATACTTTGAGTTTCAATTTCTCATTCACCTGAGCATCAATTTTGGCAAGTAAATACATGATTTCGATGTACTCACGGAGGATAACATAAATCAATCTTTATCTTTCAAAATAGCCAAACGGGTCCCATTCAAAACTCATGCCAAAGTTAGCCATATACTCATTTTTTCCAACAATCCTCCACATGAATGAAAATTGTGAGCGGCACATGAATGTGACACATGACGATTTGATAAAGTTCAATGGTTGAAACCTGCATATGATAGGTAGGTATTACCCTTTGAACATTCTCTTGTGAAAGCATATTTACTTTACTAGCTGACCAGTAGACGCGATGTCTTTGAACTGTTTTGCCTTTTGTGTAACGATGATATACTCCCCACAGGATTCTTCCTAACACATTTTAGTTCCCATAATTATGTTCGTTTTGGCTATGAACATGGGTTTGGTTCTATGAGAGTTCGCATGAATTTTGCCCCACACAATTTTCTTAGAAGTGGCTCCACTTCTCTCTCACATAGGTGATTTCTTATTGCAAGTAACTCGCATTACTTGGCTCCAATTTCAACGCATAAGAATCATTAAAAGCCTATTGCTTATTCTTCATCTTTACGGGTATCACGGTTTGCATCATAGGAATAGACATCAGGTAACATCCCCCACAGTGATTCTATTAAGTCTTTTCAATTAGGTTGTCCCTTTGAACCTAGATCTTGGGATTTCCAGTCAACTAGGTTGAGTCTCCTGCATATTAATTTATCCATTCAAGGGCTCATTCATTTCGATGATTTTTCAACTAACTCTCTATTTAACCATTTGGTTAGCGGATCCGCAATGTTATCCTTTGACTTTACATAGTCAATAGTGAAAACTCCAGTTGAGAATAGTTTTTCTTATGGTATTGTGTCTACGACGTATATGTCTAGACTTACCATTGTACATGTTATTCTGTGCCCTTCCAATTGCTAATTGACTATCACAATATATACAAATTGTTGGCACATGTTTTGACCATCTTGACATATCATCTAAAAAGTTGCATAACCACTCTGCTTATTCACCACATTTATCTAGATCTATAAACTCAGATTTCATGGTAGATCTGGCTATCACTGTTTGTTTAGAGAATTTTCAGGATATAGTTGCACCTGCTAATGTGAACATAAATCCACTCGTGGAATTTGAGTCTTTCATATCAGATATCCAATTAGCATCACTATATCCTTCAATGACTGTTGGATATCTGGTATAGTGCAGTCCAAAATTACGAGTATATATCAAGTACCTTAGTACTCTTACTATACCTTTCCAGTGATCATATCCTGGATTACTCGTATATCTACCCAGTTTACTGACTGTGTAGGCTATGTTTGGTCTTGTATAACTCATCAAGTACATCATACTTTCAATAATTCTCGAGTATTCTACTTAAGAAACACTTTCACCTTTATTCTTAGATAGATGTTGACTTGTATCTATTGGTGTTCTAGCCATGCCGTATCATCCTTAATGAACTTTTCTAGAATTTTGTCCGCATAATGTGACTAGCTTAGAACGAGCCCATCTAATATTCTTGAAATTTTGATTCCAAGTATAACATCAGCTAACCCATATCTTTCATGTCAAATCTCGAATTTAATATTTTTTTAGTGGAATTGATCATCTTATCGTTGCTACCAACAATAAGCATGTCGTCAACGTAAAGACATAAAATGACATAATAATTTTCAGTGTCTTTGACCTAGACACATTTTGTCACACTCGTTAATTTTAAATCCACATTCCATCATGACATTATCAAATTTTTCATGTCATTGTTTTGATACTTGTTTCAAACCATATAATGACTTTACCAGTTTACAAACTTTCTTTTCTTGTCCTGGAGATGAAACCCCTCGAGTTGTTCCATATAGATTTCTTCCTCTAAATCTCCATTCAGAAAAATAGTTTTAACATCCATTTGATGTACGTTAAGATTTCGTAGAGCAGCAATTGCAAGTATCATCCTAATAGATGTTATTTTCACCACTGGAGATTATGTATCAAAGTAATTAATGTATTCTCGTTGCCGTAACCTTTTATTACTAATCTGGCCTTATAATTCTCAATAGATCCATCTGTTTTCATTTTCCTTTTGAAATCCATTTGTAGCTTAGTGGTTTACTTCCTGGAGGAAGATTTACTAGTTCTCATGTATGATTTTGCAAAATGGAATCTATTTCACTTTTAATGGCTTCTTTCCATTGAGGTCCTTTTGAAGAGTTCATAGCTTCTTGATAGCTTTAATGTTCATTTTCTAACATATAGGTCAGAAAATCAGGACCATAAGATTTTTCTTTCATTTCCCTTTTGCTACGTCTTGGTTCAATCTCAGCCTCCCCTTCTTTCTCTTGGTCTAGACTATTTCTAACCATAGTCTCATGTGTCCGTTTAGAAGAGCTTGCTTCTTCTTTTGACTTGTATAAAAATACATGTTCAAAGAATAAAGCATTTCTCGATTCCATTATCGTGTCTTTGTGTATGTCTGGGATTTTAGATTCATGTACAAGAAACCGATAAGCACTACTATTATGTGCATAGCCAATGAAGATGCAATCTATAATTTTCAGGCCTATCTTTACCTTCTTTGGTATTGGAACAACCACTTTAGCAAGATACCCCTACACTCATAAGTATTTATAGGAAGACTTTCTTTCTTTCCATAACTCATAAGGGGTTTTTTCCATTTTCTTTCCGGAAATCTTATTTAAAAGGTAATTTGCTGATAAGACAGCTTTTCCCCACATGTTCTGAGGTAACCAAGAGCTTACTAACATTGTATTCATAATTTCTTTTAAGGTATAATTTTTTCTTTCAGAAATACCATTTTGTTGCGGTGAATAAGGCGCGGTGATTTCATGTATGATTCCGTGTTGTGCACAGAATTCAGCAAATGATGCTTCATACTCACCACCTCGATTACTTCTCAGTACATTAATTTTCTTATTAAGTTTATTTTCAACTTCATTCTTATAAAGAATAAATTTATCTATACCTTCGTCCTTACTTTTAAGTAAATATATAACAGTATTTTGTGCTATCGTCAACAAAAGTAATGAAGTACTTGTTGCCACCTCTTATTTGCACAAATTTTTTAATCACATATATCGCTGTGAATTAAATCAAGTGGTCTTGTATTCCGTTCAATTGATTTAAAGGATGACCTTGTCAATTTTGTCTCAATACAAGTTTCGCACTTATGTTTGGAATCAATGTGAAACTGGAGTATGCAATTCAAGTTAACTAGTCAGCGTAAAGTATCATAGTTAACATGTCCTAGTCTACCATACCACAAGTTAGAAGACTCAAGCAAGTAAGCAGAAGAGTTTACTTTATTCATTTTTGGCTTAACAACCATTACATTCAATTTAAACATATTATCGGAAACATAACCTTTTCCGACAAACATTCCACTTTTTGACAAAATAATTTCGTCTGATTCAAATACAATACGAAAACCATGCTTATTCAAAAGCGACTCGGACACTAGGTTTTTGCGGATTTTCGACACATACAGCACATTGTTAAGAGTAAGCTCTTTTCCCGAAGTCATCTTCAGAAGCACCTTGCCTTGTCCCTTGATTTCAGAAGTTGCTGAATTTCCCATGAACAACTTCTCTCCATTTTCAATTACTTCGAAAGCCATAAACAACTCTTTATCAGAGCACACATGTCTCGTAGCACCGGTGTCAATCCACCACTCTTTTGGGTTTGAAGTAGTGTTCTAAAATACGTAATGCGTAGCGAAGCGTCGAGGCCGAGAATCAAGAATCACAAGTTTAGGCGTGTCAATGCGAAGAATAAACGGCATAATACGTTTCATATTTTTAAGGCATTAAATATATTTATATATTAAAAAAAATTTTACCAAAAAAAAAAAAAAAATTGTTCTAAAATGCGCGCTTAGGCGTGCCTAGGCGCGCTAATGCGGGCTAATGCGCGCCTAGGCGCGCGAATTTTCGAACAAAAAACGTCAAAAACGCATTTTTCGCGCATTGCACCAATTTGACGCGTTTGGTCCCCGCATCGCACCTAGGCACGCCTAGGCGGCGCATTTTGGCGCCTTTTCGAACACTGGTTTGAACCCATCATATTCACTTCAGAAATGACGGCCGCGAGACTTATCTCCAACACATCATGTGCCATGTAGTCAACCACATTTGTTTCTTTCTTCTTCTTTGGGAATCTGCACTCCGAAGACTTGTAGCCTACTTTGTCACAATTGAGGCATTTTCCTTTAAACTTCCTTCTAGAAATTCCACATTTAGGTCCTAGCTTGGTCCTTTTGCCATCGGATGACACGGGCTTAGTTTTGTAGGTCTTACTGCTTTGACCATGCTCCACAACATTAACCTTAGTAACACCAGGATTGAACCACTTCTTCTCGGAACTCTTGTTGTCTTCTTCAATTCGAAGTCTAACAATTAGTTCTACAACGTTCATTTCCTTTCATTTATGATTCAGATAATTCTTGAAGTCTTTCCACGCGGTGAGCAATTTTTCAATAATTGCAGCCACTTGGAAAGTTTCACTCAACATCATCCCTTCGGCATGAATTTCGTGAAAAATCACTTGGAGTTCTTGCACTTGACTGATTAATGTTTTGGAGTCCACCATCTTATAATCTAAGAACTTGTCGACGTTGAACTTTTTTGCCCCGGCATCCTCAGTTTTATATTTTCGGTCCAAAGACTCCCACAACTCCTCAGCAGTTTTCATAGTACTATACATGTTGTACAGCGAGTCTGCTAAGTTGTTTATAATGTAGTTTCGGCACAGAAAATTTGAATGGTTCCAACATCAAGTGCAATGATCGCTTGAACATCTCCCTCACCCTCATTGAGTTTTGAGCACTTTCAGTCAAAAATCTCGCAAGATTCAAGGTGGTCAAATAAAATAGCATTTTCTACTGTCATTTCTTGAAATTCAAGCAATTGAATTTCTCCGATTTTTCTCCATGATTAATCGAAACATTAACGGTATGATCAGTTTTTTGACTGACAACATGACTTGGCAATCTAGCCACAGTCTGAGCCAAAACAGAACTTGGCCCTTGAGCTATAGAAGAGCCCACATCCTAATTTTCATTAGCCACATCTTGGGTTACATCCATGTTGGTTGATTTGGTTGCCATTTCGTCGTCTAAAAATGAAACAAATATTAGTTTCCAATAAACCAAAATTAATTTTTTAATAAACCAAATGAAATAATTTATCTATAATAACAAATCTGTTTTAAGTTTGTTGGATAAGTGTTTCAATACTAGATACCGAATTTACACACTGGATATCGAATTTACAGTTTTAATACCAGATTGGAGCATACCGTATATACAGTGAATTTAAACACTAGATTTTCACATACCGTTTTTGCATATAATTTTAAATATAACAGATTCAATTATATATAATAGATTTAATAATCTGGCAGATTCAATGATTTGTTAATTACAATAAGACGTACAAGTAATTTAAAAAGAATGACAAAATATCAATATGCAAAAATGATTAACAAACAATGGAAAAAAAAAACGAATTAAACGATAAAACTTTTAACCCGAGGCCTGTGTTACATATAGTTTCCTTAAAACAGATTCGTCCCCTCACCGTCTGTGCTTAAGGTTTAAATCGAGCGTCCGTTTCCCAGGATACAATAGTAAAACTACTAGATTCTGAGTACTACAGATACTACTTTGGCGAACTGATTTAGTGTCTGAACAATACCACCTCCAAGACTCAAACAAAAATAAAAAATGTATGAAGATAGGTTTTTTTTTTTTTTTCATATATGTATTTTTAGATGAATTCGTGTGTATATGAAAAGTGGAAAACGAGACATATATAGACTTCGCTCTTGAGAATGTAACTTGCCCATTCACTTAATGACAATTACCATAAGAGTTTCAACAGTTTTAGAAAATGAAAAGTCAGTTGAATAAAACAAAAATGTAGCAAAACGTAGACTCCTAAGGGGCCAATTTTGCTCCTTTCGGTCCGATATTCGTGTACGCAAGTTACGCTCGCATACGAGTTCAAGGTTCGAAGTCTATTTCGGTCCGTGATTTGCACCCCCCTACGCGTGCATGTGGAGAGAGTCTCTATACTACACATGATTACACCCTTCCAAAGTGCAACCATATTTAAAGTGGTTTTTATTTTTATCAACTTCCTATGTGGGACAAACACATTTCTAGTTTTCCCACAAACACAAACTCCTTTTAATTGGCATACTTTGAGCTTCAATTTCTCATTCACCAGAACATCAATTTTGGCAAGTGAATACATGATTTCAATGTAATCATGGAGGAGAACACAAATCAATCTTTATCTTCCAAAATAGCCAAATGGGTCCCACTCAAAACTCATGTCAAAGTCAGTCATATACTCATTTTTTCCAACAGGCAAGACCAAAGGTAACCCCATAAAATAAAGGAAAAATTTCGTATTTAAGAGATTAAGTGTGACCCATTTTAAAATTAAGAAACAAAGTTTATTATTTCAAAAATTAAATTTTAATTAAATTTATTTATGAAATAATTAATTAAAAATAGATTTTATTAATTTTATATATTAAAGTCACAAATTATCAAATTAATTAATCACAAATTATTTTTCAGATACAGATAAAAAAATTTATATGTCACAAATTATTTATCCGTAAAAATAACCTATTTTATAGGTCATAACTTATTTTACTATCACAAATTATCAAATTATTTGGTCATGAGTTATTTTTTAGTCAAAAATTATCTAATTAGCAAATCACGATTACAAATTTAGTTACAATCACGTATTCTTTTGGGTAACATATTCTTTATTGCTTACAAATTAATCAATTTATTAGTCATAACATCCAACTAATTGATCACCATTTGTCCCACTCTGCCTCAGCCACCACCACCCCCACCCCGTCTCTTCTCCAACATCGATCTGCAATGCCCCCAACGAGGATGTCCCTTATCCTGATCCGCATTGTCGTGCAGCACCAACCACTTGTGACTAGGGAAAAAATGGAGAAAGGACCCTGATTTGCAGCGGTGAGCACTTCACTGCCGTACGCAACAATCCCAGTGAAGAGAGAGAGAAAATCGATGGCGGTACTATGTACGATGGCTTCTCTGCGCATCACGTCAATCAGAGGGAACGACGGTGGTGCTACGTGTGGTTGAGAAAGAGAAGGCACATCGGTGTGGCGTTCTTCTCTAGTTCATCGATGATGGTTCAGCAAAGAAAGAGACAAGGGCGTTTGTAGCAGCATGGGTATACAGAGAGAGAAATGAGAAAAGCGAAAGATATAGAGAGAGAAAGGAGTCAGAAAAGTAATTAGGGTTTGTGAATAAAATTGGTGGGATAGATGGAGGTAGGTGGATAGATTAATTTAATTTTATATTATATTATCGTTATTAATATTGAATTATCATCTGATGTTTCGTATAAACAAACTTTAAGTCTGGTTTTTGAAATGGTAACTTAAAAATTCCGGTTCCATTTAAGTTCCACTATAATAAAAATCTTAACAATCCAAGTAGAAGAATTTGAAAAAATTAGGACTAGACTCTTTAAACTTCCAATGGTTTTGTGTTCTAAAGTTTTAAATGTGAGGTTGTAGGTCATCAGTCTATTTAAATATATGAATCTGAGTTCCTACATGATGGAAACTATCAATATGAAATGTTATGATTGCACGCGACTTTTATGTGACTTATAGATGGAGGGTAAGATTTTCTTATCACTTAAGGATCAGCTATAAGTCACGTGAAAGATGCATTCAATTAAACTTTCACATTGAAAAATTTCATTGAGTAGGAATCCAAATTCTAATGTGGTAGTAACTGCAATGGAAGTTGTGTAGGTCGTCACTTGTTCATTTTATGTTAGATATTCGACTTTGAATTGTTCAAATTGATAACATTTTCATTTCACCTTGATCGTTCAGCTTATATTTTTATTCAATTTAATTATTTTGTCGGTAACCATTGGAGTTCAAGACTTGACCAAAGCATTTCATAAACCCAGAAGTGAAATTTGTGAATGAGTTCCATATTAACTCAAAATTTTATAAAGTTGGTAGGCTCAAGTTTTATGGCCAATGCATACTATCCCGCACAAGCAAGCTAAGTGCTTAGTACATGTTAATTGTATGTCTGTATTCAAGTTAAATAGAATGATTGAACTCAATGCTTGATTATAAAAGTCGATCCCAATTTTCAATTTGACCAATATCCCAAAGAACTTTAGCATAGGATGACCTACTCTTACAAGAATTACAAAAAAACAAAATACTCTTAACAAGTAATCCGAAAAAAACCTAAACCTGCTACTAAACCATCAGTGGTCTGGATTTTGACACCTCACACAATGTCTAGGAAAATGTACATTTTTAATGTACAAATAACTTCATCCTTTTTTTGAATACATGAAGAGTTGAGAATCCCTCCTCACAACCTTTTTTTGACTGTCCAATATTCTTCCCCAGTGCCAAGTGCTAATAAAGTGGTACCGCCATTTTAAAGCTATAATTGTTCATTCTTTGGGTGCCACGTCTTATCCTATAAAACAATGCCTCTATCACCATGTTTCATATCTAAACGAGATTCATCTGTCGCAAGTTTGAAAATTACAAGGATTGCTATTTATATAATATCAAATTAGAAATTTCCAGATATTGATATTGGATTGAATCAGCTGTTATTCAGCACGAATCAAGGAGCCACTAATGGCACTTTCTATGAGAAAAATGTTTTCTGTATATAGACAATTTTAAAAATATAATAGAAATACTAAGGGGTCGTTCTCTTCGTGTTTCAGTTTTGTGTTTTGAGTTTTGAATTTGTTTTGTATTTTGTGTTTTGAGTGTCTGTTTTGAAATTTCTAAAAATGCGTTCTTTTTGCAATTTTGAAAAACTGTTTTCGAAAACATAAAAATGGAAAATACGTTTACTTTGAAATTTTGAGAATTTTTTTAATAATATTTTATTAAAAAAAACCGATTATTCAATAAATTTTAATGTTTTAATGTTAATATAGTATTAAATAACATATACATTTTAAAATTGGTGAAACGTCAATTTTTTTTTCAAGATATTAAAAACACAACCTAAATTATATTTGATGAATTCAATCGATACGATTAGAAGTTTACGTGTCATGACAAAATAAGCAGATACTGAACTACATACAAAATAAATCCACGGAGTCATGTACGACGTCTTGAGTAGTCATTCCACATTTGTGTAGCAATTTGATCCATAACTTGTCACATTTGAGCTGTTTGACTAGCATAAAAATGTATGGCTTCTTGTGCTTGACTTGACTCCGATATATTTTGGAACACCGTGTTCTCCTCTGAATACTCAGCGAACAACCTATCTAAAGGTGCTCCTGACGAATAAAGTTGTGTCAACTCATACCATAATCTACCACCTAAATTATGGCATTACCATGATACTCCACGCAACAATCAACTTCTGATGTAGGAACCAGGGTGCACAAGGTGATAAACACCCAGTTTATGGAGCAGCTTCCATATTTCAGCCTCTGACAAATTGAATACTGGTAATTGGTTTTAGTTCTCTTATTTTCAACGTAGATCAAAAGAGTAGTCTATTGGCCCCAGGTCCAAATTCATACTCTCTCTTGGAAAAATAGTCATTTAGTAGTGACTCTAGAACACGTGATATTTGTTTACTCCCGTACCACATTTGAATATTAAATGACCACTTTTAGATAAGGTGGTTAATTAAAAAAAATGTTGACAATGCAATAAAAACCCAAAACTAATGTTGGAAAAAAAAATATATATAGATGAATAAGAAACCCAAGATACCAAAGTACATAAGTGCAAAGTAAACCATTCTGGCAGAAGATAAACTAGATTGCAATCTCCATATATATTCTTGAGCTTCAAGAGAAATTTCCCCGAGATCAGGAATCTGGGATGTAACTTCACTGGTAGTCTCTGATAGTGTTAAGTTGTCTTGTCTAAAGATCTTGCTCACTCCATCTTCATTGAGCAACGAACCTTCACCTTCAAGTTTAGAATCTTCAGCTTTTTGTTTATCAATATGTCCTTCATGGATTTCAAATTTTTTCTCAAGGCAAAGCCTAAATTCAGCATTGACCGTTGCAAGGTTAATAAACCTATATATCTTCCACCACAATGAGTAAAAATAAAAGCACATTAGTGTACTCTAGCCTAGTACTACAGCAAAAGATATACATACTATACCCTAGCTGAGAGCTTATTCAGACTCAAGCATGGGAGCCTCCGCTAGAAGCAAGCTCTATCCTCAGCTTATATGATAAATCAAGGAACTGTAATATTCTCTTTTTCCTTTGAGGAGAGGACTGATTTATGTACTTAGTTTGTGACAGTATCTCTAGAAGCATGCGCCCTCACATATTTACACCGTTGAACTCTAAAATGAGAGTGCATCAGACAACTGATGAGAAAGCCATCAAGCTTTAAATTAGTTACGGAAAATGTGCAAAGAAATACTGGACAGAGCAAGAAGTACAGTTCTTAACACATTATCTATGTGGAGATCTGGGAGAAAAAGATTGAGCATGTTATAAAACATTACTGTCAGTTTTTCTATTCTCAACATTGACTGCCTAAAAACTTCTCTATGAGGTCTCATTGATGAAGCTTTCTCTACTAGTTAAGATGCAGAAATCTTGTAATTCAGCAATAGTATTGATATAAGGTAAAGTATCTATCAATTGCAACAAAATACAAGAAGCAAGTTTCCAATCCTAAGCCGTGGAACAGTATGCATGTCCTGTAAGGAAGTGTCTCAATTGATCCTGCATTACTTGCAATATGCAAGGCTATTATCCCTTTCAATTCCAGATATCAGAAACTTTAAGAGAAATAACATACAGATGACAGAAATGAACACAAAAGACGAATGCTAGGGAAATGAACAGAAAAATGCCTACAAATATATCACCAAGTATTTTTCCTCAATTTCAAAAATCGTTCTATCAATTCTACCTCCACCAAAATCTAGCAAATTACAATCAATAGCAGTGCAAACATTTAAACAAACAGCAAGAAACCTTCAAAGGGATTGGACGGAGAGACTCCCCCATTTGAATTCCAACCAAAAACCCATATCTCCAAAGGGAAGAAAACAGATGTAGTTTCCTTAATTAGATAATTATCCATTCGAATTGATTAAGTAGCTATGTGAAACACATAGAAGCCAATGCAGCAAGACATCAGTTTCACGTAGAGAAACCAAGATAAATACACAAAACGAACCACAAAGGAAGAGGCGAAATTAAACGTCAAACTTCACAATTACTTTGTCAATTCAAGATCAATTGAACTTAAATGGTGTAAAATTAACGACTAACCTGGTAATGAAGGAGCCCAGTAGACGAATTCACAAAAGGTAGTCCACTGGTTCCACAGTTTTCACTTGATTCTAGACGACAAATTGCAGGATTCCAATGGTGAAACTGGATGCGTCTGGTTGAGAGGAGTTGAATGGTGGTGCTCCGACTTCGAAACGGTGGCCGACGGCGGTGGTAATATGGAAAAACCGTCGATAGTCACGCGATTTTTTCCATAAATTGGGGGCGATTTTTGCAACTAAGTGGCATGGATGAGTATAAAGGGTAGAAGAGAGAGTTTATGGGGTTCGAATGGGAGTGTATTGAGAAAGGTTCAGGCGACGGCTGCTTGTAGTTTGTTGAAGAAGATGAAGAGGCTTTTCTCTCACATGTAGGTTAACTTGTTTCCCGTGTTTTCAACATTTTCGTGTTTTCAACAGAAAATGCCCAAAACAACTTTTTCACCGTTTTCTGTTTTCTTCAATATTTTTTTTGGTGTTTTCGAAAATACGTTTTCAAAAACGGGAAAGAGAACACGTTTTCACCGTTTTGAAAAATTGAAAACAGAAAACGGCTTGAAAACGGTAAAGAGAACAGGGCCTAAGATTTCCCTTAAGATAATCCCTTTTTCCGTAAAATTATTCTCATAGTTAACTTCACAAATCTATTATACTCAGCTCACCATATTATTCTTATTCACAAAATCTAAACCAGGTCTACTCATTATGCTTCACGACTTGCCAAACTGGGAAAGAATATCAAAAAATCTCCACCTTTCCACACTCAGACAAATCCCACAGTACAGCCATTATTTTTTATCCTTCACCAGGTATTCACTCTACAAATCCTAAATATGAAAAACCAAAATTCTTGATTAATAACTTCGGAACTCAAAATAATTAACATATTCTCGAGACCCACATAACCCCATAAACAAATTACTAAAGATAATAACAGAAAGTCAGCAACACTCTCAAGATCATACATTTTCTATGAAATTGTATGCATAGTACAAGAATTTACACAATTTCTTAAAAAAAATGAAGTTTCTTTTCTCACTTTCTTCTTCATAAAAAATAAAGTTCCTTTTTTTCTGACTTTTTTCTTCTGAATCCTTTCGACATTAAAGAGACAAAACCCACATCACAGCCATTATTTTTCTTCTTCACCAGGTATTCACTCTGCAAATCGTAAATATGAAAAATCCTACTTTGCAAACTATAAAGAAATTCAAAAGGTCTCCTCCTTTCAACATTTAGCTACACCACCTAAAAATCACGGTGCAGAATTCCATTCTTTTCTTTTCTGTAATGATTGAGCTAAACCTCAACCAAAATCACCACAATGAACTCACATGATGAAGATAATCAACTGGGATTTAACAACCCAAGTTGTAACTATATTGATTGAACCAAAAGTGAATACAAGAAAGAAGAAAGAGGGAGAGAGATTACAGAGACTTGGGGAGGTACAAAATCCTGACAACTTTCCACAATGATTTTTGAACTCTGCTACAGGAACAAAGGGGATGACTGCGCGCACACACTCACATGGGGGTTGGGATTATTTTATTCGGGTGGGACTCGTGCCTCGACTGTGAGGGTGCGGTCATCCATGCGGGTCGTCTAGCATTTTTGTTTAAGTAGAAGAAAACGTGTTTTACTACAGAAAATGGGTACACTTCAAAAATTAAAACTAAGTAAAACGGTGTCGTTTATGAATTTGAATTTGAAGATTAGTCAAGTCCGTTGGCTCCTCTTCCTCCTCTTTCCCCAACTAGGTGCTACTTCCCTTTCCTGGTGATTATTACATTCATTTCCCTCAAATTGACCTTGTCCCCAAGGTTGAAATCGAGGAAATTGCTCTTGAATAATTTCAGCATCTTCCCAAATAGCATCATCTCTGTTAGAATTTGTCCAGTGGATTAGCCTTTGAGTCACAGCTTGGTTATTCTGTTTGCAGGACTGCAAGTAGTGGTTCTCTGCGAGGTTGTTCATGCTCATTCCCTTCTAGCATCAGTAGTATAGGCACTTCTTTGTTTTCCAGTTTCTTTTTAAGCAGTGAGACATGGAAAACATGATGGATTTTAGAATAATGGGGCAACCTTAGTTCATAAGCCACCTGCCCAATTCTTCTAATGACTTGATAAGGCCCATAGTACCAGGCGGCTAATTTAGAATTGATCCTTTTTACTACAGATTGCTGTTTGTAAGGCTGAAGTTTCAAATAAACCCGATCTCCCACCTGAAATTCCCTCTCTACCCTATGTTGATCAGCATAGAACTTCATTATTACTCTGGCTTGAGCCAAATATTCTTTTAACAGTAGATCCATCTGATGCCTCTCTTGTACCAACTCTTCCACTGCTGCTACATTAGTGTGTTGATACTGCCTCAATGCTAATTGTGGTGGCTTAATACCATATAGGGCTTCAAAGGGATTCATTTTGATGGTAGTATGGTAGGTAGTGTTGTACCACCATTCAGCCAAAGATAACCAGCTAAACCACTGCTTAGGTTGATGAAATGTCATACATCTCAGGTACATTTTCAAGCACTGATTAAGTCTTTCAGTTTGCCCATCAGTTTGTGGGTGATATGTATAGCTTAGGTGCAGTTCAGAGCCCAAATAGCCCTTGCCAAAATCCACTTGTGAAAATCTTATCTATGTCTGATACTATACTATGAGGCATCCCATGTAGTTTGTAAATATTATCCAAGAATGCTTTGGCTACAGTAGAAGCTGAGAATGGGTGTGCCAAAGCTATGAAATGTACATACTTAGTGAACCTATCCACTACCACTAGTATCGCAGTCTTACCCTTTGAAGGGGGGTAGCCCTTCAATAAAGTCCATGGAGATATGGCTCCAAGAATATTGAGGTTCAGGTAGCGGTTGCAACAAGCCAGGATAGGGTACATGCTCTCCTTTGCATCTTTGGTAAATGTCACACTGGAGCACCTATCTTTTAATCTCCTTAACCATTCCAGGCCAGAAGAAATGTTTTTTAGCTCTATAAACACTAGCTTGGATACCCGAATGTCCTCCATTTTGAGATGGGTGGATATTTTTTATCAGTTCAGCTATTATCTGTCCCCCTGACCCCACATACAACTTCCCTTTATACTTGAGTAACCCATTCTTATAGCTGTAGTCAGTAACCTCCTCGGGATTAATTAACAAGGCCTCAATCTGTTGGTTAGCTGCCTCATCCCCTTTATAGCTTTCTATTACCTCTTGTATCCAAGTGGGAATGACATGTGAAATTGTTGCAGCCTCTATATCTGATTCTTCTTTCCTTGACAGTGCATCAGTAACAACATTATATGTCCCCTTCTTATACTGAATTTCATAACTTAGCCCAAGTAGTTCAGTTAGCCATTTTTGTTGAAGATGAGTAGTGATCCTTTGCTCTAGCAGGTATTTTAAGGATTGATGATTTGTTTTGATGACAAAATGGTGTCCCTCCAAGTAATGCCTCCATTTCCTACTGCAGTGACTAAAGCTAGCAATTACTGTGTCTGATAAGATAACTACTCCTAAAGAATTTCTTGAATAAATTGAAAAATATTCTGTAAAAAATGATAAGGCCGAAACTAGTAGGTTCACTAAAATATAAAACTAAGGGTAATTAGTACATAACGTCTCTACCTTTCATTGTTATTGTGGAAAACGTCTATACCTTTCATTTTTGGCATTTTTACCCTTATTTTCACATTTCATTGCGCAAAAGGTAATTTTCACATATTTTGTCAATTAAAATTTATGAAATGACGAATATACCCCTCTCTTTAAATAAAAGAAAAAGAAAAAAATTAATTGCTACCACAGTCCCAAATTTTTGAAAAAGCGCAAATAAGTGACAAATAAATTATTAAAAGGGTAATTAGTACATAATATCCCTATCTTTCACCGTTATTAATAAAAATGTCCTTATCTTTTTTTTTTTTTTTTTGAAATTTTCACCCTTTAAATTACATATTTGATTGTGCAAACCATTTTTTCTATCAATTTTCATCCAATTTTTCAATAAAGAACAGTGAAATAATGAATATACCATCCTATTTAAATAAAAAGCTAAAAAATTAATTGCAATCGTAGTCCCAATTTTTTTAAAAGGTGCAAACAAGTCCCCAATAAATTATTTAAAAAATTTAATTTTTTTTAAAAACTGCAAACGAATCCCAATTAAATATATTTAAAATTTTTTAAAAAATAAAATATGCAAACGAGTCCAAATAAATTATTAAAGAATTAGAAATTAAAAAAAAATTATTTAAATATGAGGGTATATTCATTATTTCACAGTTCTTTATTGAAAAAATGGATGAAAATTGATAGAAAGAATAGTTTGCACAATCAAATATGTAATTTAACGGTGAAAATGTTAAAAAAATGAAAGGTATGGACGTTTTTCGCAATAACGGTGAAAGATATGGACATTATGTACTAATTACCCATTTAATAATTTATTTGTGACTTATTTGCGTTTTTTTACAAAAAATTTGGGACTGTGATTGCAATTATTTTTTTCTTTTTCTTTTTGTTTTATATAAAGAGAGGGGTATATTCATCATTTCATAAATTTTAATTGAGAAAATAGGCGAAAATGACCTTTTGCGTAGTGAAATGTGAAAATGCCAAAAAATGAAAGGTAGCGACGTTTTCTACAATAACAATGAAAGGTGGGGACGTTATGTTCTAATTACCCTAAAACTAAAGGAAACATTTGGGAATACGTCATGGAGATGTCTCATCTTACTTCAAAACTAAAGGCATTAAAGCTTGAGCTATCAAATTATTTGCTCGTACATTTGGTTTTCATTTCTTTTCATGCATGATTCAGTCAATTTAAGGACACTTATAACTGTCAAAGGGAAAAAGTGGTTTCTTAATGAGCTCATTTCTTATTGTGTGCTAGAAAAAGAAAGGCTAAAGTAAGAGAGAACTAAAAACGCTCACTTGACAAGTACCTCTAAGGACAAGTGTAAGAAAAGAAAAGAACAAAGAAATAGCATCTTGTTCAATTCAAAAGAAATGACAAAAGCCTAAAAAGGATTAATTATCTGGCTTTACTTTTGTGAAAATCATGGATACATCAAGAGGGACTGTACTAAATAGCACACTTGATGTATAAAAAAAAGTACACTTCTCACTTTGATTTGTTTTGAGATTAATTTAGTTTTAGTATCTAGATACACTTGGTAGATAAATTTCGGTGTCACTATTCATATAAGTTTGTCTATACAAGGTTGCTTGAATAGTCGAAAGTCAATTGACGCTAAAAGATTCATCTATATAGGCTATGGCAAATCAATTAAAGTTTGGGCTATATGGACCTTTAGGTTATTATTAACGATTGGTAATTATTTGGATTTGAAAGAGACATTTGTGGTACCATCTTTTAGACAAAATTTGGTTTCTATTTCTACATTGGACAAATTCGATTACTCTTGTTCATTTGAAAATAATCATTGTAGTCTTTTTCTTAATTCAAATATTGTGGGTACCGATTCTTTATCTGGTTATGATAACATTTATTTGATTAATTCAATTGCCTCATACAATGAAACATTGTATGTGAATTCACATGGTATTAAATGTAAATTAACCAATGAGAATTTCGCTTTGTTATGACATAAGCAATTAGCTCACATCTCTCAAAAGAGAATCGAAAAACTTGTGTAAGAAGGATATTTGATCCCCTTAATTTTTCAGATTTAAATGTTTGTGTTAGTTGCATTAACAGGAAACAAACAAATATAAAGAGATTAGGTGTCAATTAGACTTTGAACATCTTAGAATTAGTTTACACGGATATCTGTGAGACATTCCCTTCGGCTTCTTAGAATGATCAGCAGTTATTTATTACGTTCATAGACCATTTTTTTTTCTTACTATGGCTACTGTATCTTATTCATGATAAATCCTAATAATGGACATGTTCTAGGCTTACAAGGCTGAGATTGAAAATTAACTCGAGAAAATAATAAATCACTTCAGAGCTGACCGTGGTGGTGAATACTATAGGAAATATGACGGATCAGGAAAACAACATCCAGGACCTTTAGCTAAATTCTTAGAGGAATGTAGAATCTTCCTACAATAGACTGTGCCACAATCATCTAATATAAATGATGTTATTGAGAGACAAAATAGAAACTTAAGGACATGGTAAGAAGTATGATTAGTCATTCCAAATTACCATAATCTCTTTGGGGAGAAGCACTAAAGATTGCAGCTTACACTCTCAATAGAGTTCCAAGTAAATCAACTATCAAAACCCTTTATGAGCTTTGGATAGGCAAGAAGTCTAGTTTGAAGTACTTGCACGCTTGGGATTATCCTATTGAGACAAGGCCATTTGAAAAGAAACTGGATTCTAGAACTGTCAATTACGATTTTATTGGATATTATGAGAGGTCAATGGGCTGCAAATTCTATGATCCCTCTAACAGGTCGATTTTCGAAACGAAAATTGCCCAATTCTTTGAGAATGTAGATTTTGAGGTGAAGATAATGTTAGAAATTTTGTCTTTGAGGAGAAAAATATAACTATCCTTTATATTGCAATTGACAATTATCAGAGCCATGCACAAATTCTTGCTCTAGATCTTGTTCTTCAAGAAGCAAATTTCAGATCAAGATAATATTTCACAACCCCCTATAAACAATTAAGAGATTGTTCTAGAAGAATAACCTCAAGAACAAATGCCATTAAAGAGATCCACTAAAGAAATGTGAAAGACAATTTCGAATAACTTTTAGTCTTTCTCTAAAAAAATGAGGATGACATTGGATTGGTGGAAGAAGATCCAATTAACTTTCATCAAACCATACAAATGGATAATTCTGAAAAGTAAATCAACTTATCCCATTGCCTGAATGTGTGAAACCCATTGGTTGTAAATATGTATTTAAAATCAAGAGGGATTTGAAGGGTGATGCGGAGAGATATAAAGTTCGTCTTGTTATAAAAAGCTCTACTAAAAAAGAAAGCATTGAATTTAAAGAGACTTTCTCTCTAATTTCTAACAAAGACTCTTTTAGGACTATTATTGAACTTGTGTCACATTTTGATCTTAAGATACATTAAATGAATATAAAGATGATGTTTCTCTATATGACATTAACAAGACGATTTATAAGGTACAACCGGAAAACTTTGTGTCAAAGACCAATAATATGGTTCGCAAATTAAAGAAATTCATATGTAGGCTTAAGCAGGGTTCTTATCAATGGTATCACCAATTTTGTCAAGTAATCATCTCGTTCTTTTTTAAGATGAATGCATTTGATGATTGTGTATACCACAAGTTCAGTTGGAGTAAGCATATTTTTTTGGTGTTGTATGTCATTGACATAATGCTTGCCTATAATGATATAAGTATGAAACCAAAAGATTTCTGTTATGAAATTTTGAAATGATAGATCTCGATGACGTTTCTTTTGTGTTAAGGATACAGATACACCGAAATTATTTTTGGGATATTTTTAGATTATCACAACAGAGCTATATCAAAAAAGTTCTTAAAAGATTTGAGATACAGGATTATAAACCATGTGATACCCCTATTTCCAATGGAGACAAGTTTAGTCACAATCAATACCTTGGGGATAAATTTAAAGAAAAGAAAATGCAGAAAATTCTCTATACTTCAGCAATTGGGAATTTAATGTGTGCTCAAATTTGTACACGTCCGAATATAGCACTCATTATTGGAATGCTAGGTAGATATTTAAGTAACCCTGGATAGATATTTAGAAAGCAACCAACTGGTTATGCAGTATCTATAAAGAACAAAGGGTTACATGTTCACATACAGGAAATCAGATCAATTGGAAATCATTGGATATTCTGATTCTGATCAAAGAATATGACTTCAAAATTTTATCACTGGGTTGTGCATTATGGATAAAATTGAAAGACTATTTAAGTTATTTTGTGATAATAAGTTAGCACTCTTATATCCCAACAAGAGTTCGATGATGTCAAAGTTTATAAAAATCAAGTTACTGGTTGCTAAGGAGATAATTTAGAGTGGTCATATTTTTATAAAACATATTGGGACAAATTCTATGATTATGGATCTTTTTACTAAAGGACTACCACCCAGGTCTTTCATGAACATACTGCTCATATGAGTGTTGCGTCTTTTGATGATATGGTAATTTAGTGGAAGTTTGTATTTGGTTTTTTTATAAAGACACATTTTTTGCTTATATAAATATTCAGTTATTTTCACTCTAATTAAAATTGTTTTTGGTTTGATCTCATTAAAGGATGAGGTAGGACCAATTGGAAATACGCATGTTTAGATTACATTACGCATTATTTCCATGTTACATATTCATACTTGATCTATGTCATTTGATTGTATTGATATATGTGACCATTGATGTGTTTATTTTGATACTTGTAATGAATACCACTTTGATCCACACAATCAACTGACAAGATTGTTCGAATATTTATTTGGTTACGATAGCAGAAATATTAACGTGATAAGGTTATACACATTTATAAGGTAACATGTGGCTTAAGTGGGAGATTTCAGGGAAAAAAATGTGATGTGGGCCTACATACATAATTAATTTTGTGTCTAAAGGGTATCTTAAGGGTAAGCCCATTGAATTAAACTTATGAACTTTGGGCATCTAATTAAAGTAGGAGAAATTAGGCCACATACTCTAAAAAGTAACAAAATTAGATTAATACCCAAAATTAATTAAGCATCACATAAATCCGTATTAATTACGTCCTAAATTAATACAAAACCCCAAAATCCCAAAATCTCCCAACTGAGAACAGAGACCACAAACATGCACGCCACTAAAACACCTGTAATGACGCTGCAACAACAGTGATAGCTACCAAAGACAACAATCTCCGTATTCTCCTCTTCTTACTAATCGTTTTGTCCTTTCATCGTTCTGCAAATTCAAAGTCTCTGCTCCATTTGAGAAGGGGTGATTCTCTGTTACCTGTGGCTTTTATGGGATGAGAAGCAACGCTTATTGGTTTGCAATTTGGTTCACCAATTCCAAAGACAAAACTGTTGTTTGGACAGCCGACCGGGACATGTCGGTCAACAGCTAGGACTCAAGAGTATCTATAAGGGGAGATGGAACCATGGTCTTGACAGATATTGATGGCAGAATTAAATGGCAGACAAATACAACCAATACTGATGTTACTGCAGCTGAGATTCTAAATACAGGCAAACTCGTTTTGAAGAATCGACAAGGCGATATTCTCTGGCAAAGTCTTGATTTTCCTACTGATACTCTTTTACCTTCTCAATTGTTGACGAAGGACAAAAGATTGATATCATCCTTAAGAAAAGGAAGCTTGGAATCAGGTTACTTCAATTTATATTTTGGTAGTGACAATGTTTTATCGCTGATATCTAATAGTCCTCAAATATCTAGCCTCCACTGGCCAAATCATGATTATGAAATTTATACAAGTGGAAGAACCAACTATAATGGTAGCAGATTTGCAGTTTTAGATGATATGGGCGTTCTTTCTTCAAGTGATCATTATCAAGCCAATGCTTCTGATATGGGATTTCGGATAAAAAGAAGGTTAATTGTAGACCCTGTGGGAATCTCAAGAATATTGCAATTTCCCTATGAATTATCAAATTGTGAACTTTTTCTACGGGTTGAACATTTATAATTGCAAAACTTTCAAATATATTCAATTAGTTTTTTTGTGGGTATTGGAGAAAGGGGGTAGAAATGGTTTGGGAGCCTTGGATATTGGAGTGGTTGAAGTTGTATAAAATGATATAATTTAAGGTTTTGATTAGTGTTTTGTCACTTTTTTTAAAAGAAAATATTGTCACTTCTTATTTTTGTCACTTTTCTAGTGTTTGTCAATTTTTTGAATATGTTCATATTTGAGTTCGTTTTTATTTTGTTTTATGTGTATAGTTTTTTGTGCTTAGAATTTGGTCTGCTAGTAATAGTAGTGATGGTGACGGAGAAAGCGGTGGAATAGTGGTTGTGTAAACAGTTGAGTTGGTAGATAACGGTGGTGATGAATTGTTTTAAATATGTTTGACGTTTTGATCGGTGTTTTGTCACTTTTTTGAATTTTTGTCACTTTATAATTTTTATCACTTTTTAGTGTTTGTCACCGTTTTTTTAAAAAAAAAAAAAATTCTATCACTTTTTTGAATGTTTGTCATTTTTTCTATCACTTCCTTGAAATTTATTTCACTTTTTTAGTGACAAATATCACTTTGTAATAAATGTGACATTGTATTTCACTTCACTTTGTAACAAAAGTGACATTGTATTTGTCACTTTTTTAGCTTTTGTCACATTTTAAGTTTTGTCACTTTTTAAGAAGATAAAAAAATAAAAAAATATGTTATATTTTCTTAACATAATCAGCAGGTGGATTGACCTGAACGTGGTGATTATTTTAAGAACATGATTATTGGTGCTGCATAAGTGGATGATGATATTTTGGTATTTGTCACTTTTTTTTTAGTTTTGTCACTTCTTTTGAGTTTGTGCTATAAAAAAAAGTGACATTGTGTCACTTTTTTATTTATTTTACACAATATTTTTTACTTTCTAAAAACTTTTCTTATGATTTTTCAAAACATCTCTAATTTTAAGGATATTTTTATAAGTACCCCATTAAAGTATATGACTAAATATGTATAGAGACGAGAATCTTTTGGGTTGTATTTCATGATAGGTTTAAATACATATGGAAATATATACATAAGGTTACAATCCCCAATTCATGTGTGATTATCATTATGTGGGTCTTCCCATCAACACAAAAATATTAAAAGAAAATATATTGAAAAGGAAGATCAAGAACCTATACCAAATCAAGAATCAAAAAGAAATAATCAAGATTAAAGAGCAAAAAGCCAAGATCAAGAACTTGCAATTAATTTTCAAGATTCTAAGCATTGGATCAATGTATGTTCCTCATTTTTAATTATTTAGGTGATTTGTCATGGAGGATCTTGACAATAAAGATAAAAGATTTTTCAAGTTATTCAAATTTAAAGTTCATAAATTGCAATATATCAATCGATTAAATGTGCAAAGCAGATCTGATAAAATTATATGGTACTATGAGAAATCTGGAGTTTACTCGAGTTAAAAGCAGGTACCCCATGCTATGACAAGAGCAGCAAAATGTTGAAGGGTCGAGTGTTGTACCAGAGGCAATGTGGTGGAAGGCCACTTGGAAGCAGGGGCGGACCCAGCACCTGGCCAGCCCCGCGGCCGCCCGTGCTGGGTCCGCAGGAAGCTGCAAGTTCCTGCTGCAGAGTTGCCGTCCGCCGGGAAGAGGAAGAACTGAAGAAGAGCAGCTGAAATTTTTTCCCCCACTTTCTTATGTTTTCATTTTTTTTGGGCCTTACTTGAAAAAAAGGCCCAACCCAATTAACCGGTTTTGCTTGCAATTGAAACTTGTAAGTCCATAATCCATTAGCCCACACAACAAAACCAATTTAACCAAATCCGATTAACCATTCCTGTGGTTCAGAGAGGGGGAGACGAGTGACGATGGCGAAGCTAAATTCCTGTGGCTCACTGCTTCACCGGCCGAGAGGAGGAGGAGCTGAGGAAGAGGAAGGAGTTGCAGTCAATGAGGCGGATGGAAGCGAAAATGAAGAGATTGGAGAAGTTGAAAAATGGACGAGTGGTGAAAGAAAAAGTTGATACGGAGGAAAAGTCTTGTGGAGATAATAATTATTGTGAAATTAATGTTAATCGAAATGGAAATGAGATGCCATTATCCCAAGGATCAATTGGATCACATGGAAGTGGTTCTTCAAGGATTACAGTTTTTCAAAATCCACATTTAGAGGTTATATTTGGCTCTGTGTTTTGCTCTCTTTTTTTGTGCTTATTTTGTTTGATTGATGGATTTTTATGTATTACTTGATCTGTGATATATGTAAATTGTGCTATTTTTTGCTTAATTACTTCTTGATTGTTATAACATTAACATATCAGATTCTCTTACATAAATATTTTGTGTTTTTTGCTAAATCTCTGTAGAAGAAGTCAGAATAGGAAAGGATAAAGTAGATATAGTCAAGTTTAAGTCTTTCAGTAAATCTAGGAATGAAATGAGCGGAGTAGAGAAAATGGAACCCAAACAGACAGGATATAGTTTTTGAAGTGATGGTAACATGTTTTATGTGGTTTAGTCCAGATTTAGCTTCTTTGAATATTGCATTTATGTCTTGCAATCAATTACCGAACAGGTGGTGAAAATTGGATTCATTTAGTTAAAACTACCTAAATTCGGGGAACAAGACTTGTTTTAGTGTGTTTAATAATCGAACTCGCTCTTACGATCGCTGATTGTCGACGTTAACAGGTCAACGTCCGCCCGAGCTGAACTTCGAGGCTGGGTCCGCCACTACTTGGAAGTTGGATGTAGTGTCAAAGATCAGAAATTTTGTATGGCAACTTTACCACAATGAACTCCCTTTGGCAGTAAATCTATTAGGTGACGCGTACAAGTTTCTAATAACATGCGGTTCAATCTAATTTTGTATGGTTGAATCTACTAGTCACATTTTCTTTGAATGTCCTGAGGCGAAAGTGTCGAGGAAAAGGCTGGTTTATGGGGTGTTATAAAGGGCTACTAACAAGTTGCACGGATGATATTTAGCCAATGATCGACCTCGATTTTTTTCAAAACTCGTTTTTAAATACACATTTTTCTATACAATAATAATAATACACATAAATCAAAACTTTTTTTAAAATTTTTTTACTACATGTTCTCTAAAAATATCACTATTCCAAAACTCATTTTTTCCCCAAAAAGTAGGAAAAATTTTTGGGTTTATGTGTAGAATATTTTTATTGTGTGAATATGGTTGAAAATGAGTATACAGAAAAAAAAAGTTTCGAAAGAATGGAAAACATACAGGGCCTAAAATGGAGCCCAAACAAGGTTTTACTAGACGTAATTACTAGGATGCAGAGGGTGAAGTCTAAAGGGTTTGTTGCCTGCCTATTTTGGGTGATTTGGTGTAAAGAAATGTGGTTGTGTTCAGAGGGAAGAGACAGTGGCAGACTCAACACCCGTTGAGGGGGCACGGCCCCACATGCTGGGCTCCGCCGAAACAATGGACATGCTGTGAAAGGAAGGGAAGAATCGAAGAAAACGACCGGAATCTGGTTTCTTTTTTTTTTTTTTATTAGTTTTGGCTTATTCCTGGCTTCCAGTTGTGGGTCATTTTTTAAAATAACCAGGCCCCATCCAAATTGAATGGATCCATTACCAATTTACCATTCCTAATGGACCTTGATCTATATAAATTGGGTCTGCCAAATTTAATTTGCAAGAACGTGAGATGAGAAGAAACGAGACGATTGAAGGAAGATGAAAAGAAACGAGACGATTGAACGCACACGTAATCGTAGACACGGCAGACAGACCATACTACAGTGAGCCCAGCTGGGACTCCGGACTCCGACGGGTTGTGATTAGAAAGCCAGGATCTGTCATTGACCGACACGAGACACCTCAGCAGAAAGTCAGAAACGGAAACGGAGTCAACGGACAGACCTTCTAGTGACTGGAGTCACTAGACAGTGAGTCACCTTCATTATTCTTTTACTGTTTGACAGATTTTTTTTTGGCTTTGGAATCGGTATTATTTTTTACTTATGAGTTATGAATATGTGATTTATGAATATGTTATTTGGGATAAATAATTTATGTTGTATGAGTCAGTGAGTTATGAGTTATAATTTATCATTTATGAGTTTTGATTTGTGATTTGGAAATTTATTATTTATGTTTAGGAATTTGGGGTTAAAAAAAATTCAATTGAGAAGATGTTGGGCAACCATTTGTGCTTTTTTTTTAAAATCAACTCTAATTGAAAAATAAATTTGGGTTGTATTGAATTATATTCTCATATGTATATAATTTTTACGTTTTAGTGCATATATATATATATAATAATTTTTAATATTATTTAATTACATATTAATAAACGACCTTGCTATTACGATCGTTGATTGTCGACGGTCAACACTAAGATCCGCCCTAGCTGAACGTAAAACCTGGATCCGTCACTGGGAAGATGATAGAAGACAGGTGCCTGTGGAAGTGGTTTCAATGTGTACGGCCGATAGGGAGGATAATGTCAGTAAGATACCAAAAGTTTGAGACGTGAGACGCAGCCACCATTGATGCGCACGCTGAAGTTAGATACTGATGCAGCCGTAAGCTGCAAGATAGATTGGGGTTCCGAGCTATGATTTGAGAGTCGAGACCATTAGGGGTGGTTGTGTAAAAAAACAAAAAATATATTGAATTGAATTGAAATTGTAGTTTAAAAGGTGTTGGTGTGGTTCCACGTCAATCCATCAACATTTCGGCTTCTACCTATTTGGAAATTGTTCGTATAGGTTTCGATAACTGCTCGAAGTCAAACTGAACCTTTCAACCAATTTTTTTAAAAAAATGAATTATTTATTTTACTGGAAAAGTATTATGTTTTTAGTTCAATTAACACTTCAAAAAAAATATTTTCAATTAAGTTTCTATTTTTGTTAAGAAAATAATGGTTTATGATAATATTTTTCTTATTTATTTCACAAATAATAAATTTGCAAGCTTAAATTTTATAGTTGAACTTTATATTAATTTATGGACTTAATCTCTGTATTGAGACAAATGTGTTAGTATTTTAACGTATATGTTTACAAGTATTCAATTCAAGTATTATATTGACATTTATAAAATAATATTTGCTTTTTAACATTTTTGAAAGATGTCATTTTGTCGTTGAAATCATGATTCAAAATCAAACTGAACTGAGGAAAAAAAGGGTTTATTCTGAAATGAACATATTCAAATCATGATTTGATTTTGGGCCCAATCAATATTAACTGGGTTGATTGTATTCTGCTGATGCTCGCATTGTTTGCTTGTGGCTATATTGATTCATGGAATTAGTTGCTCAAAAAGATAAAAGTAAAAAAAAAAATAAAAAAAAAATGACAAAGTCCTTTTATATGCCTTACATCAATGATCATGTCAGAGATGGTTTCCAAATGGAATTAAATAGGTATTAAAAAAACTATTGTTGCTGCACAATGCCACACGTGGTTGAACATCTGTTAACAATACATCACCCCCAAAATCCCAGTTCACTGGATATTGATTTAGTAAAAACAAGGAAAATGATCATTTCCTTGAAGTCCACTCTGTCTATAATTTGTTGCATGTTGCAAAGGCCACAGTTTCTTCAAAGTTAAAACCTGGAAATCTTGAAATTAGGCCCCTAACCATCACAATATCCAGCACCTGCAGCCGGAAGAATCTTGTGGTCCTTCAAACCATCTGTCCCAGGTGGGATTTGTAGGACCATTCGTTCTGGCACATAAAAATAACCAAGCTCTTTTAGCATGTAAAGTGGATTCGATTAGTGATGAACAGTATTTAAATAGAAAATGAAGAGAAACTCTTGTTCTATATTGCATACCACCGACACCCTTTTAGTACAAAGTCGATTGCTCAAAGGACTTGCGAAGCATATAAAAGTAAGCCAAGAAGTCTTACAGTGGGAGTAGTGGATCTGGCTTGGCTTCAACGTTAGTCAGCATTCTGTAAAGAACACTAAATTCGGTTAATAAAATGTAAACAGCAGACAGTTAGTAGGTCACCTAAGTATCTTCTCTTACTTACTCCTTACAAGCAGCTGAGGCTTTCTCCATTTTATCAAGCTGTTCCAGTTCCTCCTGTAATAATTATAAATTCTTAATTAATTACAGTGTGCATTCTGCTAACTAGGAAGATTAAATATATTATTAAGCAACAATAAAGAAACCCCAAATAATAGTGTCATGCGCCAAACTAGCCTTAATATTTAATAATTATTTCAATTCTATCTATTACATAACCATATGGAGACAGCCTGCATGATCTTAAACTAGAAGAAACTTTCTAGTATAGCATCCGTATATGAATTGTGAAAATACCTAACGACTTGGATCATTGGACTTATTCAAAGGCTAACAGAGATAAGCTAAAAAGAAAGCCATGCTAAACTCGGTCGACATTCAACGTTTATGCAAATAAACTTCAGGTTTCTCATACGACTTTCACATAATTATTGAATATGGATTTATGCTTATTACGTTTACTACGAACATTTTGCAAAATACATGAGTAAGTACCATATTACAAGACAGAATCATGTGGTTTTTTCCTGAAATTACCCACATAACAGTAGATACAGAAAAACTATGTGGTTTGAGAGCTAAAAGTCAATAATAATTATACAATGTCTGCACCAAATATTATCATACTGTTCCAATCTAAATACGATGCTTATAGATTGAGCCCCACAAATTGAAGTGCGTCTTTACGTAAGTTGACCTAATAGGGTATCGAAGACAATAGTGCATCACATTATTTCATCCATCGCTGCTCTTTTTCAATTTTGTTATTTTAGACATGTCATACATGCATTCTATGAGCATAAAATCCAAGTGATATCTCCACTTTCGTATATCTTATCGAAAGGGTAACATCATAGGTACTAGCATTCAACAAGAAATTGAAACAGAAAATTTAAATAATATAAACACGTGTTTTACTTAATGGTAGACATACGAAAAGTTGATATACATTAGCCACAATATGCATTCCAAAAACATAAACTTCCACTAATGAATATATCATCAAGAAATTAACATAGATAATCATCTACGTCAACACATAACCAATAACTGCATGTTCATGAGTTTGTACTAAACATACACAGAACTCAAAATGCAAACCAGTTCTTCCATTGTGGTGGAATGATTGTTGACATCTGAAAGCCACTGCAGAAAATCTATCATGAATGAAGTTTGATTATTTTCAAATGTATGATATTGACCTGGCAATAAAATGTCTTACTAGCCGATGCTGCCTTTTAAAGCCACCAGTAAACAGATAAAATTGCAGTTCATATTTATGTAAGAGCCATTCAACAGAGAATGTTCTAACATACGCGATATAGAATCTAATGGCTAAAAGTATATATAGAAAGGAAGGGAACTGTCATCGACTTTCTAATTCTAGTAGAAGCATCAAAATATATCTCGCATAGTATGTACAAGGAAGAAGGTGGTACACTGACATACTGATGACTAGAGTTGTCTGATTCAGAAAGTAAAGGATAATTATTTTGCTCTGATCCATTGGTAGCAATAAAATATAGGGAAATTGCAGTAGAATTCCCTAGCCAATGTGTTCTGTGCAAATGAGTCCCTAACCTTTAAATCTTGGCACTTACATACTCAATTTCACACTTTTATCGGAAACTCAGTCCCTATAGACAGATATCCAAATTGGCATTGAATGGCACGTGAGTCTCACATGTTCACATTTTTTAAGAATAAATTAGTAATTACTTAATTTGAGTGAAAAAAACATAAAGAATTAAAGAAAAGCTGCCCCCAATACCCACTTACAATCCCACACCATCACCACCCACCCCAAAACCCCCCAACTGTGATGAAATCCACAACCATCCATCCAGCAGTTGAAATCTGAAGTTCTTAAGGTACTTAGCTCGTTTATTCACAAACAATGTATACTCTGCGATGTGTGTTCTAAGCGAATAACAAAACTTTTGAATCCGCCAGTTCAGGACTTTGATTCAGGCTGCCAATTTCCAGAGTATTTACCAAGGAACACACCGAAGTGCACCGCTACCAATGCATCCTCAACCTGAAATAGTCAGCCACATTTGTGGAGATTGCATCCAAGACATTCGTCGATTGTTTGCATATTGCTGGGAATTGTTATTTTGTAGATTTGTTATGGACTGGCATGATCATTTCATGACTCTTCTTTCGAGGCTACAAGTACAGACTGATGTCTCCCCTTCAAGTTTATGTCCATTTTAGTTGAAAGAAAAATTGTGTTCTGTTGCAGCCATTTGAAATGCACATCTGCCATAAGAAATCTAGAAAATGTTCTAGATATATACATCCGTCATTACATCTGTGGACCCTAATGCCGAGCTTGAGGTATGGGACTGGAAATGTTAGATAAGATGCATGTTATCTGGTTAAGGGTTGCAATTGAGGCAAACTAATACATTGGGTGGTGGCAGCAGGTATAGGGTGGCTTGGTAGTGGTGGTGGGATGGGATGGGACATGATGGGGTGGGATGGGGTGGTTAGCAAAGATGATAAATTTGTTCTCTTACATTCCATCAGAACCTCCTAATACCAGCAAGAGTAAAGAATGTCCAAGTCTTAACTTATATACAGATAAACCAATCCCTTATATCAACATTGGTTAATTGCAAGAGACTTCAACTTACTGAGCCCTCAAGTAAATTAACATTATACAAATGAAGAAAAGTAACATGCGTTGTATTCAAGAACGACCTGGCATAGTGGTACCGAGCGGAGCCCACAAGGCAATATAAGCTAAATTGACAAGTGAACGAAGCTATCAAATTGCCACGCTCATCCAAAAGTAAGTGTCAAGCCCATGTCCAATGAATTCAAGGCATAAGAGATGCTCGAGCTCACGGGAGAAGGGATCAAGTTTAGGAGGCTATGCTCATGTTACTAATGACAAAGTGGGTTAAACACAGAAGATGTCCAGCTAAATTTTCATAGCTTTCCTTGCCAAATGGGAAAAGGAATGTAAACTGGCAGAAGCATGAAAGGCACCGCAAAGCATACCGACCAATCAAAATCTAGAAAAGATCTAATGGGTACTATTCTGAGACACGAGTCCCAGAGAAGTTTGACAACACGTCGTTGCAAACAACTAAATTTTTTGGCCAAAACACAAAATCAAGAATACATAACTGTTCTCAAAACACAATCTGACGTGGCTATTAGTCAGTCTTGCATCAGTCTTCCGTACCAGCACAATCCTCATTACCAGAAAACCCTCGCAGAGAAGGCCGACGAGTTCTCCACTGCTTCGCAATCAATTTCAAATCAAACTCTAGCACTAACTCAAAAACTTGAGAAACGCATTCTTCTGATTGTTTGTGCCTTACACCAACAAAAAGAATTCAATGTTTACAGCATGAACACGGAAATAAAAAGATGAGCCAGAAAACAAAAATGCCCACCTCAAGATTTCACCAAGAGCACTTAAAATCAAGAATCACGTAAAATCAAACAACACAAAAATCAAATCTTGAAAACAAGGTCAAAAGTCAAAGAAAAAGAGAGCAAATATCAAACCCAAACCTCCAAGAAACGAGTTTCTTGCTCAAGTCTCTTCAATTCAGCAGAAATCCTATGTTTCCCTCTCGTATCTGTAGCTCCAGCCACCGATCGCACCTCCTCCGAACTCTCTGATTGCATTTTCCCCCAAAAAAAAACGAAGAAGAAGAAGAAGCCACAAAAAGACTTATGACAAATTTGTGAAGACTAAAAGCCCATGTCGATTGAAGTGAAAAAGATTTCAGTATTTATGAACTAGTGTTGTCTGGTTACAATCAGAAGACGGAAGAAAAAAGGGTCCTCGGATTTTATTGGAGGAAGGAGAAAGGTAGCAGAAAGGAGGAAGCTTTTGCCTTTTTCTGGGGTTAAGTCTTTGTAATTTTGTTTGAGAATGAAATAATGAAAGGAAAGTTGGTGGTATTTTTCCACTTAGGTGTCGGCCTCATCGTTGGTGGCTTTTTTGTCTTACTACTGTCTTCTCCTTTCAGATGGATTCCAATGGGAGGAAAAATAAACAACACGAACTTTCTCTACAAACTTGTCAGATTTGTGGGGAGTGAATGCTACCCCATTCACCAATTTTATTCTTGATATAAATTTTAGTGCAAATTATTCAATTCCCTACTAATTAATTTGTAATTAGAAAAATAATATGTGATCAACAAATTTAAAAACACGTGATTGTGACATATAAATTTTTTATCCGTGACCAATAAAATAATCTGTGACTTTACAATTTGGTAATCTCTGACTAAAAATATAATTTGTGCCCTATCATTTTGTTATCTGTGACCTAAAAATTATATAATCTGTGACCGTGAAAAAATCTTTGACCAACTAATTTGGAAGTCTGTGACCGTATAACCTATAAAAATATTGTGACCAAAAATCAATATTAACAAGTTACATATGTTTGTAGAGTCAAGGTTCAAAATTATAGGTCACATTTACCGGAATAGTCGTCGGAACAATCATCGACATAGTCGCCGAAATAGTCGTCGAAGTCGAAATGGTCGCCGGAACGATAGGGCTGGTGGAGATGGGGTGGGTTATATATATATATATATATATATATATATATATATATATATATATATATATATCTTTATCTTTTTATATATAAATAAAAAATATATAAATATATGTGTATGTATATGTATATGTCAAAATATTTGATTTTAGAAATTTCAAAGTTGTTTTCTTATTTTTGAAAAGGTGTGTATGGTAAATCTGATATATGAATTTTTCCCTAAATTTTATGTTGAGGTTATTGACCCAAAACAATTTTATCATTTTTGTGTAAAATTATTCTGTTATTTTATTTTGGCGCATTATCCTCCCTGCTTAAGCAAAATTGTAAAAACCTTTTTAATCCATTTTCTTAATTAAACTTTTATAAATTAACGAATTTATTGTTACACATCGTTTGACGAGGTCCCAAAGAATCCAACGTGGTAGGCAAATCTGGGCCCGTACTTCCGTCACTCTAGCCAAGAGATAGTTTGACCAAACACCCATAAAAAGGTCAAACCTATATGGGAAGCCGAATTTGACTAAGTCGACCCCATATAGAAACGAATCCTTACAGCTGAAGAGGCTGCAATGAGCAGGAGATCTTTTATGGAATTCTTAATAAGTGATTGAAGTGACAATTTAATGTTGTTGCAACTCTATCCAACCAATAGGTCAAGTCTAAACTTTTTTGTCGGAGTTATGGACAACAAAATGGTATTATCATTAAAGGCATTTGATTGATTGATGTCAATGACAAGAGGCCGCAGTCGTGTGGATAAGGCCATGTATACTTCTATCCCACGACCAATATTTATCTTAGGGAAAATTGCAGGTACAGTCCCAAATCTTTCATTTTTTGCAAACTTTACCTAAATCTTCACTTTGTGCCACCATAGGTCCCAAACCTTTGAGAAATTCGTACCGGAGGTCCATCTGGACAAAAAACGTACAAATCACAGTTAGTCAACCTGAAAAATTAAAAAAATGAGATATTTTGACCATTTTAAGGAGAGATATTTCTGTCTATACACTAATTTCCCTTTAAAAATAATAAATAAATAAAATAATCATCTTCTTCTTCAAACACCAACCCCCACCCCCACCCTTCCCCAACACCAAAATCCTGCCACCCACCGTTACTGTGGTGTCGCAGATGGTAAAATCTATTAAGTGATAGAGATTAAATCCCTCAATTTCCTCTATGGTAAAATCGACTTGAATTCCCTATTTCTTGTTCTCAATTCAGATTCTGCAATAATGAACTTTCACATTTCTGTTCATCCCTCTTATTCCCCTACAATAAATAAAACATTTCGCATTATTCATTACATTATTCAACATTGACAGAAAAAAGGTAAAGAACACTTGCCTGGTTTGATCTTCATTTGTATTATTTTCTCTTTCCTTATCTCTTAATGATCGAAGTAGAGAAATTCTCTGTAATATAGACATTACCAAAAGAAACAAATTAAATAGTCAACCCATGAAACCAGTTACTACTTCAAATTGGCATAATAATTCTTGATTCTCCTCAATATTAATGGGTTTTCATTAAAATTGGGAAAAAATAAATAAATCTTGGGTTCCCAGAAAACAAGAATCTTATCTTGTAAGATAATTTAATCTCATTTAATCGATACAATCTATCAACTTCAATTTCTAGATGCTTCTGAACTTTCTCCCTTTGTATAAGCTCCTTTATTTTCATATCCAGTATCAAATCCCTTTCTTTTAGTATCTTCTCAGTATTCTCCTTATCTATCCTCAGCCTCTCCATTTTTTCTCATATGGCACTTAGCTCCTTAGCTAACAAAGCATCCAAGGATTCGATTAAGAATTTAGAATCTAAAGGTTTTGAAATGAACCCAGATGGAAATTTTATTAAGAATTTAAAGAGCTAAATCTCCTTTCAATAGATTACACAAAATCCACAAAACTGAATACATGAAGAAAACAAGTAATATGTACCTTGGCGTTTGTGGCGGCCAAAGTGGTGGTGGGCGGTAGGATTTTGGTGTTGGGGAAGGGTTGGGGTGTTTGAAGAAGATGGTGATTGTTTTTCTTTTATTTATTGTTTTTAAAGGGAAATTACTGTATGGACGGAAATGTCCCTCCTTAAAATGGTCAAAATATCTCATTTTTCAATTTTCTAGGTTGACTAACGGTGATTTGGATGGTTTCTGTCTAGATAGACCTTCGGTTCAAATTTCTCAAAGGTTTGGGACCTATGGTGGCACAAAGTGAAGGTTGAGGTAAAGTTGCAAAAAAAGAAAAGGTTTTAGGACCGTGGCTGCAATTTTTCCTGTATCTTATTCTACTATAAAAGCTCACATAATGTGTCATTCCAAAGATAATGCAAGTTTAAAGTTCTTAAACTACAACTTTTCTATCCTTACTGTTATTATCAAAAATTTCTCCCAAAGTCAACCCCTTTTTTATATTGGAGGCTCATGCCTAAAGCACCTCCCACACCCATATATACTACTACAACTCAACCATCATCGGAGGAAGCCATGTATGACTAATGATTTGTCCAAGTGTGTAAGAATCAGGCATATGTGGATGCTGAAGGCCTTGGGATCTGTTGGTCACGTTGGAAGTATAAAATTCAAGGTCAACAGATTTGATCATCTGTAGAAATCCACTCTATAATCACGAACATCATTATGGTAAATGCTATTGATAAAAGCAGTTTTTCAAATTCCTCTCCTTGAAGAAAGGTTTTTGTCATTGGAGAAAGAACAAGTGAAAGTACTGAAGAAATGCTATTTTAAGTGTTGCTTAATATACAAGTTGTTGGTATACCATAAGTTCCAACCATTATGGATCACATGCAAAGGGTTAACAAAAGATTTCTGAAGAAAAAGTCATCCGAACTAATGTCAACATTCTCAAACCCCATCACCAATAGTGTCAAGGCAGTGACACTACCGCGCCTTGTAAAAGAGGTTGAATAAATGGCTGTAAACATGAGGAATATTTCCTAATAAAATATTGTCATGCAATAATTACTTGTGTAAATGCAAGAACGGGATGAGCATCAAATGCCTCAACAAAATGCTTTCTAACAAAATGAGGAGAAACATAGCAAATGGCTTATTATTAGAGGCAAAAGAGAGAGGCTGGCCCAATTGTAAGGGAAGTAGAGGTACATACGTCAACTAATTGTGTCTTCAATAGAGCTGTTGACTATTTATCCCAAGCAGAAGAAAACTTCCCTCCAGAGTATGCATAGGAGCGTGGACCCTAAAGATTCTTCAGTATTTTGACAAAATTAGTCCTTCAGTACCTAGAAATTGGCCCCAACAACCACCTTATATGCAAAGGTCACGGAAGTACAGTTAAAGCCATGGGCTACAAGATATCCCCTATCTAGAGAAAGGAAAGAATGAAGGGACCTGCAATTTGAGAAACCAAGAGGCCCATCATAGCAGCCCCGTTATCTGAGGAAGAAGATTATGATGGCCTATGTAGATCTTTTGAATTGGATGATGATGATGATGATGAAAGTCTCCTATCCCCACAAGAGTTAAGGAATGCCTATGTCCCCAACCACTTTGTGCCACAAAAAAATCCTAAGTATGAAGAGAAAGGTGACCTAGCGAAGCATTTTAACAACTACAAGACCCACATGAGCTTGAGAGTGGCCTCATCTACATTAAAGTGTAGATTTACATTACACTTACAGGAGCTGCCGAAATATGGTATAGCCATATACAGGTATCCGAAGTTGGCCGGACTTCAAAAGTCTTTCTTGAATCAATATCTATCAAGCAAGGATGGAGATGCCCCCATTCAACGTCTACATGTTATGAGGCAACAAGTGAAACCTTGAAAAGTTACTAACATATGAAGAAGTTGGACTTGATGTCCAGAGGCAACTAAATCGCTGCACAAGTAGAGGCAAAGGTAAAAACAATGAGCCTAGGAATATGCCCTACTGTACATACCATCAAGCTTATAGTATTGTACAAATGATTGCATGTACATACCAGATCACATAGAACAAATTGGTGTAAATTCAAGAAGAAAGGACAAACGCCACACACAACAAAATATGCCCTTGTATATGCATAATCAACAGCCTCGATGAGATGAGGCGACGCGGTACCGCAAGAAGAATTCCATAGATACAGAAAGGACAAGGATGGGAACAGGCCTAGAAGTGGCTAAAGACAAAGAAGAGAACCCCCAATAGGCCCTGACAATGCCTCGATTAGGGACATAGACACTATTATTGGGTGTCTGCGTGTTATGAAAAAAGCAAGGAATGTACAGAGAAACTATGCAAGAGAGGCCAAAGATCCCCTATGAAAAGCTACATAGTAAATAGTACCCTCATGGGACTGGGAATACACCATCCACCACTTTTACATAGGAAAATACGACTGATGTACGTTACTTATGGGCCATCACCTTCATCCACTACTTATGCATGAAAGAAATTTGGGCCATCACCTCCATCCACTACTGAAGAATAAAATGTCCTACCAAGCATGGCATCGCCACAATAAAAGGTGATCAAATAGGATCCAGAGAATGCTATCTCAATCCATCGAGGAAGGCTTAACCTCACAATGTCCACATGGTATTGGTTTATACTAAAATGCTTGATAAACATGGAGATGGGTAAACGTCTGAACAAGGGAGAGATATCGAATGAAGGGGTAATGCCTGAAGAAGAGACCATGGATAATGGATGGATCCTAGAATCATGGAATTCAATTCTCAAGCAGCTCCAATGGAAGAATTGGAATTCTTCTCAGCTGAGCCATAAAATCCCACGAAAATGATCCAAGTAGGAAAAGATCTTAATTTAAAAGATAAACAAAGGCTTAAAGGCTTTCTGCTAAAAAATTGGATGTATTTGCTTGGAGGTACGAAGATATGATAAGCATTGACCCTAAGATTAGCTGTCACCACCTCAATATTGATCAAAGTTCATTTCTCACACACATGAGGAGATCTCTTAACCCAGAAAAGTACTAGGCCTTAAAGGAAGAAGTAGAAAAATTGATATCTAATGGGTTTATCAAAAAGGCCCTCTATCTAAAGTGAGGTTTCTAATACAACCTGGTAAAGAAACACAATAGAAAATTGAGGGTATGCATAGACTTCTCCAACCTTAATCAAGTAGGCTCCAATGACAGTTTTCCACTTCCAATGATAGGCCAACTTGTGGCCTCTGTTGCGGGGCATGAGTTATTGAACTTTATAGATGCCTATTCATGATATAATCATATCCCCATGAGCTCAGCATACGAGGAAAACTCCTCCTTTGTTACCGATAAATGTCTTTATTGTTAAAAGGTGATGCCCTTCGGCTTGAAAAATGGTGGGGCAACCTATCAGAGGCTCATCAACAAGATGTTTACTGACCTCATTAGCAAAACTATAAAAGTTTATGTAGATGACATGCTGGTAAAGAGCCTCAAGACTTTGGACCATGTGAAGCACGTCAATACCGCTATTCAAATATTGAGGAGATATAGGATTAGGTTGAATCACCTCAATGGTGCTTTTAGTGTTAACGCCTTCAATTCTTCAAGGTTCTTAAGGGAGGAAAAAGGTTTCGATGGAATTAAGAGTAAGAAGATGATTTCCAAGAGTGAAGAAGCATTTAGATCAGGCCCATCTCCTCTCGAGGCCTAAAGAAGTAGAATCATTATTACTATATTTGGCTATTCCTGCAGAGGTTGTAAGCTGTGTACTTTGAGTGAAGGATATAGCCTACAAATAGCTATTTATTATGTGAGTAAAGTTCTTTTGTTAGTAAAAACTCGCTACTCTGACAGGGATAAGCTTGTTCTCTCCTTGATTACTGTTTTCAAAACGTTGAGGCCATATTTCCAGGCCCACAACATATAGTTGTTGACCAATTTTCCTCTTAAACAAGTACTTCTGAAACTTCGTGCTTCAAGAAGATTAATGAAATGGGTTATCGAGTTAAGTGAATTTGATATTGTTTACAAACTGGGAGCTTCTGTAAAAGGGCAAACACTTGCGAATTTCATAGTAAAAGTGGCGATGGGAACGAGTGTTAAGGCTGGAGCGTCATTTGTCAGCCCGGAAGGGCATAAGCTTAATTGTGCAGTAAGATTTGGATTTAAGACCAACAATGCAGTTGAATATGAGACATTACTTGCCGATCTCAGACTAATAATGGAGATGCAAGTAAAGAAGCTGGTGGTTAATAGCAATTTACAATTGGTAATGAGTCAAGTAAATCACAACTTCACTGCAAGAGACAAAAGTATGACATCATATGTTAAGAAGGTTATAGATATTCTTCTATGTTAGCTCAAATACCATGAATTAAGAATGTTCACGTTGATGCCTTATCAAAGTTGGCTAACAGAAAAGATACAAAGCTACTCAAGGTTATCCCAATTGAACACCTCGTCGGACCTACTGTCTTGGATTGAATGAGCTTAATCTTGGATGCAACGAATTAATGCCTTTCTCAAGGATAAGATCCTACAAGATAACAAGGAAGAGGTAAACGAACTCAGGAGAAGAGATGCCTCCGATGCACTATAGAGAATAGGCGAATTACATCCTTCGCATAGTCCATGAAGGGGTTTGTGGCTCATACCATAGGGCTAGCACTTGCACACAAGATACTAAGATAAGGTTATTATGGCCTACTATTAAGAAATATGCACTTCAATTTGTAGGAAAATGCAAGATAAATATCGATGGTTCTCAGGCAACCCTTTCAAGAATTAACCACGGTTACGTGCCCCAGGCTATTTATCATTGGGAAGTTGACCTCATAGGGCCTTTACATAAGGAAAAAGACAGTGCTAGCTACACTATTGTCCCCATCATCAAATGGGTTGAAGATGAACCCATGGCAAAAATCACTAAGACCAATACTTCCAAATTTATCTGGAAAAACATCATTTATGGTTTTGAGATTCCCCATTTACTTGTATCAAACAATGAAAGGTAATTTGACAACAATAAGGTTAGAGACTTATGTGAATAATTAGGGATCAAAAAACACTTCTCATCTCCCTATCACTCCCAAACAAATGGCCAAGTGAAAGCAGTCAACAAAACCATCAAGTACACTTTCAAAAAAAATCTTGATGCATCAAAAGGATCTTGGGTGGATGAAGTTTCCCAGATATTATGGGCAATTCGAACCACAAGTCGGACTGCAATAGGAGATACCCCATTTTCTACGGCATATGGGGCTGAGACTATGAGCCCTATTGAGGTAGGATTACTTTCTCCTCATCGTTTTCATTTTAATGAGATACACAACAATGGGTTAAGAAGATATGAATTGAACTTCTTTGAAGAAATGAGAGATGACTCCAAAATGAAGCTTGCCTTTTACCAAAGGAAAATGGCTTGATAATACAACGCGGAAGTGAAAAAGAGCCACTTGTAGGAGCATTGGGTCTCAATTGCTTTTAGTGTTAACGCCTTCAACTCTATATTGAGAAGGATTTTTTTTTTCTTCTAAAGAGCCACTTGTAGGAGCATTGGGTCTCAATTGGGAAGGCCCCTGCCGTATATTAGAGGAGCTAAGGCCGAAAACTACAGAATGGAAGATTTGTATGAAAAGATACAACTCTATCCTTGGAATGTTGAACATTTAAGAATGTGCTACTAGTGGCACGACCTGTCTATTTATCTGGAGGATCTTCCCCAACTTATGTAATTATTTTATCAATGAAGATACATTTTGTATCTATGAATTCATTTTTACATGAACCCCTTCCATGGATAGATCAAACATCATAGAAGAAGTCTTTACATGGAAAAGCCATCCCCCTGTAAATAATATCATCCACCTAGAAAGGAAATGTATGAAGTACTCTTATGGGGCAGGCCTTGAAACCTATGAGACGAATCCGTTCCATGGATGGATCAAATATCATGAAGGAAGCCTTAAAAGAGTCACCCCTTGTAAAGAACATCAACCATCTCAGAAGGAAATGAATGAAACACTCTTATGAGGCCAATCTTGAAACCTACGAGATAAACCCATTCCATTGATGGATCAAACATCCTAGATGAAGCCTTTGTGTGGAAAAGTTACGCCCTTTGCCAAGAAATTTATATTGATCCTATAAAAGGTCTCTAACGAACGAACTCACATTAAATTTAGTTCGCAATGACCCTCATGAACGAACTCCCTAGACAATGAAAGCATTATTATTCAACAAAAAGGTCAAATTAAGCCTTACTGATACACTCTTCATACTTAGGAAACATTTTGACTATCCAAGTTAGGGATGGCAATGGGGCGGGTTCGGGGCGGGGCACCCCCGCCCCGCCCCGCCCCGCCCCGCCTGCCATCACCCCACCCCGCCCCGCGCCCCGCCCCGCCCCGTTTAAAACGGGCGGAAGCAGGCGGGCGGCGGGAAACTTGCCGTTAAACGACCCGTTTAATTTTTTTTTATTTTTATTTTTTTTTCCTTAAAAAATCCACATATATATTTATTTATTTTTTTAAATATTTCACTGGCCGGGTTCGGGCGGGCATCCCCACCCGCCCCGTGCCGCCTCGACAGGGGCACCCCATATCGCCCCGCCCCACCCCGCCAACCCCGTCGGGGCGGTTTTTTTCGCCCCATTCGGGGCGGGGCACCGTCGGGGAGGGGCGGGGCGGGGCGGTTTTTTTTGCCATCCCTAATCCAAGTAAGTTTCAGCGAGCTTATATAAATATTAATTTGGGAAACGATCCATTTTAAGTATTTGTTCTTAATTAGATGATAACCCAGTTTATTTGATAAAGCTATCCTGGAACTAACCAAACTCATCACGTCAGTTTTCTCCGAACATTTAATACGGGGAACATTTGTTAATCAATTCAAATTCATTAGAATGTCAGTTCATATAGACCGTCGAGGTGTCAACACTTCTACAAATTCAAAAAAGGTAAAGTAACAACTGCATAGAAAAAAAAATCTTTATACATTCAAACACCGATCTGATTACAAGAATTAAAGTGCATTTGAGGTACAAAGCTAAACAAAGATTAAAAAAAAAAAAAAAAAAAAGAGCTTAAATGTATGATTTAGCATCATCCTACAGAGGCAGTAGTTGGCCTTCATCTAAATCTTTAATTGAGTCCTCAAAAGTATCATCCACAGTGGTGGATGGCTCTACTAGGAGAAACTCATCCCTTATCACAGCTAAGTATATTTGGGGATGCAACTCAATCATCCTTTTGAGGACCTCACCATATGCGACCTTCTTCCAATATAAATTGAAGTCGTCATACTCAATCGTTTCATTGAAATGCTCCAAGTACTTGTTAATAGATGCCTCCCCCGCTTCACTCATATGTTGCTTCAGAATAGCAACTTCAACAGTCAGCTCATCAACTTGGGACTTTAGCTCCCATTTCCCTTTGTTTGCAGCCTTCAAGACTGATGAGTCCACTCATTTTGTCATAGCATTTACTTTAGCCTTGTCAAGGTGGATTTTCTGTTTCAATTCTTCATTTTCAGTTGCAAGGAGATTCAACCTCGACTCCGTTTTTGCCTGCCTGCCTTACCTTGAAGGCCTCGATGACTTTATTAGTGGTAGAAGCCTCAGCCTTTAGCCTCTTTACCTCATCCTTTGCATCAACAGCTTTTGACGAATAGTCTTAGTTCTACCTCTACAGCCTTCACAGAGGAAATAGTAGGAAATAACCTTTTCATACTTGTATAATTCCACAATGACTTTTGACTAACAAATAAAATTTAAAAAAAATAAAAAATACTAAAAACATAACTTTTGTTGGAAAAAGTCCAAAATACCCTAACTTTATCAAAGGATCTCACTCAAAGATATGGGCCGGCTGTCACTTGGGCCACATACGGCCCAGATCACTAAATTTCTGGGCCGACTTAACAGCCGGCCCATATATATATTTTTTTATCTTTTAATAATTTAATATAATAAATGGTATAATAAATTAATATTTATATAATTAAATATTTTACTTAATTTAATAAAAGTAATATAATTAAATATTTTACCTATTTCATTAAAATTAATATAATTACATAAATAATTTACGTAATTCAATAATTAAATATTGTACTTAATTTAATAAATCGAATATGAAATAAATATTTATAGAATCAAATATTTGACGTAATTGGAAAAATTATATAATTAAATAATTAATTTTAATATGATAACTACTAATATCATTAAATAAATCATTTTAATTATTAAATATTATATTTTAACATATTAGCAACTTCTTCTTTTTTTCCTTTAAATTTTATTAATAATTGAATAAATCGAATATGAAATAAATATTTATAGAATTTAATATTTTACGTAACCCGAAATTTTCCTATATAATCCAATAATTAATTTTAATTTGATAATTACTAATATCATTAAATAAATCATTTTAATTATTAATTATTATCTTTTAACGTATTAACAACATCTTTTTTTCTTTTGCTTTAAAATTTATTAGTAATTGAATAAATCGAATATGAAATAAATATTTATAGAATTAAATATTTGACGTAATCTAAAAAAATTTATATAATTAAATAATTAATTTTAATTTGATAATTACTAATATTGTTAAATAAATCATTTTAATTATTAAATACTATATGTTAACATTTTAGCAACTTTTTTCCTTTAAATTTTATTAATAATTGAATAAATCGAATATGAAATAAATATTTATAGAATTTAATATTTTACGTAATCGAAATTTTTCTATATAATCCAATAATTAATTTTAATTTGATAATTACTAATATCATTAAATAAAAAATTTTAATTATTAATTATTATCTTTTAACGTATTAGCAACTTCTATTTTTTTTTTTTGCTTTAAAATTTATTAATAATTGAATAAATCGAATATGAAATAAATATTTATAGAATTAAATATTTGACGTAATCTAAAAAAATTTATATAATTAAATAATTAATTTTAATTTTAATTTGATAATTACTAATATTATTAAATAAATCATTTTAATTATTAAATATTATATGTTAACATTTTAGCAACTTTTTTTCCTTTAAATTTTATTAATAATTGAATAAATCGAATATGAAATAAATATTTATAGAATTAAATATTTTACGTAATCAGAAAATTTATATAATTAAATAATTAATTTTAATAATTAAATATTATCATTTAACCTATTAGCAACTTCTTATTTTTTCTTTAAATGTTATTAATAATTGAATAAATCGAATATGAAATAAATATTTATACAATTAAATATTTTACGTAATCGAATCTAATCTTTCATTTTTCAAATGTAAACTAATCTTTTATTTTTCAAAATGTAATTGTTTACTCAATTTAAAAAATTCTGTTTGTTTTAATTTTGATATAAAAATCGAAAGATTATTTTACAAATTATATTTAATTAAAGAATTTTAAATTAATTAAAATATTAAAGGGAAAAAAATAAGAATTTGTTAACACATTAAAAAATAATATTTCATTTTAAGTAATTATCAATTTAAAATTATTTATTTCACTTTTTATATCAAAATTGAAACAAAAGGAATTTTTTTTTTAAATTACGTAAACAATCTATATTTATTTAATTACATTTGAAAAATAAAAGATTAGTTTACAAATTATATTTAATTAAAGAATTTTAAAATAATTAAAATATTGAAAGGGAAAAAAAAATTGCTAACACATTAAAAAATAATATTTCATTTTCGTAATTATCAATTTAAAATTATTTATTTCATTTTTTATACAAAAATTAAAACAAAATGAAATTTTTAAATTAAGTAAACAATATATATTTATTTAATTATATTTGAAAAATGAAAGATTAGTTTACAAATTATATTTAATTAAAAAATTTTATATTAATGAAAATATTCAAAGGAAAAAAAAATAAGAATTTGTTGACACATTAAAAAATAATATTTTATTTTCATAATTATCAATTTAAAATTATTTATTTCATTTTTTATACAAAAATTAAAACAAAATGAAAATTTTAAATTAAGTAAACAATATATATTATTTTTTAACATGATAGCAAATTCTTATACTTATTCTTATTTTTTTTAATATTTTTATTAGCAAATTTCTATCTTACGCATTGTCCATATTCATTAAAGTGACGCAAATCAGTGTCATTTACGTTTTGTTCGACTTAAACAAATAATTCACTTTAATATCAGACGTAACGTTCATATGTTGAATTAAAAATGGCAAATGATCTTTGAATTGAATTTTTAGTACCATATCTTATCGAGATGAATCAACGTTTAGCTTGTTCTATATATCAAGGTACTCAAAAGTTGTGTCGAAACTCACAATGAAGATTCGAGCATGTTAAAGGTCAAATAGATATAACTAAAGATCAAAAGGAGTGAAAACAAATCAATTTTCCACCGCAAAAGGATGTCCAAGTTTTTAGTTGGAGATTGAAATCCATTTTTGGCATAGTAAACGTTCGAATTGAAAAAAAGCTATTTCTAGCAAAGTTGTAGCCTTTTGAATTATCTTTCCAACGCCTTTTAAATCGGCTTAATTGGATATCGGAAACAAAAGTTATGATAAAAATACTCAAACAGCCTCAGTTTAACAGCTGACTTTTTCAGCTGTTAACAGCCGAGATTTCGGCTGTTAACAGCTGTTAACAGCCGATATTTCAGCTGTTAACAGCTGAAAAAGTCAGCTGTTAACGACGAAATCATTAACGATGAAATTTCTATTAACTTATCGAGATTTCGGCTGTTAACTTTGATTTTTCACCATTAACATCCGAATTTTCAATTTGTTTGTGCTTATTATTTTTTCGTAATAGTAGTTTTATTTGTTAACTAAAAGGGTAGTATTGTCTTTTTAACACAAACATGTGTTGTAATTGTTTTAGTCACTTAAGGGTGTTTTTGTCTTTTTATACCAAATGGGTCATTTTGGGATTATTGTCAATTGGAAAAGTCAAAATGGAATTAGGGACCTTTGACTAGGTCATTTTGACAAGTACCCCGCCTTCACATCACATATCCATTTGGACATTCAAGAATAAGCTTTGTAGGGGAGCTTACAGGACAAAACCTGCATCTATCATGTCAATTGAGTCACATGTCTTAGTATATAAGTCATATTCTCAGACCAGTATTTGTGATGGACCTTTGTAACCGCCTGGACCTCAACGAGGAGCATATTGAAAACTTCAAGGGCCAACTCATCTAATCTTCCCCTGAAAAAGTTTTAAGCCTTCATCAGTAGGGGCCCTTTAGCAACGCTCCTCGATCTTGTCCTTTTTATGAGTCACTCTCCCTCTTCCTCTTCAGCCTGGTTTTCAAGTTCGACCATGGGGATAAATGAAATGGGCTCAGCCAAAATAAGCTTTTCCATTGACTTTTCAATCGTCGTTTGCCTTTTCGAAAGTGGATGAGGATTAGTATGATAGCCCAGGAATAACTAATCAAGACGGAGTAAATTGATTTTTAAAATTTTTTCAAAGAATTAAACTAAATCCAAGCAAGTAAAAAGACTAAATAAATTAATTCAAATAATAACCGCAAATATAAAAGCGATAAGTAAAAGGGAGAGATGATGCAAACGATATAATTATGGAAGTTCAATCCAAAACAATGATTCACATCATCAATTACCAAACTCTCCAACACGAGTAAGACCTTTTCAGTATGTGATTGATTTATGGTGCAATTCAATCATTTACAATACTTTTGGCGACTTACAAATAAGGAGCTCCAATCCTTATACAATGTTGAGCTTTACGAGACCTCAACACGACTCACAAATTTAAAGAAAGTTAATTTTACAATTTGAAAGTTCTCTCGTAATAAATGATACGATCAAATAAACTAACACTTTAATAAATAGTAATGAATGAAGATCATGTGCTAGGTGAGAAAAATTTTGATGAGTAGAATTATTTTTAAAATTTAATTCAATCAAAAAGTTTTCCAAAATAAATGAATTGATAAATAAAACATAAGATCATTATAATTTTATTCAAAAATATCTCACTTAAATATTCTCAAAAAGTATTATATTGAATTCAAAATAAAATAATATTTATAACAGTCAAAATGCCTAAATTTCTAACCAACCAGATGTCCGCATACGGAACCTCGACAAACAAACTAGCCCTTATGCATCAGAATTTAGAGCTGTTAAAAATTCGACCGTTGGACAAACCAGACGTCTGCTTGAATAGTGTTTTCCCGAATTTTTCTTTCTTGATTGTTTTGAAAAATGTAGGTTTTGAAGGAAGTTTTCACTTATATATTTCAAGGTAAGTAACACTTGTAAAAAGTATAAATATCAAGTTCAAATTATTACATTTTTAAAAATAACTTTTATGCAAATGTTTTTATGAAGTATATTTTTTTCTTGTGCATAAAAATTCCTCTTTTTAGTTTTCAAGGATTCATTGCTAAGTCTAATATCTTCGATTGATTTGACGTGAATGCTCAATTTGTTCTTGTCTTTGATCGATTTGACGTGAATGCTCGGCATTCATCTCGATTTTCATTGATATCAATTGTGAGTCTTTTGGTAGCATTCTTTTCGTCTTCAGTTAATCAACTTTGCAACAATAGCTATAAAGACTTGAATTCAATTATTAGAGATGAAAACAATTTGTATGTTATAATCAAAACGTGAAGTCAACCATAGGTCAACATAGTATGCTTCGTTATTGTCATTTTTCGGGCCTCTGCCATGGGGTTTCACTTCTCTTTCCCCTTTTTATCTTTTGGAGTGGGCGGATTCAATTTCAAAAGATGAGACAACTCGTCACACTGGTGCTTATAAGTGCAGATGCTTGTGTTTAGTGACTTATTCTTTTTCACCTTGCTAGATTGCCTCATGAAAAATATGTCGGGCTTGGTATAGTCTTTTTCTCAAGCTGATTTGTACATACAATGGACAACAACGATTATAATCCGGCTCATAAAATTTCAAAGAAAAAACTAAGGAAAGATCACATATGGTTATACCTTTGGTGGCCATCAGCAGATGATTAACGTACAAGGCTCTCTTGATTATTACCCTTGCAAGTGATCTTTCCTCAATGGGAAGCCCGTAGATTTTTCGAATTATAGCTCACTATTCTAGCTCGAGCTTGAACATATCCACTACAGATGAATAAAAAAATAAAATTAGCAAAACCCCACGATTGTAAATAACAAACAAAATCACTTTGTAGGAAGACTCACTATACTTATGGTACTGGGTCGAAACCGTTATCTCAGGAACCGCATTGCCATCCACCATCTGCCAGTGACCCCTTACCTAGAGCCATGAAGATTCCAATTTTGTACGGATGTGGGAGTGCCCAGATGAAAGGCAAATGCAATCCCCAAGGGTTCATACAGTACCATCCTTTACAATATTCTCCCAAACTGGAGGCTCGGGGCTACAATAAGGTCTGAAAAACATGAGGTGACATATCATTGCCAAGAGTGACCTCCTTCCAAAGAAGGAAAGCCCCTGCAAATTAGCTTCAAGCATTTGGTAAAAGTTGGGTTGGGACCTACTACCTAAGTTTGTATATAAAGAAAGGGAGAAGGTTCAACCTCATCCCCCACACAATATGGATTCGCTCATTGCAACACATCCTGCATAGGATAGAAGGCTCGCTCATCTATGCTCGAAACTATCAGCTTAATATTATTAGAGATCCTAATCTTGGTCCTAAATCCCTCAAGTTCGTTTTCTTTAATATTAGTAGGCCACAAAGAGGCCTCAGACCTAATACTACGTATAATAGGACCCTCTTATATGATCCACGAAGTATGAGGGCTTCCCATCACCTCCATGATCCTTTTAGTAGGGACTAAAGGCATCAAACCAGCCTCACGCATATCATCTCCATGTCAGATTTCCTAGGAAAACCACTTTTTGTGTTTGATTTTGAGGATGAGGCCATGTAATGAATCTACAGGTTAAGTACCAAACGAATCAAAGAAACTGGAAGCTTGTTTGATCGCCGAAAAATGTTTCAAGACCGCCGAAGAAATGTGAAGGATGTTTTCTTGCTTGAAGGTTTTTTCAAAGTGGCAAAAGCATCACAAATAGTTAAAGCATCCTTCTATAGGCAATCAAGGCAAGCATTAGCCATTGGACAAATAATGCACAATCTAGAATATACACCTGTACTCTTCGTCTAAACCATTGAACCCGAAAGGTGCCCATTTAAAAAATCAAATAAAATACTATGATCAAGTAATGAAATTGAAATATCTATCGATTAACATGTTTTGTATATGTCAATCAACAAATAATTTCTTATGTAAATGTTCTATTTAATAATTTGCCAATAATTAAGTTCAATTGTTTCAGTTTTACCCATAAAAAATATAAAAATAAATAAAAAGAATCCTAGAAGTTCATTGAGATAAAAATCATTTTTACGTTAAAATTCATTTTAGAAGATTACCGTTAATCACAATTGGTTTTAATTTATCAGGAGCAATTGACAGTTTGAGAAAGAAAACCTCACGTTGGGCACGCGCATGTAACTCATGTAATCTCTGCCAACAATAACAGATTATCGTCAATACGCATTTAATGTGCACACAATATGTGTATTGATAGAAGAAAAGTTGCTTTGCTTCTTTATCTTGGAAACAAGAGTCTTATAAATGGATAATTAGCACATAACGTCTTTAACTTTCACTATTATTGTGGAAAACGTTATTATCTTTCATTTCTGACATTTCACCCTTATTTTCAATTTTCATTGCGCAAATTGTCATTTTCATCTATTTCTCAATTAAAAGATGTAAATTGACGAATATACCCTTTCATTTAAATAAAACAAAAATAAAAATAAAGAACTAATTGCAATCATAGTCCTAAATTTTTTTTAAAAATACAAACAATTCCCAGATAAGTTAGCAAAAGGATAATTACCACATAACGTCCCTACATTTCACTATTATTGTGAAAAAGTTCATACCTTTCACTTTTTTTTTTTTTTTATATTTTCATACTTAGTTACACATTGCACAAACTATCATTTCTATCTATTTTCATCCAATTTTTCAAATAAAAGTTGTAAAATGATGAATATAACTTCCTATTTAAAAACTAACTGCAATATAGTCCCAATTTTTTTTAAAGTGTAAATAAGTCTCAAATAAATTATTAAAAAAATTATAAATTAAAAAATAATTTTCTTTAATTTTTTAATTTTTTATTAAAGTAGGAGTGTATATTCGTCATTTCATAAAATTTATTGAAAAATTGGATAAAAATAAATATAAATAATGGTTTGCGCAATTAAAATGTGTAATTAAGGGTGAAAACGCCAAGAAAGAAAGATATTAAATGTTTTTTCACAATAATAATAAAAGGTATGAACATCAAATGTTAATTACCCTTTTAATAATTTATTTGGAACTCGTTTACACCTTTTTTTAAAAAAAAAAATGGAACCATGGCTACAATTAATTCTTCCTTTTTATTTTTATTTTATTTAAATAGAAGGATATATTCATCATTTCACAACTTTTAATTGAGAAAAATGATGAAAATGACCTTTTGCGCAATGAAATATGGAAATAAATGTGAAAATGCCAAAAAATGAAAGATAAAGACATTTTCCACAATAATAGTAAAATATAAGAACATTATGTGCTAATTACGCTTTTTATTAAAATCATTGTAGTTTACGTCCCTTCAATGTATTTTTATAACTAGGCTCTGCATTTGCCACAATCGTCTTATCACGTGATTCAACTCCATCAACATGCTCGCTCACTTAGCAAGGGTCTTTCTTACCTTAGTGCATTTTAGTCTTATCACATGCTTCAACTTCATTAAAATGCTCATTCTCTTAGCAAGGGCCTCGTCTTAGTACATTTCAACCTTATTATAGGCTCACCTCCATCAACAGGCTCGTTCTCTTAGCATGTGCCTTACCTTCAACCATGTTCACATACTGTCGTAACTTCTCACTCACACAACATAACATAGTCCAACTCCTTAGAATCTCAACTTAATAGTTTACACATCATATGAATATCCATACTTAGACTTTGGAGACAAAGAAGATATATGTGCTACATTATTTCTTAAAAAAAAACAACACGACCCAAATGGAACAAAGGACATCACACTCCAACGTCTACACCTCAACTTAAAAGTCCACCCATTAAATGAATAACCATACATTGACTTCGGAGACTATTTTTACACCTCATTTGATGAAACTCCAGAGGATCCTACACGGCAGGCAAGCCTAGGCCACATCACTTTGCCCAAGAGGCAGTTTGGCTGAACTCCCATGAAGAGGCCGAACCTATGTGGAAAGCCGAACCCATATGTAGAACCCAACCCTTATAACATGAGAGGTTGCAAGAGAGTTCAAGCAGGATATCTTTTATGCAACTCTTAATAAGTGATTGATGTGACAATTCACTGTGCGTTGCCCTATCCAGCCTATTATGTCAAGTCTAGACCTTTTTTGTTAAAGTTATGGACAGCAAAATTGTATTAACATTAAAGGCTCATAATTGATTGATGTCATTGACATGAGGCCTCTGTCATGTGGGTTAGGCCATGTCTATTTCCATCCCACGGCCAATATTCATCATATTCTACTATAAAAACTCACACATTGCCCTTATTTGGCACCCATTCTCATCTCATATTCATTCTCACTTTTTTCTCTTTCTTTATTTCAACCATACATTCTCCTAATAAAATAATATTATGCACAAATCTAAAAATTTTCGTAACTATTCCACCACACATTTTCCCATCAATCACTATTCCAAAAATTATATTCTCCAAAAAATGGGTGTCAAACACCCTTATTGTGTCATTCTAAGGGTAATGCAAGTTTAAAGCTCTTAAACTACAACTTTACTATCTTTACTACTATTATCACGAATTTTTCCTAAAACTGCCCTCTTCTTATATTGAAGGCTAGTGTTTAAAGCACCTCTCATACCCATATAACTACTACAATTGATTTGACCGGCAGAGTACGAGCAACCAACTCTATCACCATTGGAGGAAGTCACGTATTGCTAACAATTTGTCCAAGTGTTCAAGATTCAGGCTTATGTTGACGCGAGAGATTTTATGATCTATTGGCCATATAGGTGGTACAAGGTCCGAGGTCAACATTTATTATTCTCTTTAAATAAACAATTAAAAAATAGAATTAATTACATTCATAGTTCTAAAATTCTCAAAAAGTGAAAATGAGTCCTAAATAAAATAATTAGAAAATGAAAGGTTATTAAAAGTTTAAAAATCTGTTTCACCACCGCCACCAAGAAATAAATAAAAGGAAAAAGAAAACTATATTTGCTAGCATGAATAACAAATAGAAAACTTGGATCGTATCGGATCATGCATAGAATAGGTTTAACTTATCTCGGAAGAGATAATTAGATAATAACGAATTATCAATTTTCATGAATAACACTAAACTACATCAAGTTGAGAATTGTTAATAGATAATAGTAGGTGAATTTGTAAATTCAATACACTCGTTCCATAATTACGTACAAACCGATTTTTTACATAATTCATAGAATAATTTAGAATAATTAAATCAATCTCTTTTATGTTACCATAATCCAAACTTGATAGAAAACTAGTACACTTTAGAATTTATTTTTCGTGGGACGATAACTCAACTCATCACGTATTACTTGTCAATGATTCCGTATACTTATGGAATTTATCCGAACAACTGAATTTTGTAATTTATATAGCACTTTGATTGTCATAGTACATGGGAGTTGTACTGGATTGATGCTCATCAAGTTTATCAAGTAATCTTTGAAACCATATAACCTTGGATGAATTACTAACCATTGCTCGATATCTACCTGTGTTGACGATTTAGTCACTGCTAATTATTTCTTATTATTTCAAGAAATCAGTGAATCGCCCAAAAAATAGATTAACCAGTTGTAGATTTTAAATCAGATGGATTATCTGCTCAATCTTCTTTAGAATATGGTCAAATAGTAAAATCGGATGAATAAGATAACAATAACCTATGAAGAGGAGTACCTTTTAAATACTGTAACAAAATTGGATATCCGATCATGTGCTTTGAGTATCAACTTTCTAAGAACCATTTGCTCTTTGTTTTATTTAGTACCTACAACAAATCTTTTTTTTTTTAATCTTTGGTACCCAAATAACTTCAGGTCCTTGGCAGTTAGAGTTTGTGGACTTTTGAATTCACTTCTAGTTGCCTTCAAATTGCAATTTCTCTTTTATAGAACAATTGAAGGCTACATGTTCACTTTTGTTGCAAAAACTACATGTGATATTTGGAATATAGGAATTATATGCTTTAACAAAGAAATTTTTGTTTCAAAAAAAGTTTATATCCAATTCCTCCTTCATCAAAAATGTATTTTTGTCCACCAATAATTTGTGTTACCTCATTTTCAATAGTCATGAAGTACATGTTGACAACTTCCTCTTGACTTTCGTTTACTTCACGGTCTTCATCAATTGTCGATTTCAATACAATTTGACGATTAGAAAGCTCCTTCATTTACTCTCTTTGCTAGTGCTCATATGAGTGACTTTCAAAGTATGCCAAATATCATGAGTAGAACCACATATCTAATATCGTTAAATTCATTTTTATCCAAAGCACAATAGAGTAATTTTTTGCTCTAACAATTTAAAAAAAAAAAAAAATTGCTTATCTTCTTCATCATACTCCTCTCTAGGTTTTGGAATGGTTTGATACGGTTTGTCATCAACCTTAATAATTTTTGTAGGTAAATAAGGACCATATTCAATAGCTTTCCAAATATTACAATCAATTAATTGAATATAAATCATCGTTCTAGCTTTTCAATAATTATACATAGTACCATCAAGAAACGGATGACGATTGTTAAAATGTCCCTCAAATTTTTGAATATTGTGGTTGGCCATTACTTAATATTATAAAATTTAAATTTGAAAATGAGCACCTAACTCTGATACCAATTGATAGCACAAGAATAACTAACAAAAAAAGTGTGAATTAATTTTTAATTTTTTTCGAAAAAAAACTTAAACGAAGCAAGTTAAGAACATGTTGATCAACTAATAATCATAAGTAATTAAATAAATCAAATAATAAATATAATTAACGATAAACAAAACGATAGAGAAGATGCATATGATATAATTGTGAAAGTTCGATCCAAAACAAGGAATTTTCACTTTATTAATTAACCCGTGGTGCAATCCAATCCTTTACAACGCTTTCAATAACTTATAAATAAGGAGCATCGATCCTTATACAATATTGAGTTTTATAGGACCTCAATATGACATACGTTATTGACTTTACGGGACCATGACACAGACACTGACTTACAATAAGGAGCACCAGTCCTTATGCTATTGAACTTTCACGTGAACCTCAATATGACCCACGAGTTTAGAACAAGATTTTACAATGAAATTTCATTCTTAATAAATGATACAGATGAATTAAGTATTAAAAAAAAGCTAAAACTTCGATGAATAGTAATAAATAATAGTTCAAGTATTAAGCAAGAAATCTTCGATAAATATGATGATTTCAAAATTTAATTCAATTAATCAAAGTTTTTCAAGGAGAAGATAAAGAAGAAATAAGTGCAATATAGGTTCAAAATTTTCTCTCTTTTAATTAATAATAAAAATAAATTAAGTATCAAGAGAGGGATGAGAAACTTTGATGAATATAATAATTTTTCAAGTTTGATTGAATCAATTAAAGTTTTGATATTAAAAAAAAGGGTAAAAGAATTATATGCAATATAAGTTCAAAAATTTTCTTTAAAATATATCTATCTTTTGTGAATGATAGACATAAGTTAAGTATCAAGAAAAATATGGGAAAATTTCATAAAATTGTAATTTAAGAAGTTTGATTCAACAATCAAAGTTTTTGATATGAAGAAATAAATGAAATGAATACAATATAGCTCCAAAGATCTTCTTTGAAATATATCTCTTTTATGAATAATAAAAATAAGTTAAGTACAAAAAGAGTGATGAAATTTTTTGATGAGGTGATGATTAAAAAGTTTGAATCAATCAAAATTTTTTATATGAAAAAATAAATGAAATGAATGTAAATGTGAGCTCAAAGAATTCTATCAAAATATATATCACTTTGATGTTTTTGAAAGTATTACAAATAATAGAAAGAGTGAGGGTATTTATAGTTTAAAAAGTAAAATAATCTGTCGAACTGGACAACCATCCGGATGTCCTTCCTTATGTCTAGATGACCAAAATAGCCGTTATGCAATGAAACCACAACGGTAAAAACACTTGATCGTGGTGCGCATAGACCAACTGGATGTCCGCCAAACTCTCTGGGATTTCAGACAACACTTTGGACAACTGTCTGGATGTCCACATCCTTTGGCCACATGTCCAGCCGGTTGCTACCGGTTCGGCCGGTTTTGCCATTTTTACCCCATTTGATCCGATTTGAATATTTTGATAAATGAAGACTTTTTGAAAGTGTTTTTAACTAGAATTCAAGGTAAATGATTTTTTAAAAATATGATCTAAGTTCAAACATTATTTTGAAAATCAATTTTACTTTTAATTAAAATATTTTATTCATGCGATAATCAAAATAGCTTTTAGTATACAAAATGATTTTTGAGTTTTTATCATTCATTGCTATCTTAATCTTTTTTTTTTTTTTTTTTACGTTTGTTTTTTAAGATCATTTCTCGAAGGACTTGTCTTGAATGTGTGACTTCAATCTTAATCTTCTTAATGAGTCCAATTTGAAATAGTCCTGATTTAATCTTTGGACAATGATCGATCAATTTATCATTATATGCTTTGAACACTATAATCACTTTAAAGTCAATTGTTAATAAACAAAATTAACTAGTTTGTTATAATTAAATTTTAAGGTTATAATCAACTATTGGTCAACAACTGCTTATTATTAAAAGGTTGAGGATAAAAGTGTGATAACAAAAGATTGGAGACTTGGAGTGCAATTTAATGACATATATTCAGGGGTGGACGCAGAACTTAAATGTTAGAGGGCACAATCGAATTTGTAAAGAAATTGAGAAAAATTTTACAATCGAAAAATTTACGTCCAAAACAATCATACCCCATGTAATTTTGCATTCGAAAATTTACATGGAATATGACTTTTTCAGATGTAAAATTTCGAAAAAAATTTATTTCATATTCCATAAAAAATTTCCTAATAAAGGGATGAAAATTATATTGAGAAATTTGTATTACAAAAATAATAAATGTTAATTAAAGAATTAAGTTTTTTTAAAGAAAATGCGTATTAAATGTCTTTCTTTAAAATTCACGTTTAACGTATTTTTAATAATTTCGGATATCTATTTTGATTATTTGATATGGTTATAATGTAGTTCTTTGAGATGAAATGAGAAATTTGTATATTCAATTAGTGTACGATCGTCGATAAATTTATAAATTTAGCATGTTATCGAAATTTTCAAAATTCTAACTTTGAATGGCTTATTTTGACAAGTCGTAGCAGTTGCTACGATTGATTGTTTCGTACGACATTAATGACGTATAAAACTAGACCCTGAACACTTCGAAATGGTATTAAGAATGCAATATTTCGTTCCTCGGCACTTTGGCAGATTATTGGAGGGGGCTCTTGGACTCTGACCAGTTTGGGGCACATCCCGTGGTTTACCTGATCTGCGTCTTGAGGGGCCAAGGCGTAGATCCCATGATTAGTCGTCAAAGGTGGACACTTGGATATCAAAAAACAAAAAAAATGCAATAATTCGCTCTTGTTTGATGGAGAGTTAAGATTTTGTTAAAAAACGAAAGAAAAAGAGAAAAAGAGAAAAATTAAAATTAATTGTGATTTTGCCCCTGTTTGATGAAGATTAAAATCAAATTTTTAGTAAATTTTGATAAAAGTTAAATAATTATGGATTCCATAAAATATATTATTAAAATTAATTGTTAACTATAATTTAAATTAAAATTTATATTTCAATCGATATCAAACATGATTTTATATAATAAAATAAAATTTAAAAAAAAACTTAAAAGTTGGGGGCAGTGCCCTAGGACCCCCGGGTCCACCCAAGCATATACTTTTTAGAGTAATGTTATTCATTTTTATTGGGAATAAAAACAAAGTCTACATGACGTTAATGTGACATTAAATGATAGGTAAAATTAAAGAAGTTATTTAATTTAGCCTTTTATTTAACATATCATTTAAAAATATATAAACTGTATTTTCATCCTTACTGAGGATGAATAATATTACCCTACTTTTTAAGCTTAGCCAATACCAACACGTTTTAGTGTAAAACAGATTGTGCCTCGTCAAGTGAGCCAACAGCAAGCAAAACCGCGTGGACAGCTAAGCACATTTATGTTGTTTGACGCCGTAAAGTAATTGATTAATGTGCAAATCGTGAGGATTAAGTCAGCGCACTGCCCACAGCTCAAAATTACTTGTGTTTAACTAACCAAAGTGCTTAATTGGAATGAGTTGACAGCCAGGAAGTGGCATAGCCAAATTGACTCGGCAATTGTCAAGAAAACATTGAACAATTCTATAGAATTTACAAGAGAATGAGAAAATAAATTTGTGCGCTTGTGTTTTTCGCATTTTGGAGCAATTTTTTTAGCAGAAATTCGTTTGTTATACTGTGTTTGTTAGAGAGGGGTGCAGTTATTATTGACTAAATATACGTAAAATTATCAATATGCCATTTGACATAAAATCTATTCTTCTTTAAAGACGGGCAATTCCAGTAAGTGGCAAAGATATGCAGTCAATAATTACTGTAAAGATGGGTCCCATATACCTTTCAACAGGCAAAAAAATTGTATCAATAGCCGGCCAAAATGGCTTCCAAACATGGGGGCTAGATAGGTTGAGGAAAATTAAATGCTTTTTTTTTTTAAAAAAAAAAAAATTCATTTCTCATTAGTAGATGTTAATTAACCAAAGTTCTGCATGGCACCTTAATTGGAATGAGTAGACAGCCAGCTAAGGAATGACATAGTTTTGGGTTATTTATGTTGTTGGGAACTGACTCCATGACTATAATTAAAGACTGAGGATTAACTTTTTACTTAGACAAAATTAGTGATAAATTCATAAGTTCTATATTTTTTATATCTTCACATGTATTTTCAATAAGAGTAATGATACATGTCTACGTGACATGAAATTTCATTGATCCGTTGTCTAATAAATAAAAAGAAATTTTTACTTCACCTTGACCGATGCTAAAGAAAATTGGGAGTCATGCATTGTTAAAAGTAGCAAACCTCGTGCAAGCAATTTTACGGGCTCTTTGGGTGTAAAGTTTGGGCTATGAAGTGCCCGCCTTCCCATTCCAGTCTTCTCTTTGAATGCTTTTGTTCCCTTTACATCTAACCATACAGCTGTTCACATTAATATATACATATATTTATCACTGACATCAAGGCTCAAGCGTACATCAACCACATTTTATGGTAATTGATTGCTTGACTAGTGACATTAAGATCAAAATTTCTAAGATTTTTTTTTAAAAGAAAAACAAAACATCGTAAATTTTATCGATCAACTTTAGCTACTAAAATATTTACAGTATATGCAATGAGGAAGTCTACTCGACCATAAGCTAGCTTGAAACTCGTCAAAGACGACTCTAGCTAGAGCATACATTTTCCCAATTGTTAACTTTCGTACAGATGACCAAAAGATGTACGGAAAAGTGGCCATCAATTCCACAATGTGATTACAAATTGCACCATCAAGTGCGTAAGGGAAGGTCATTGAACTGCAATCACTATGTTGCTACAATTAAACTCCATTGTTTTAATTGCCCGTTTCTCTCAAGAGTAGCCATACTATTACCCGTGAGAGTGGAGAAAATGCCGCAGTTGGATTTCTAAGTAAATTATTATGACTACTTTGGTACGATAAAGTGTATAAAAATGATCAATATTAATGGAGAAATAAAATTTAAAACGTTATCAACCTTACAATTAATTATCTAATATATATGATCTACTAACTTGACTCTCATTGTAATGGAAAGAGAGTGCATCTATAAACCTCATTTGTCTCTTTAGAATTCTATTATAAAAACCCAACCAATATTGAGCTGTATCTCTCTCTCTCTCTCTCTAATGGCAGAAGTTCTAAATGAAGAACAGATTATTGAATTTCAAGAGGCTTTCAATCTTTTTGACAAAGATGGAGATGGTTCGTCTTGTTTTTAGACTGTAGATTCTCTCACTTAGTAATTCATATAAACTGGGAATCGAATATTTTGCAGGTTGCATTACCATTGAAGAATTAGCCACGGTGATCAGATCTTTGGACCAAAATCCAACCGAGGAAGAACTTCATGATATGATCAAGGAGGTCGATTCCGATGGAAATGGGACCATAGAATTTACAGAATTTTTGAATCTAATGGGCAAAAAAATGAAGGTAATACCTGCATTCTGTAATTCAACTAATATACCATGCACAGTCATATAATATTTATATAGCAGTAAATTATTTGTTTTTGCTACCATTTTTTTGATTAAATAAGATTGATCTGTGTGTTAATTTATGGACAATAAGGAAACTGATGCAGAGGAGGAGCTTAAAGAAGCTTTCAAAGTGTTTGACAAGGATCAAAATGGTTACATATCAGCCAATGAGGTGAGATTATTTTTCACAAGCGTTTGACCAAGATAAAAATAAATTATAGGACACCCAACATTTCTATTTTAAATGGGTAAATTTCATTTGCATAGTCGAGATTTCATATCTCAATTGGGTTTGTTTCAATTGGAACTAAACTTCAATTTAGATTCAACTTTTATCATTATGTTACATTCTGTCACTTATCATGGTATCTCGAGACAGAAGTTTCTTAGTCTACATTCATGTCAACTGATGCAACACATAATAGCTACATGATATCCTAGATACGAAAATGATAAAATGAGAGTTGTGCATTGGTCTTTAGATTAAACTTCATATTTTTTTTATTTAAACACTTTTATGATATAGTGTAGTGATAAATTAACATGTCAAAAAACGATTATAAAGATAATCAATTGTGGTATGGTGGCTAATTTGTGAGACGTTATGGGATAATGGTGAACTTTGAAACTAAAATAATGTTTACTAGTCTAATTTGAAATTAAACTACAATTCAAGAATGACTCACTTGAAATTTCGTTGAATGTTTAGTGATTGTGGATGAAATTTGTTCATCTACATTGTTGTAAATTTTAGTGACTTGATTTAAACAAAACTATAAACTTCTTGATTCAAGTGTGACATAATGGAATCAACAACCAACTTGAAATTTAGGTACAAATCTAGTGATCTTGAAATTAATTTTAAAGTCAGCTAGCAGGAATATGAAATCAAGAATTATCATTTATTTTATTTGAAGATGTTGACTTAAAATCTTCTCATACATTGTACAAGTACAATTATTTTTCTTTTTAAGTGCTAGTTAAATACGGAGAAGTACATTCATGGTACTTCCAAGAGCTCACATGTTAATTGATCTGTTAAAATGTAAAATTGTGGCGGGCTCTCTAATCTGTTGCGTAGTCTGATTTTGAATCTCTGACTTTCAAAAGTGTGATTTTGAGTCCCAAACATATGTAAATCTGAATCCCTACATGATGGAAACTATCATTTTGAACGTTAAAATTGCACGTAACTTGCATGTGGCTTAAAGCAACAAATTAGTTGTTTTCATTTTCAAGTTATGTGAAAGTCGTTTACGATCTTATCTAAATTGACAATTTTGTCCTGTATGGATCTAGATTCACGTGTGCATAGATGAAGCACTTATAACCTCACATTTAAAAGTTAGGGGCTCTAAATTACGTTAATTGAAATGTTAGAACATCTCCAATAGTGGTATAAAATATATCTAAATTGTGATTTAAATATCCAAGGTGGCCGAAATCCTCTCCTATTAAGGTTTAAATCACAATTTAGATATATTTTATATAACGATTGGAGATGATCTTACCTTTCAATCTCCAATAATAGATACAAAGGAAATGCAAATTGTATTATATATATATATATATATATATATATATATATATATATATATATATATATATATATATATATTTTTTTTTTTTTATTATTTTTTTTTTTCCCATTCACAAGATTCAAAAAGTGGATCTAGATCTACTCATTGGAGCAAATTTTGAATTTAAATTCACCATAGTGTAAATAAGAATGTAAAATTGATTTTAAATATATTAATTTACACTCAATTTTATACTACCATTGAAAATGCTCTTAGGGTGCCCGTCCCTAACTTTCCATAAATAAATAGTTCTTAGTTTTCTATACATATATAATGTACAGTAATCAGGGTCGACCTTGATATTTTAGAGGAATGTTACATGTGCAACATTTGAATTACAAGATTGGATGACAATTTCTCACAAGGGAGTGAGGCTCGCTATTATTTTAATCGCGGCCCCCACCCCCCTTTGAAATATTGTCATCCAATGTTGTAACCAAGTATTGTACAAGGAGAATTATTCGATATTTTAAGGGCTTGAAATATGGACCCCCATATATATATATATATATATATATATATATATATATATATATATATATATATATATATATAATCAATATTAATCACATCTTTCATGAGTCTCACATCTTTTCAATCACATATATATATAATCAATATTAATCACATCTTTCATGAGTCTCACATCTTTTCAACCACATATTTCAAAAACTTCTATCACAATTCATTAAAAATCTAATTTTAATCTCCACCAAACACTCTCTAAATTTACTCTCCTAGAATTATTTGATAGAAAGCCAACAATTACACTATTACAATCAATTTGTTTCTTTTTCAATAGCTATCATGGCCAACACATTCAACCTTTCTTGTGATATTGTTGATTATAGGATTTTATCAAAAAATTATGTTGGGTGAAAGTTGGACGTGGAATTTTAAGAGACATTATCGTGGGTGACAGTCGGACATGTAAGTTGAAGAGACAGAGAGACATTTTGTTTGGTTAACAAAACAAAAAAGCCACTTATACAGTGTTTAGAGGGCTGTAAATTTTACAGCCCCTCTAAACACTGTAAGTATAGTGCATTTCCAAAGAGGGTCAAATTAATTATAGAAAGATGAAAGCACTGACTGTGATATATTAATGAGATAAATAAATGTAAGCGATAAACTTTTATACGATTTACATGTTTTTTTAAAGATTTTTGTATTTTCATTTTTTATTAATTTTTTGGGTTTGGATATGATAATTATACTTCAAAGAATTTCATAAATTTAATTTTCTTTTTTCTTAAATCAATCAATTAACCTTACATAATTTAGGTCCTCACTAAAGCGGGGCCTTACGCAATTGCTTACCCACCTAAAGCAAGGTCCGCCACTGACAGTAATAATAATAATAATAATTTTTATATATTATATTTTTGTGAAAGTCAAGATATTTGAAAAAGTCCTTAGTTAAAGTGCCTTTGGTCTTTTGCAGCTAAGGCACGTGATGATCAATCTGGGGGAAAAATTAACAGACGAAGAGGTTGAACAGATGATCAGAGAAGCTGATTTGGATGGTGATGGTCAAGTCAATTATGAAGAATTTGTAAAGATGATGATGACTATTGGATAGAACTTCATTAATTATATTCATATTCTTCACTAATTTCAAGTTCAATGTTTGCTCAAATTGTTTAATTGTTGTTAAATTCTCAATGTAGTCATGATCAGAATGTAGGATCAATTTTTTTTTCTTCATTGAAAAAAATCTAGGACCACCAAATTATTAGTTTTTTAATTCGAATAATTCATTGTTGTATTTTATTTTATTTTATTTTTTGTGGGGAATTATTAATCATTGCCAATGGATGATAAGCAATAAGTTGTTTACTTGTTATCATGATGTAATTGATTGAACAATTGATACATTAATTTCTCATACACATGTTTAAAATTTATTATTCAAGTTTAGGAAAAACTTGGTGACATAACTCATTTCTTTAATATTACATGTTCGATAGTTAATTAGATAGCGCAAAATCTTAGAGAAAGGAAATCAAAATAAATAAATGTGAACTCTCTTCATGTCATCTACTGTAGACTATGCACATCAATAAAAAAAAAAATACCTAAGAAAGATCAACTCAAAGCCCCCATTTGGTTTAGATAAAAATCAATTTTTTAGTAGAGTTTGATGAAAGTTGATTTATGAATGAAAATATGATAAAAGTTGTGGATCACATAAAATGCGTGGTTGAAACTGAGTTTGAAAAAATAAATGAGTTCTTGGGATCCAAACAAAAAACTAAATAACTTAAAGATATGAAGATCAAATTAATGTTATTAATGCTTAGTTGATATCTTGTGTTACGCCTCATCTGATGAACTAGTAAACAAAATCAAATTCGCACTCCATATCACTATACTACATGGCATATTTGAAGTCCATTAGTAGTCGAAATGATGAAATTTGTCAAATACCCATGTAGAGGTCTAACTTCCATGAACGAGGTGAGTACATGGCATATTTGAAGTCCATTAGTAGTCGAAATGATGCAATTTGTCAAATACCCATGTAGAGGTCGAACTTCCATGAACGAGGTGAGGCTATGTAATGCGTTGCAATACCAATCCAAGTCGAATAGCCCCCAAGTGTATGAGGCACCTCCCCTATATGGTCATCGGTATAAGGTCTTCTATGATTTATTTGACGTGACTTCTCTAGAGCAATTACTTTATCAAGTAAATTGGTCAGCTGTTCTTTTCATACCAAGCTTAGGCCATAAGGTGGTTACTGGTCAAAAACATTAAATGTACTTGAGCCTAGGAGGTTATGGAATGACGCCAATGACAAGGCGTCTCAGTCGTTAAGATAAGGCCACGTGTATCTTTATCCAATGAAGTTCAATTCCCACATTCTATTATAAAAGCTCAAATATAGCGCTATTTGAACGTGATGCAATTTTACACACTTCATCGTAAAATCACTCTCTATCATTTTACTAACTATAAATTAGTTCTACCGAAGCCATTGATATTCAAACACCTTTCTGGCTCACGTCTAAATAGTCTCATACCCAAATATACTCTGATAAGAGATTGAATTGATCGTCGGAATGCACGCGACCACCTTCCCGACAATCGGAGAATGCCTTGTGTTACTAATGGCTAATGCAAGTGTGCAGGCATAAGATTGCATAAACATGAGTAAAGCTAGGAACTGTTAACCACATCACTCGTGTAGAAACTGAGGTGTTTTGAAGGAAGAAGGTTCTAAGTGTTTTTCATTCTTGGGTGTTTGAAGTTTTTCTTAGAAAATAATAGACTTTGAAGAGAAAAAAAATACTAACAAAGATACCCTTTTTGAAGAAAAGAGGTGTCCAGCCAATATGAGTGCTAGTTAAGAAAATGTAAATCTACGAAAAAGTGGCAAGCTAGATCTTAAAAAAGAGGCCCCTCCTGGTAGAGACAACCACCACCAACCTCATCAATGTAGATACAGAAATATTGATGTACGCCTCACTAGAGGGTTGGCAGCTGCGGTCGCTAATATGAGGAACATCACAAAATAAAATTCCAGCACCACTCATCCTCGAATAAATGCAAGCATGAACGGGTATGCATAGGCTCTGAAATATGAATCCACTATTTGAGTTCATAGGTGATAGCATTATCCAAGAAGTAAAATTACTTTAACGGTTGAGATGGTGAAAGAGCCCCTAGCGATGCTTCATTTCATGAAGTTCTTATCGACACAACAAGTTCACCTACCATGGAGTTCTAGGAAAATCCGCCTTAAAAAAATTATGAGTCATCTCCTCCATTTATCACCTATACTTAAAGTTTCCCACTTAATATTAGCATTACCACCATCAAAATAACCAAAATCGAGGCTAGTGAATTCTATAAGAACTTGCTAAGGAAGGAAGCCAATCGTGAGTTAAACATGGTGATAGCAACATGGAGATGGTCGAAGCTCCTGATTAATGGAAGGTCCCTGAATAAGGATAATACATCAAGATATATGAAGCCCTTGAAGAATGGGTGGCCCCTAAAAAATGGGAAGCCTCTCAAGAAGAGGCCACGACCACAACAACTACTGAAAAATGTGAAAATCTTAGAAGAAGAGGCCATGAATCATGAATGAAACAATATCTAAAGAAGTGAGGACCCTGAAGAAAAAAAGGGTTGTGTTTGATGAACTAAGAGGCCTCATTCCTGAAATACGAGACTTCGTCTCTACACAAATGTTTCATCTACTTTTAGAGGCTTCATCCCTGAAACATAAGATTCCAACTTTACAACTATGAATTTTCCAAGTGATGCCTCGTCAACAAGATGGAACTTTACCATGCAAGACCTCATCCTTGCCTATGCAGCAAAGCTTTTATCATGCAAAGCGTCATCCTCACTTATGCACCAAAGCCTCCGTCATGCAAGATCCATTCTTTCCTTATGCTACAACTCCTCTGCCATGCAAGGCCTTATCATTGTCCATGCATCGGTGCCTTCACATGTAAGGCCTCATCCTCGCCTATACATCAGGTCTCATCCTTGCAAATGCATCAGAACCTTGGCCATGCAAGGCCTCATTCTCGCCTATGTATCAACACTTTCACCATGTAAGGCCTCATTCCCCATATAGATGCACCACCCACCATGCATGAACCTCTTAGCAAGAATAAACCATCGACCATGCAATAAAGTCTTTGTTGCCTTGACAGAGAGGTATGAAGCATCCCAATGGAAGCCCACTTGAAACTTATGAAGCCGGCCTCATTATTCCCTGCATGGATGCACAATTTATCATATAAGAAGTCCTTACCATGGATGAACCATCTACATGAAACGAAGTTTTTGTCACTTGGTAAGAGAGGTGCAAAGCATCCCAAAAAGAGCTCACATTGAAATTTGTGAAGCCGACCTTATTATCCATTGCATGGATGAACCATCCACTATGCAAGCAAATGTTTGTCACCTTTGCAGCAAAGGCGTAAAGTATCCCAAAGAGAGCCCACCTTGAAATTTATGAGGCCAAGATCATTATCCTTTGCATTGATACACCACCCACCTACATGAATCCTTTGGCATATATGAACCATCACAATGCAAGAAATTTTTTGTTTCCTCGAAAGGTGATGTACGAAGCATCCCAAAGGGAGCCCTTCTTGAAACTTACAAGGCTGACCTCATTATCAACTGCATGTATGTACCATCCATCATACGGGAAGCCCTTAGCATATCCACCATGTAAGGTAGTCTTTTTTGCCTCGGTAGGAGAGGTGCGAAACATCCCAATTGGTGCCCACATTGAAACCTAAAAGGCTAACCTCATTAACCCTTGAATGGCTACACCATCCACAATGTAGAAAGTCGTTGACATCGATTAACCATCCACCATGCAATAATTTTTTTTTTACCTTTGTAGGAGGTACAAAACATCACAACCAAAGCCACATTGAAACCTACAACACCAAACTCATTATCCCCTACATGGATGTACCATCTGCAATTCATGAAGTTCTTAATAAGGATGAACCATCTACCATGCAAAGACATTTTTATCGTCTCAATAGGAAAGGTATGAAGCATCTAAATGGAGCCTACCTTGAAACCTATAAGGCTGGCCTTATTATTCACTACAATGATACATCATCCACTATGTAGGAAGCCCTTTTTATGAATGAACCATTCATCATGTCATGAAATTTTGTCGCCTCAACAGGAGAGATAAGTAGCATCACAATGGAAACCACCTTGAAACTAATGAGGTCAATCACATTATTTCCTGTATGGATGAATCATCCACCTTACAAAAAGCTCTTGACAGGGACGAAAAATTCACCATGCAAAGAAGTCTTTAGGATGGGCAGGAGAGGTGCGAACTATCCTAAAGGGAACCCACTTTGAAACCTATATTCTCGACCTCATTATCTCCTACATGGATGCACCATCCACCATGCAGGAAACCCTTAGCACGATGAACCGTCCACCTTACAAAGAACAATGTAGCTTCGACAAGAGAAGTATGAAGCTTCCACATGGAGCTTACTTCGAATTTTATGAACCAGTCCTCATTTTTTGTTTGTGTGGATGAACCATCCGTCATGTAAGGATGTTTGCATAGCAGTAACAAAAGATCCCAACATATCATCAATAACATAAGTCCACACACTATATAAATATTCATACTTGAACTGGGAGACTATTGTGTTGTGCTCGTCACAACCTAGCAAATGGTTACCTCACCATTATGGTCTCAGCAAAGATAAAACACTATAGGTCGAAGCATCAGTTCTCCAATAACCATATTCGTACCATGCTGCATATCATGGATAACCATTTTCAAGTTCAACTTAAAGTCCACGCATTATATAAATATTTATATATGGACTTGGGGGACTAATGTTAAGATGATGTCACGTATCTCTTTGTCATTTGAAGCTAATGTAATCTTACATACTTCCATGAAATATTTATATTTATCATTTTACTCACTACAAATTAGTTCTACCTAGACCCCCGGTATCCGAACACTTTTCTGGCTTACGTTTAAGCACGTCCCACACAAAAATATACTCTTATAAGAGACTGACTTAAACATCAAAATGCACATGGCCATCTACCCGATCACCAGATAAGGTCAAGTATTGCTAAATATTTATCGAAGTGTGCAAGTCAGGGACGGATCCATGAAGCCGACTGAGCTAGGGCGATTGTTAATCATTTATGATTGCAATAGAAAAATTAGTTATTAATATTTAATTAAATAATATTTTAAAAAATAAATATTAATAAATAATAATTACTAATTAGACTCCCTCATTTACGGGATAACTAATAAGAGATAGGAAATCTAGATTATTTTGCATCTCGATTCAAAATACATTCATCGTTGAAAATACAACAATCCAAAATAACAAGAAAAAATTTCATTTTTTGAATCATATATGTACGATCAAGTTTCAAGTTTTTCCGAACTTAAACGAAACAAAACGAAAATTATACGTAAAATATGATTAAATGGTAAATACAAGTTCTAAACTTAGGCGAAACTTATGCAAAGTTCTTAAAACAATGATTTTTAGAATTTTTTTTAAAAAAAATATTTTTCAAACTCCTAAAAGAATAAAGAGCATTACGTAAATTGTCTAAATTTAAATTTTACAAAATAAATTAATAAAACATAACAATAAAAATATATATTATGCATAGTTATCATACATGATCCGGTCGTTAATTGAAAAAAAAAATGATCGGATTAGTGGTTCAATCGTTGGGTCATCGAATTTTAGTTAAAAAATAATTTTTAAAACAAAGACTATTAATTTGATATACCGATATTTCTTGTTTATTTTACTATTTTACAATTGTCATAGTGGTCAAACTTTCAACCATCACATTTTTAGTATAGGATTCGAATCTTATCTATTGCAATAGTATAATAAGACTTTTCTTTTAGCCAATTTGATAGCTAAAAAAAATTTAAAATAAGAAGAGGAGGTTTATGGAATCGAACACTGTACCTAACACATACAATGCTGGTGCCCAACCATGTGAGCTATCCAACCGCATGATAACATTTGATACAACATATTTATAAATATTAACAGGAATTATCAAAGTTTTATTTTTTTTCCCCGGCAGATCCAGCACGGGTGGCCGCACTGGCTCGCCGGGTGCTAGATCTGCCCCTAGTGCAGGCAAGAGATTGCATAGACATGAGTGGATCAGGATTTGTTGACCACGTCACCCGTACAAAAATTGAAGTCAACATCTAGTACCGTAGTTATTTAAGAGTGATATGCCTCATATCCGGAATTTGTTGGTTTAATTGAAAAACTAACGGAATTCATTGTTTTAACGGATTATGTAACGGAATTTCTTGTTTTAAACAGGCAGCTGCACCTTTTTTTCAGTATTTTTATCATAACTTTGTATTCCGATATTCGATTGAGGTGATTCAAAATGCGTTGGAAAGCTAATCCATCTGGCTACAACTTTGATTCAGACATCATTATTCAATTCGATCACTTTCTATGCCAAAAATATGTCTCAATATAATGGACTATGTAACGGAATTTTTTGTTTTAAACAGACAGCTGCACCTTCTTTCAGTGTTTTTATCATAACTTTGTATTTCGATATCCGATTGAGGCGATTCAAAATGCGTTAGAAAGCTAACTTATCTGGCTACAACTTTGATTCAGACATAATTCTCCAATTCGATCACTTTCTATGCCAAAAATAGTCTCAATATAAAGGACTATGTAACGAAATTTCTTATTTTAAACAGGCAGCTGCACCTTTTTTCAGTATTTTTATTATAACTTTGTATTCTGATGTCCGATTGAGGCGATTCAAAATGAGTTAGAAATCTAACTCATCTGGATACAACTTTGATTCAGACATTATTCTCTAATTCGATCACTTTCTATGCCAAAAATAGGTCTCAATATAACGGACTATGTAACGAAATTTCTTATTTTAAACAGGCAGCTGCACCTTCTTTCAGTGTTTTTATTATAACTTTGTATTCTGATATCCGATTGAGGTGATTCAAAATGAGTTGGAAAGCTAACTCATCTGGATACAACTTTGATTCAGATATCATTCTCCAATTCGATCACTTTCTATTCCAAGAATATGTCTCAATATAAAGGACTATGTAACAGAATTTCTTGTTTTAAACAGGCAGCTGCACTTTCTTTCAGTGTTTTTATCATAACTTTGTATTTCGATGTCCTATTGAGGTGATGCAAAATGCGTTGGAAAGCTAACTCATCTGGATACAACTTTAATTCAGATATCATTCTCCAATTCGATCACCTCCTATGCCAAAAATAGGTCTTAATATGAGACTAAAACACCGGAGCATAACTTTTCGGTTGGAAATTGATTTGTAATCATCTTTTGACTAAATTTGATCTCCTTGACATCTTCCTTTATCCAATTGACTCCGACCACTCTCAAATCTTCATCGTGAGATTCGGCACAACTTTTAAGTATTTACATTTTAACCCCCGAATTTTGGATCCCTTACAATTTAGCAATTTCTCCAAATTTGTCTAATTTTGCTTATTTTCGTCAATCTCACCAACCTACATCACAATATCAAAATCACACATCTAATTATTTATCAATTATATAAATATTACATAATTAATTATTTATAGGGTGTCTGTTTCTATTTTTCAGCAGAAATCAAGCCGTTGGCAACACAATTCATGCCGTTGGGAGCCGCAATTTTGGACCAATTCTCTCACTGTAGTAGGGCTGTAGGTTTGAAAAAAAAAACGGTAACATGATCAATTTTCCTTCCTCCTTGTAGCGCGCCCAGACACGCCCTTAATTAACCAAAAAATCACATCTTTATTAATAACAAATTAATTATTAAACAAAAATATTAAATATAAACTAAGCAAACGTACATTGCACGTTGCTTGCACCTAGTAGTTATTATAAATACGTATCAAACGATCAATTCTCATGTGTTTTGCTTTTTCTAAAATTTTCTAATTTCACATCTTTATTAATAACAAATTAATTATTAAACAAAAATATTAAATATAAACTAAGCAAACGTACATTGCACGTTGCTTGCACCTAGTAGTTATTATAAATACGTATCAAACGATCAATTCTCATGTGTTTTGCTTTTTCTAAAATTTTCTAATTTTTAGCACTTTTTATATAATATCATAGTATCCAAATTCTCCAAAAAATATATATAATATAAAAACCCACAAAAATAATACTTGACTAGTCAGCGCAACCTTAATCACTCCTCAAACATTGCTTAATGACATTTTATCCCTTTCCCCAATCCAATCATTGCTTAACCTAATTCAATTTTTCCCCTACCATCAATTCGTCATCAACCCACTCTCCAAATTTCATTTTGGTAATCAAGCATAGGTTTATATTTTATATTTATTCTCCTTCCAAAACCTATACCTTGGTTCCAACCTAAAATAGTGTAGTTGAAATTATGTCCTTATTTGGGCTCCATTATTTCACATTTTAATGAGTAATTTTTTGGAGAATATGTAGTTGAAAAGAAAGAAAAGTTTTTAGGATTATGTGTAATATTATTTTATTAAAAATGTGTGGTTGACAAGAAAAGAGAATAATGAATTTTAATTAAAAATGTGGGGCCAAACATGGACTATATTTCGATGGCATCCATTTTCTTTTTATTTGTCCCCAACCTAGCATTGCTTCTTATACTTCAACGAATTTATTCTCCAATATGTCCGCAGATCACATCAATACTCTCAATCCACCCTTAAACGTTGTCCATAGTTTCATAATTTTCCAGCCTCTTGACAATATCGAAGTTGGTGTTGGATAAAATGACAGTAAAGTGCAGAAAAACTTATCAATAGATCGAGTCTCGTGACAGCACAATGTCCTAAAGCGAAATTGCCCGTCGATAACTGCTGCGACCTCTGTGGACAATCACCTCCAGGATACAACGATCAAATAAACCAATTGTGCAGCAATCACAAAAGGTTTTCAGAACTCTCAAGTGTACTCCAGAAATTTGTAAAACTAAGAACAATATTTTACTGTACTATATAGAAATATATAATCTCGTTTTTCTTGTTGTTTTCTAATACCCAAAAGTCTGTTTATATAGGCAGAAAGAGATGTAACATCTTCCACCATGATCTAGTATTAAGTTGTAGATGTAATGGCCAATGGTAATGAGTATTAATATTGGGCAGTTAAAACTGTCATATTTTACTGGCTAGTTGACCCAATAAATAATTCCGAAAATGATTAAAAAAATAATAATTATTTTATTAGAATCAATAAAGCCCAAGAGCCCAATGCCCAATCAAAGACTTTTAATATAGTGCGTGAGGCGTGGCTCGAACACCTGACTTCCCATACAAATTCCACACTTTTCACCAGTTGGGCACTTCATCTTAATTAATTATTTCTTTCACATATTATATTTATTGTATAAATATATAACAATCCCCCACATGAAAGAAATAAGATAAATAAAAATACTATTCTGGAGTACGGTAGAAATCACGCAGGCTTAGGTGTCTATCGACTTGAACCTTAGCTTTGTATATTCTATCGAGTTTGCTAACTGTAGAGTGAACTATGTCTTGAACTCCACAATTATGATTTGCAAACTGAGACAATAGAACACACACATGACTTCTAAAACAATCATTGAGTTCTCACGGTTGTGTTCATTTCGGCCGTGAACTTTTCCGGTTTCTTTGAGTGCTCTAGAGAATTAGCCTTAATTCTCATTGGAAGCGGCCCCACTTCCACACTCAAATAGGTGCTTCTATCAAGGATGCACTGTATTTAAACACCCCACTGAATATCAGCTATAGAAAGCATTAAGAGCATTAGCTCATCCTCTAATCAATACAGTTTGTACTACTCATCATAGGGAGGGGTTTGAAATAAATTCAATGTAGTACCCCCACAGATCACTCCAATAACTTTGTTATCCCATTGAACCTTATCCATGGGATCTCCAATTGCAAGGTTGGGTTTCCATTATAGGTGACCTAATTTGTAATAGGCTTTAGCCCCATTCCCCTCGATGTTTTCTGAACTAGCTCTCTAGCTAATCCTTTGGTTAATGGGTCAGCAATATTATCACTTGACTTCACATAGTCAATAACTATAACTCCATCCTTAAGCAGCTGACGCACAGTATTTTACCTCATACGAATATGTCTAGACTTTCCATTGTAGGATGAATTTTGAGCTCTTGCAATAGCTGCTTGACTGTCACAATGGACATAGATAGCTGGAAGTGGTTTGGACCACAAAGGAACATCCATAAGAAAATTCCTTAACCATTCAGCCTTATCACCTGCCTTATCTAATGCTATGAACTCTGATTCCATAGTAGATCTCGCAATGCAGGTTTGTTTAGTGAATTTCCAAGATACGGCACCACCTGCTAATGTAAAAACATAGCCACTTGTAGATTTAGTTTCATTGGTATCTGAAATCCAATTAGCATCATAATACCCCTCAAGTACAGCAGGATATTTAGTATAATTTATTCCCCAGTCTATAGTGTATCTCAAATACCTCAAGACTCGAATGAGAGCATCCCAATGTTCACTATTAGGATTCCTAGTATACCTGCTAAGTCTACCGACGGCATATGCTATATCAGGTCTGGTACAGTTCATGAGATACATGAGACTGCCGATCACCCTAGCATATTCTAAAGCAGAAACACTAGGACCTGAGTGTTTTCTCAAATGATGACTTCCATCATAAGGTGTTTTAGCGGGAATACAATTATATTGGTTAAAATTCTTAAAGATTTTTTCTACATAATGTGATTGGGTTAAAGTAACTCCTTCGGAATGTGTTACTATTTTAATCCCTAGAATAACATCAGCAACATCCAAATCTTTCATTTCGAAGTGCTTTTTCAGAAACTGTTTAGTCTTATTAATCACATCTAAACTAGTTCCCATTATTAGCATATCATCCACATATAAGCAAATTGTAACACCACAATCCCCCACAAATTTGCTATATATGCATTTATCTGCTTCATTTATCACATAACCATTAGATGTCAAGGCAGTATCAAATTTCTCATGCCATTGCTTAGGGGCTTGTTTAAGGCCATAAAGAGATTTTCGAAGTCTACATACTTTATCATCAAAACCTTCTACCACAAATCCCTCAAGTTGACCCATATAAATCTCTTCTTCTAAATCTCCATATAAAAAGGCAGTATTGACATCCATTTGATGTATAATAAGATTATGCAATGAAACAATTGCAACTAACATCCTAATAGAGGTAATTCTAGTAACAGGTGAATATGTATCAAAGAAGTCAACTCCTTCTTTTTGTTTATAGCCTTTAGCTACAAGTCTTGCTTTAAATTTATCAATTGAACCATCAGGTTTCAATTTTTTCTTAAAAATCCATCTACACCCAATGGTTTTACATCCTCTAGGCAAGTCTACTAATTCCCAAGTGTTATTAGACATAATGGAATCATATTCACTATTTATAGCTTCCTTCCAAAATATAGAATCTGGTGAAGACATAGCTTCAACAAATGTACTAGGATCATCCTCTACTAAGTATGTTAGAAAGTCAGGACCAAAAGAAGTAGCAGTCCTAGGTCTTTTGCTTCTCCTAACTTCAGCTTCTTCTAATTCAATAGGCTCTTCTCTAACACTAGGAGGAATACTAAGAGAACTACTTGGTCTTGCAGATTTTTCTTTAAAAGGGAATCTATTTTCAAAAAATTCTGCATCTCTAGTTTCAAAAATTGTGTTCTTTTCAATCAAAATATTTTTAGAAAATCTGTAGGCATTACTATGAAAAGCATAACCTATGAACACACAATCAACAGTTTTTGGACCAAGTTTAGTTCTCTTAGGTGCTGGAATAGATGTCTTAGCTAAACACCCCCACACTTTAAGATATTTATATGAAGGTATTCTACCTTTCCACAATTCATAAGGGGATTTATCATTTTTCTTACTGAGAATTCTGTTAAGAATATAACATGCAGTAAGAAGTGCTTCTCCCCACATGTTAAAAGGTAATCCAGAAGAGTTTAGCATTGAACTGACCATATCCTTTAGAGTTCTATTTTTCCTTTCAGCTACACCATTAGATTGGGGAGAATATGGTGGAGTAGTCTCATGAATAATACCATTATCAACACAAAATTTATCAAGCTCACCTAAATATTCTCCTCCCCTATCAGATCTTAAAATTTTAATGGTTTTATCTAACTGATTTTCTACTTCAATTTTATACGAAATAAATTTTGAATAACTTTCATCCTTACTCTTAAGAAGATAAATGTAACAATAATGAGAGTAATCGTCAATGAAAGTTAAGAAATATTTATTTCCACCACGGGTAACATATCCTTTTAAATCACATAAATCAGAATGTATTAAACTTAAAATTGAAGTAGTTCTATCAACATGTGGAAATAGTTTTCTAGCATACTTAGATTCAATACACGTTTCACATTTTGAGTTCGAGAACTTATCAGATTTAGGAATATTTCCCAATCTCATTAATTTTTTAATAGAATTCACGTTAACGTGTCCAAGTCTAGCATGCCATAAATCATAAGAGTCCAGCAAGTAAACAGAAGAAGTAGAAGCTTTATTATTGATCACAGAAACATTTAATTTAAATAGACCCTCATCTGCATAACATTTCCCAACAAAAGTACCACCCTTAGACATTACAACTTGACCACTCTCAAATACAATTTTAAATCCCTTTTTGACTAAAATAGATCCAGACACTAGATTTTTCCTTATATCAGGTACATAAAGGACATCCTTCAAACTAAGGACATTTCCAGAAGTAAATCTAAGTGTCACAGTTCCTTTCCCCTCGATTTTGGAAGAAGAAGCATTTCCCATGAACAGACATTCTCCATCACTATTAGGAGTGAATGAAGAAAATGCACCTCTCGTGCAGCAAATGTGTTTGGTAGCTCCAGAATCTACCCACCAGTTTATCATGTTGCCCACTAGATTAACTTCTATCACCATAGCAGAAAAATTCCCATCTTCTACTATATGTGCCTGATGCTTCACAGTTTTTCCTTTTCTATTTCGACAATCCTTTGCAAAGTGACCTGGTTTACCACAAACAAAACAATCACCAATAGTTTTATTTTTAAATTGAGGCTTAGACCAATTGTTCTTTCCTATGAATTGTTTTCCCTTGAATCTGCCTTTAAAATTCTGACCTTTGGTATAATTTCCAACAGCTTTCTTACTATCAGAACCTCCTTCAATAAGATTGGCCTTTGTACCCAAGTCTGGTCTCTCCCTATGTTCTGCCATTCTATTGTCCTCTTCAATCCTAATTCTGATAATCAAATCCTCTAATGACATTTCTTTCCTTTTATGCTTCAAAGTGTTTTTATACTCTTTCCAAGAAGGTGGCGTTTTCAATTATAGCAGACACTTGAAAACCTTCACATATTTTATATTCCTCAACAATAATTTCGTGAATTATAATCTGTAATTCTACAACTTGACTTACCACCGTTCTAATATCATCCATTTTAAAATCTAAAAATTTTCCCACAACAAATTTCTTAGTTCCAGCATCTTCAGTAGCATATTTCTTTTCTAATGATTTCCATAATTCTTTAGCAGATTTACACGACCAGTAAACATCATATAAATCCAACGTCAAGCAATTCAGAATATAGTTTCTGCACATATAATCATTACGTTCCCAATTAGCTAAATCTGATGTTTCCTTATCAGTAGGCTCATCAGCAATTGCAGAAACAGGTTTATCAGATTCAATAGCATCTACAACTTTAAGAGTTGTCAAATAAAATCGCAATTTCATTTGCCATCTCTTAAAATTCTTTCCATCAAATAATTCAGGCTTTTCAGAATACTTAGGAACAGATATATCTACTGCAGCCATTAAAAACGTAATTTCGCTTTAGATTGTTGGATAAAATAACAGTAAAGTGCAGAAAAACTTATCAATAGATCGAGTCTCGTGACAGCACGATGTCCTAAAGCAAAATTACCCGTCGATAACTGCTGCGACCTCTGTGGACAATCACCTCCAGGATACAACGATCAAATAAACCAATTGTGCAGCAATCACAAAAGGTTTTCAGAACTCTCAAGTGTACTCCAGAAATTTGTAAAACTAAGAACAATATTTTACTGTACTATATAGAAATATATAATCTCGTTTTTCTTGTTGTTTTCTAATACCCAAAAGTCTGTTTATATAGGCAGAAAGAGATGTAACATCTTCCACCATGATCTAGTATTAAGTTGTAGATGTAATGGCCAATGGTAATGGGTATTAATATTGGGCAGTTAAAACTGTCATATTTTACTGGCTAGTTGACCCAATAAATAATTCTGAAAATAATTAAAAAAATAATAATTATTTTATTAGAATCAATAAAGCCCAAGAGCCCAAGGCCCAATCAAAGACTTTTAATATAGTGCGTGAGGCGTGGCTCGAACACCTGACCTCCCACACAAATTCCACACTTTTCACCAGTTGGGCACTTCATCTTAATTAATTATTTCTTTCACATATTATATTTATTGTATAAATATATAACAGTTGGCTCGTGCCCATTTTGCTTTCGCACCAGATTCTCCTATGCTCGGTTAGTTGCTAGACTCTAGAGCTTCGCATCGTGCTATCACAACGTTAACAACATGTCTTCCTATAATCTGTATTATGTCTTTTATAGAATCATGATTGGATGACATTGACCTCTTTATTACCTTTACCGATTATGCTCGCCTTCTATTCTCCTTTAAGTCCATCTATGAAACGGAATCTAATTCATATTCCTCAATTCTACTTATTTGATCTTTTGTTCCAGCTATAATGCGAATCTAATTTTTATTTTTCATTTCTGATCACCTAATATTGTGTTCCCTTTTCTTTTCAGGTGAAAGATCTTCACACATTCAAGGACCAATCAAGGATAATATGCACGAAAGGCCTGCTATCTATCTTTCCCTAATTCTGACTTTTTCTAGCTTTAAAGCTTGCTCCTTTGATTGTCATCTTCGGATAGGTTATCAAAAATAAAAGAGGATAAACCTGCTGGAATAGGCAGGGAAGAAGATGAAATTGTATTCATTCAACTTGAGAATTACAATGCATACAAGAGCTTTATTTATAGAGTAAAATGGCTAACTAATCTATCAACTAAACTAACTAACTAACTAATATGATAACTAAATCACAGCTGGAAGCATGTGCTGGAGAAGATGGACGAGCATGATGAACTTGGGGTTGGATCATGATCCGTGTGATGTTTTTGTTGCATATTCTAACATAGGTCATCCCTCTACCAAAACTCTGAATCATTTAGCCTCAATTAGTGTTGTGTCTATGTCTAGTCTTAAGTCTATTTTCGTCCCTTGTAATACATGCAAGTGCACAAAAACTCATAAATTTCCATTTTATGTGTCGTCTATTTAAAGCTTTTCACCTTAGAAATTTTATTCTCGGATGTTTAGAACTTTTCCGTAGAGTCTATCGATGGACATATTTATTGTGTTCTTTTTGTTGATCACTATTCCAGATATGGCTTTATCCTATTAAAAAAATCGAATGTGAAACTTGTGTTCATAATATTTAAGCCACTGTTTGATAACCATTAAAATGGAAAATAACGTTTTGGAAAGTGATTGTTTTGAACATATGTGATTAAAAAGAGGAAAAAGGTCTTGACTTTACGTACAGAATATTTTTGTTGGAAAAAATGAGTATGTGGCTGACTTTGGCATGAGTTTTGAGTCAGACTCGTTTTGCTATTTTGAAAGACAAAGATTGATTTGACTTTTCCTCCGTGAGTACATCGAAATCATGTATTTACTTGCCAAATATGAAGCTCGGATGAATGAGAAATTGGAGTTCAAAGTGAACTATTGAAATATGGTTTATGTTGAAGGGAAAAATTTGAGTTTGTCCTATATAGAAAGTTTATGAAAGCAAGAACCACTTTGGAAGTGTGTAATCATGTGTAGCATAGAGGTTCTCTCTAATGCGTGCACGAGAGGGTACAAATCATGGACTGAAATAGGCTTCGAATCTTAAACTTGTGTCCGGGCACGACCTGCGTACATAAATGTCGGACCGAATTGACCAAAAATTGGTTCCTTAGGATGGCCTACGTTTTGTCAATTTTTTGCTTTCAACAAATGACTTTTGGTTTCTAAAACTCCAATAATTATTGCCATGACTTTTGGTTCTGAAACTCCAATAATTATTGCCATGACTTTTGGTTTCTGAAACACCAATAGTTATTGTCATTAAGTTATGGACAAATTTAATGGGGTTAAGTCTATATAAAGCCTTATTTTCCACTATTCCAGACATGAAGAATACAGTCTGCATTATAGTTCCAAAACACATGAAATTGTCATCTGTCTGCATACATATTTTACTAGGGGTGTCCAGAATTCTCTAAACGAACCGGACCGAACCCAACCCGAATCGAACCGAACTAAACGGTTCTTCATAAGTTAAATATCAGAACGGGTACCCGAATCGAGAACCGATGGGTTTGGATCGGGTCTCGGGTCTAGACCAAGAACCAAGATTAAATAAATTTTTTTATTTTTATATTGAATTAAAATATGTTTTATTACCAATACTTAAAAATATTTTATTTTTATAACTTTTAATTTATATTTCATTTTCTTTATGCAGGCAGGCTGTTTGAAGAAAATGAATTTACTTTATGTAATGTTACTGTAATATTAATATTTACTTTTTGGTATTTGTATGCATTGAATTAATCTTATTGGACAGCTAATTATTTATATGTTTTTAAATTTCACTACAATAATTTGTAAAAGTTATAAATGAAATGTCATTAGTTGTATTTATGTAGTGTTACTGTAAATATTTAAAAAATTAGTTAGTTACGGAACCAAACTCGAACAGTTCCATAATTATATTTGCACCCGACGGTTTCATTTATTAAATACCCGAAAGTTTTGGATCAATTCGGTTCTCTTCAGAACCGAACCAAACCGACTCTCGGACAGCCCTATATTTTACTGTCTGTCAAGGTCTTGGTGGTAATATTGTTCAGATACCAAGTTAGTTCACCGGAGTAGAATCTGCAGTACTCTGACTGTATAGGCTTACCGTTGTATCTTGGGAAACAAACGCTCAAGTTAAACCTCAAGCACAGACGGTGATGGAGCGAATCTATTTTAAGGAAACTGTGTGTAACACAGCCCCCGGGTTAAAAATTTTACTGTTTAATTCATTTTTTCTTATTTGTTACTCATTTTTACATATTGATATTTTGTTGTTCTCTTTAAATTTATTATATATAATTGAATTTGTTATATTCAAAATTACATGTAAAAACGATATGTAGAAATTCAGTGTTTAAATTCACTGCATATACGGTATCTATCCTGCAAATACGGTATCCAGTGTGTAAATCAAGTAACTAGTACTGAAATACTTATCTAACAAACTTAAAAGAAATTCATTCTTCATATAGATAAGTTGTTTCATTTTGTTTATTGGGAAACTAATATTTGTTTCATTTTCAGACGATAACGACGACGAAATGGCAACCGAATCAACCTACATGGATGTAACCCAAGCTGTGGCTAATGAAAATTGGGCTGTAAGTTCTGCTGTGGCTCAAGGGCCAAGCTCTGTTGTGGCTCAGACTGTAACTAAGTTGCCAAGTCATGTTGTGAGTCAAACAACTGACCATACCGTTAATGTTCCGATTAATCATGGAGAAAAATCGGAGAAATTCAATGGCTTAAATTTCGAGAGGTGGCAGAAGAAAATGATATTTTATCTTACCACCTTGAATCTTGTGAGATTCTTCATTGAAAGTGCTCCAAAACTCAATGAAAGTGAGAGAGATGTTCAAGCGATCAGTGCACTTGATGCTTGGAACCATTCGAATTTTCTGTGCTGAAACTATATTATGAACAGTTTAGCAGACTCGCTATACAATGTGTATAGTACTATGAAAACTGTTAAGGAGCTGTGGGAGTCTTTGGACCGAAAATATAAAACTGAGGATGTCGGGGCTAAAACGTTCATTATCGGCAGATTTTTAGATTATAAGATGGTGGACTCCAAAACAGTAATCAGTCAAGTGCGAGAACTCCAAGTGATTCTTCAAGATCTTCACGAAATTCATGCCGAAAAGATAATGTTGAGTGAAACTTTCCAAGTGATTGCAATTATTGAAAAATTGCCCCCCACGTGGAAAGACTTCAAGAATTATCTGAAGTACAAACGAAAGGAAATGAATGTCGAAAAACTAATTGTTAGACTTCAAATTGAAGAAAACAATAAGGTAGTATTTGATGCACCAAATTTGCCTAGGAAAATGGAAATAAAATTCCAACTTCCACAAAAGGTGGTGTTTGATGTATAAAATTTGGTCACTCAAATGTTTTCTTCCACGCCACCTTATGCGCCCATTTTCCATTTAATTCATGAAATGGTTTTCCCACCTTTTTGGTGGGAAAACTGAATTCCAAGTTTTTATTTTATTTTTTTTGGCAATGGAAACAATTTCATAACCAATTGTATAAAAATTCACTTTAATGGACAATTTTCATGTAAAATAACGTCAAACGAACACTTAATTTTGATTAAAAAAATAATTTTTTAGGAAATAATTTTTTTTCATTTTTTTTACTTGTTGGCAATGGACACAAAATTTATAACCAATTGTAAAAAAAATTATCACTTTAATGGACAATATCTATGTAAAATAAAGTCAAACGAACACAAAATTTAAAAAAAATTTGGGTGAAAAATTATATCAATCAAACACACTTAATTAACAATTCCCTATAAAATAATTTCTAGGCAATTACTTTCTCTGAAATTCATTTTCTTTCCACCCATTTTTCACCCTTCCAATCAAATGGACCTTAAGAGTTCCGAGAAGAAATTGTTCAATCCTGGTGTTGCTAAATCTAATGTTGTGGAGCATGGTTAAAGCACTAAGACCTACAAAACTAAATCTGGGTCATTCGGTGGCAAAGTGACCAAGTTAGGACCTAAAGGTGGAATTTCTAAAAGAAAGTTTCAAGTAAAATGCTTCAATTATGACATAATGGGTCACAAGTCTTCAGAGTGCAGATTCCCAAAGAAGAAGAAAGAAGCAAATGTGGTTGATTATATGGCACATGATGTATTGGAGATGAATCTCACAATCGTTATTTCTGAAGTGAACACGGTGGGTTCTAACCTAAAAGAGTAGTAAATTGACACCGGAGCTACGAAGCATGTGTATTCTGATAAAGTGATTGTTTTGAACATATGTGATTAAAAAGAGGAAAAAGGTCTTGACTTTACGTACAGAATATTTTTGTTGGAAAAAATGAGTATGTGGCTGACTTTGGCATGAGTTTTGAGTCAGACTCGTTTTGCTATTTTGAAAGACAAAGATTGATTTGACTTTTCCTCCGTGAGTACATCGAAATCATGTATTTACTTGCCAAATATGAAGCTCGGATGAATGAGAAATTGGAGTTCAAAGTGAACTATTGAAATATGGTTTATGTTGAAGGGAAAAATTTGAGTTTGTCCTATATAGAAAGTTTATGAAAGCAAGAACCACTTTGGAAGTGTGTAATCATGTGTAGCATAGAGGTTCTCTCTAATGCGTGCACGAGAGGGTACAAATCATGGACTGAAATAGGCTTCGAATCTTAAACTTGTGTCCGGGCACGACCTGCGTACATAAATGTCGGACCGAATTGACCAAAAATTGGTTCCTTAGGATGGCCTACGTTTTGTCAATTTTTTGCTTTCAACAAATGACTTTTGGTTTCTAAAACTCCAATAATTATTGCCATGACTTTTGGTTCTGAAACTCCAATAATTATTGCCATGACTTTTGGTTTCTGAAACACCAATAGTTATTGTCATTAAGTTATGGACAAATTTAATGGGGTTAAGTCTATATAAAGCCTTATTTTCCACTATTCCAGACATGAAGAATACAGTCTGCATTATAGTTCCAAAACACATGAAATTGTCATCTGTCTGCATACATATTTTACTAGGGGTGTCCAGAATTCTCTAAACGAACCGGACCGAACCCAACCCGAATCGAACCGAACTAAACGGTTCTTCATAAGTTAAATATCAGAACGGGTACCCGAATCGAGAACCGATGGGTTTGGATCGGGTCTCGGGTCTAGACCAAGAACCAAGATTAAATAAATTTTTTTATTTTTATATTGAATTAAAATATGTTTTATTACCAATACTTAAAAATATTTTATTTTTATAACTTTTAATTTATATTTCATTTTCTTTATGCAGGCAGGCTGTTTGAAGAAAATGAATTTACTTTATGTAATGTTACTGTAATATTAATATTTACTTTTTGGTATTTGTATGCATTGAATTAATCTTATTGAATGACTAATTATTTATATGTTTTTAAATTTCACTACAATAATTTGTAAAAGTTATAAATGAAATGTCATTAGTTGTATTTATGTAGTGTTACTGTAAATATTTAAAAAATTAGTTAGTTACGGAACCAAACTCGAACAGTTCCATAATTATATTTGCACCCGACGGTTTCATTTATTAAATACCCGAAAGTTTTGGATCAATTCGGTTCTCTTCAGAACCGAACCAAACCGACTCTCGGACAGCCCTATATTTTACTGTCTGTCAAGGTCTTGGTGGTAATATTGTTCAGATACCAAGTTAGTTCACCGGAGTAGAATCTGCAGTACTCTGACTGTATAGGCTTACCGTTGTATCTTGGGAAACAAACGCTCAAGTTAAACCTCAAGCACAGACGGTGATGGAGCGAATCTATTTTAAGGAAACTGTGTGTAACACAGCCCCCGGGTTAAAAATTTTACTGTTTAATTCATTTTTTCTTATTTGTTACTCATTTTTACATATTGATATTTTGTTGTTCTCTTTAAATTTATTATATATAATTGAATTTGTTATATTCAAAATTACATGTAAAAACGATATGTAGAAATTCAGTGTTTAAATTCACTGCATATACGGTATCTATCCTGCAAATACGGTATCCAGTGTGTAAATCAAGTAACTAGTACTGAAATACTTATCTAACAAACTTAAAAGAAATTCATTCTTCATATAGATAAGTTGTTTCATTTTGTTTATTGGGAAACTAATATTTGTTTCATTTTCAGACGATAACGACGACGAAATGGCAACCGAATCAACCTACATGGATGTAACCCAAGCTGTGGCTAATGAAAATTGGGCTGTAAGTTCTGCTGTGGCTCAAGGGCCAAGCTCTGTTGTGGCTCAGACTGTAACTAAGTTGCCAAGTCATGTTGTGAGTCAAACAACTGACCATACCGTTAATGTTCCGATTAATCATGGTGAAAAATCGGAGAAATTCAATGACTTAAATTTCAAGAGGTGGCAGCAAAAAATACTATTTTATTTGACCACTTTAAATCTTGTGAGATTCTTCACTGAAAGTGCTCCACAACTGAATAAGGGTGATGGAGATATTCAAGCGATCAGTGCACTTGATGCTTGGAACCATTCAGATTTTCTGCGCCGAAACTACATTATGAACAGTTTAGCAGACTCGCTATACAACGTATATAGTACTATGAAAACTGTTAAGGAGCTGTGGGAGTCTTGGACCGAAAATATGAAACTGAGGATTCCGATACTAAAAAGTTCATTGTCGACAGATTCTTAGATTATAAGATGGTGGACTCCAAAATAGTAATCAGTCAAGTGCAAGAACTCTAAGTGATTCTTCAAGATCTTCACGAAATTCATGCCGAAAAGATAATGTTGAGTGAAACTTTCCAAGTGATTGCAATTATTGAAAAATTGCCCCCCACGTGGAAAGACTTCAAGAATTATCTGAAGTACAAACGAAAGGAAATGAATGTCGAAAAACTAATTGTTAGACTTCAAATTGAAGAAAACAATAAGGTAGTATTTGATGCACCAAATTTGCCTAGGAAAATGGAAATAAAATTCCAACTTCCACAAAAGGTGGTGTTTGATGTATAAAATTTGGTCACTCAAATGTTTTCTTCCACGCCACCTTATGCGCCCATTTTCCATTTAATTCATGAAATGGTTTTCCCACCTTTTTGGTGGGAAAACCGAATTCCAAGTTTTTATTTTATTTTTTTTGGCAATGGAAACAATTTCATAACCAATTGTATAAAAATTCACTTTAATGGACAATTTTCATGTAAAATAACGTCAAACGAACACTTAATTTTGATTAAAAAAATAATTTTTTAGGAAATAATTTTTTTCATTTTTTTTACTTGTTGGCAATGGACACAAAATTTATAACCAATTGTAAAAAAATTATCACTTTAATGGACAATATCTATGTAAAATAAAGTCAAACGAACACAAAATTTAAAAAAAATTTGGGTGAAAAATTATATCAATCAAACACACTTAATTAACAATTCCCTATAAAATAATTTCTAGGCAATTACTTTCTCTGAAATTCATTTTCTTTCCACCCATTTTTCACCCTTCCAATCAAATGGACCTTAAGAGTTCCGAGAAGAAATTGTTCAATCCTGGTGTTGCTAAATCTAATGTTGTGGAGCATGGTTAAAGCACTAAGACCTACAAAACTAAATCTGGGTCATTCGGTGGCAAAGTGACCAAGTTAGGACCTAAAGGTGGAATTTCTAAAAGAAAGTTTCAAGTAAAATGCTTCAATTATGACATAATGGGTCACAAGTCTTCAGAGTGCAGATTCCCAAAGAAGAAGAAAGAAGCAAATGTGGTTGATTATATGGCACATGATGTATTGGAGATGAATCTCACAATCGTTATTTCTGAAGTGAACACGGTGGGTTCTAACCTAAAAGAGTAGTAAATTGACACCGGAGCTACGAAGCATGTGTATTCTGATAAAGAACTGTTTACTGCTTCGAAAGTAATTGAGAATGGAGAGAAATTGTTTATGAGAAATTCAGCAACTTCTAAAATCAAGGGTCAAAGAAAGGTGGTTTTAAAGATGACTTCGGGAAAAGAACGACTCTTAACAATATGCTATATGTGCCAGAAATCCGCAAGAACCTTGTGTCAGGGACGCTTTTGAATAAGCATGGTTCCCATATTATATTTGAGTCAGACAAAGTCATTTTGCCAAAAAGTGGAATATTTGTTGGAAAATGCTATGTTTCTGATGGTATGTTTAAACTGAATTTAATGGTTGTTATACTAAAAATGAATAAAGTAAACTCTTCTACTTACTTGCTTGAGTCTTCCAACTTGTGGCATGGTAGAATAGGACATGTTAACTATGATACTTTACGTAGATTAGCTAACTTGAATTGCATACCCGAGTTCTACATTGATTCCAAACATAAGTGCGAAACTTGTATTGAGACAAAATTGACAAAGTCATCCTTTAAATCAATTGAACGGAATACAGAATCACTTGATTTAATTCACAGCGATATATGTGATTTAAAATTTGTGCAAACAAGATGTGACAACAAGTATTTCATTACTTTTGTTCGCGATAGTACAAAATACTATTATGTATACTTACTTAAAAGTAAGGACGAAACTATAGAGAAATTTATTCTCTATAAGAATGAAGTTGAAAATCAAATTAATAAGAAAATTAAGGTACTGAGAAGTGATCAATGTGGTGAGTATGAAGCACCATTTGCTGAATTCTGTGCACAACATGAAATCATATATGAAACCACCGCACCTTATTCACCACAACAAAATGGTGTTGTTGAAAGGAAAAATCGTACATTAAAAGAAATTATGAATGCAATGTTAGTAAGCTCTGGGTTACCTCAAAACATATGATAAGAAACTGTGTTATCAGTCAATTACCTTTTAAATAAGGTGGCCCAAAAGAAAATGAAAAAAACCTCTTATGAGTTATGGAAAGGAAGAAAGTCTTTCTATAAATACTTACGATGTGGGGGTGTCTTGCTAAAGTGGCTGTTCCAATACCAAGAAGGTAAAGATATGCCGGAAAATTGTAGATTGCATCTTCGTTGGCTATATACATAATAGTGGTGCTTATCAGTTTCTTGTGCATGAATCTAAAATCCTAGACATGCACAAAAACACGACAACGGAATCAAGAAATGCTTCATTCTTTGAATATGTATTTTCATACAAGTCAAAAGAGAAAGCAAGCTCTTCTAAACGAACACATAAGACTATGGTTGGAAATAGTCTAGACCAAGAGATAGAAGATGAGGTTGAGGTTGAACCAAGATGTAGCAAAAGGGAAAGGACTGAAAAATTCTATGGTCCTGATTTTCTTACTATATGCTAGAAAGTGAACCTCAAACCTATCAAGAAGCTGTGAACTCTTCAGAATGACCTCAATGGAAAGAAGTTATTAAAAGTGAAATAGATTTCATTTTGCAAAATCATACATGAGAGCTTGTGGATCTTCCTCCAGAAAGTAAACCACTAGGCTACAAATGAATTTTCAGAAACAAAATGAAAGCAGATGAATCTATTGAAAAGTATAAGGCTAGATTAGTAATAAAAAATTACAAACAATGAGAAGACCTTGATTACTTTGATACATATTCTCCAGTGACGAGAATAACATCTATTAGGATGATACTTGCGAATGATGCTCTAAGAAATTTTGATGTACATCAAATGGATGTTAAAACATCTTTTCTGAATAAAGATTTAGAGGAAGAAATTTATATGGAATAATCCGAAGAGTTTTCATCTCTAGGACAGGAAAAAAAAGTTTGTAAACTGGTGAAGTCATTGTATGGCTTAAAACAAGCATCAAAATAATGGCATGAAATTTTGATAATGTCATGATGGAATGTGGATTTAAAATTAACGAGTGTAACAAATGTGTCTACGTCAAAGACATTGAAAATGGTTATGTCATTTTATATCTTTACGTTGACAACATACTTATTGTTGGTAGCAACGATAAGATGATTAAATCCACTAAAAAAATTTTAAATTCGAGATTTGACATGAAAGATATAGGTTTAGCTGATGTTATTCTTGGAATCAAAATTTCAAGAACATTAGATAGGCTCGTTCTAAGCTGGTCACATTGTGTGAACAAAATTCTAGAAAAGTTCAATAAGGATGATATGGACATGGCTAGAACACAGATAGAACCAAGTCAACATCTATCCAGAATAAAGGTGATAGTGTTTCTCAAGTAGAATACTCGAGAATTATTGGAAGTCTGATGTACTTGATGAGTTGTAAAAGATTAGACATAGCCTACATAGTTATTAAACTGAGTAGATATACAAGTAATTCAGGATATAATCACTAGAAATGAATAGTAAGAGTACTAAGGTACTTGAGATATACTCGTAATTTTGGACTGCACTATACCAGATATTCGACAGTCATTGAAGGTTATAGTGATGCTAATTGGATATCTGATATGAAAGACTCAAAGTCCATGAGTGGATTTGTGTTCATATTGGCATATGCTATATCCTGGAAATCCTCTAAACAAAGAGTGATGGTCAGACTTACCATGAAATCTGAGTTTATAAGTAAAGATAAATGTGGTGAAGAAGCAGAGTGGTTAGGCAACTTCTTAGAGGATATTCCAAGATGGTCAAAACTTGTGCCAACAATTTGCATATATTGTGATCATCGAGAAGCAATTGGAAGGGCACAGAATAACATGTATAATGGTAAGTCTAGACATATACGTCGTAGACACAATACCATTAGGCAACTATTCTCAACGGAGTTATCACTATTGACTATGTAAAGTCAAAGAATAACATTATAGATCTGCTAACCAAAGGGTTAAATAGAGAGGTAGTTGGGAAATTACAGAAAGGAATGAGACTTAAGCCCTTGAACGAATAAGTTAATGCAAAGGAAACCCAGTCTAGTTGACTAGAGATCCCAAAATCTAGGTTCAAATGGACAACCTAATTGTAAAATCTTAATTAAATCACTATGGGGGATGTTACCTTATATCCATTCCTATGATGCCACAGTGATGCCTGTAAGGATGAAGGATAAGCAACAATCTTTTAATGATTCTTATGCGTCGAAAATCGAGCAAAATAATGCATGTTACTTGTAATAAAAAATCACATATGTGATAGAGAAGTGGGGCCACTTCTAAGAAAATTGTGTGGGGCTCAATTCTTAGGAACTCTCGCAGAACCAGGCGTATGTTCATGGCCAAAACAAACATGATAATGAGAACTGAATTGTGTTAGGAAGAATAATGTGTGAAGTATATCATCATTTACATAAATGATAGAACAGTTCAAGGACAACATGTCTACTGGTAAGCTAGTAAAGTAAATATACTCTCACAATGGAAGGTTTAAGGGGTACTAACTATCTATCCTATGCAGGTTTCAACCGTTGAGCTTTATCACCAGGTATTTTGTTTCATATTTGTGTCTCTCCCAATTTTCATTCATGTGTGGGATTGTTGGAAAAAATGAGGATGTGGCTGACTTTGGCATGAGTTATGAGTGGGACCCATTTGACTATTTTGGAAGATAAAGACTGATTTGTGTTCTCATTCGTAAGCACATCGAAATCATGTATTTACTTTCCAAAGATGAAGCTCGGGTGAATGATAAATTGGAGTTCAATGTGGACCAGTGAAATATGGTTTATATTGGAGGAAAAACTAAATTTGAGTTTATCCAATATAGGAAGTTTATGAAAGCAATAACCACTTTGGAAGTATGTAATCATGTGTAGCATAGAGGCTCTCTCTACGTGCATGCATGGAAGGGTAAAATTATGGACTGAAATAAGCTTCGGATCTTAAACTTGTGTGCAAGCACGACCTGGGTACACAAATTCGGACCGAATTGACCAAAAATTGGCTCCTTACGATAGCCTACGTTTTGTCAATTTTTTGATTTCAACAAATGACTTTTGGTTTCTGAAACTCCAATGATTATTGCCAAGACTTTTGATTTCTGAAACTCCAATGGTTATTGCCGTGACTTTTGGTTTCTGAAACTCCAATTGCTATTACAGTGACTTTTGGTTTCTGAAACTTCAATTGCTATTACAGTGACTTTTGGTTTCTAAAACTCCAATGGTTATTAACATTGAGTTATGGACAAATTTAATGGGTTTTTTTTTTTTTTGTGCGAAAGGAGGGCGGTACCTACGAGATTTTATTAAAATGTCCTCATTTGTGGTGGAGGAATACCATGGTTACAAATGATATTAATGAAATCAATAGATAAGGAAGCACTATTACCTTAACAGTGAAAGTAAAGAATAAAAGGAAAATAGTAAAAAATGAGCACTACTTACAAAAGAACAAGTTAAAGTAAAAGCAAAATACAAATACAAATACCTAAACTCTAGTGCTGGGCAAACCATACTTGTCAATCTGAACAAGCAGCCTGATATGTCGTGGTAGGTCGGTCGGTCCATATTCCTGGTATCTACGATGATACCCACCCTCTGTAACAAGTGCATCTGCAACTTAGTTCCAGACATGAAGAATACAGTCTACATTATAGTTCCAAAACACACGAAATTGTCCTCTGTCTGCATACATATTTTACTGTCTGTCGAGGTCTTGGTGGTGATATTGTTCAGATACTAAGTCAGTTCGTCGGAGTAGAATCTGCAGTTCTCGGACTCTACAAGTTTACCGTTGTATCCTGGGAAATAAATGCTCAAGTTAAACCTCAAGCACAGACAGTGAAGGGGTGAATCAGTTTTAAGGAAACTGTGTGTAACACATGTCTAGGTTAAAAGTTTTACTGTTTAGTTCATTTTTTCTTGTTTGTTACTCATTTTTGCATACTGAAATTTTGTTGTTCTCTTTAAATCTGTTATATATAATTGAATTTGTTATATTCAAAATTACATGCAAAAATGGTATGTGGAAATCCAGTGTTTAAATTCACTGCATATACGGCATCTATCCTGCAAATACGGTATTCAGCATGTAAATATGGTATCTAGTACTGAAACACTTATCTAAAAAACTTAAAACAGATTCGTTATTATAGATAAGTTGTTTCATTTTGTTTATTGGGAAACTAATATTTGTTTCATTTCCAAACGACAACGACGAAATGGCAACCGAATCAACCAACATGGATATAACTCAAGCTGTGGCTAATGAAAATTAGGTTGTATGTTCTGATGTGGCTCAAGGGCCAAGTTTATATATACTTGAGAATGCAAACTAAGGATATTTGTTGGTCTTAAAATGACCAAATAATAAGTAAACTTAAAAAATCAAGATTTTTCGTCTTGAATGCTTTGATGTTCATTTAAAAGACATACTCACTATGTTGAGCATTCACACATATTGTTAACGTTCTAAATCCACTAGTACAATCAAAACTTGAGATTATATGCCAATACAACGAAGTATCAAACTAGAAAACGCTTAGAATATACTAATCTCTCTCTTAAACCCTTGTATCAACAAATTACACTTAGCTCTTATTTGATTCTCATCAAAATGAGATTTTAATGACGTTCTTATTTTCCAACAATAACTCAACAGTGATTTAAATGTTCAAAATTAATCTCGTGCAAAACAGATATCAGAACATCATAAAAATGAAAAATATGACCGTTATCAATCACATCAAATCATCAATTTTGAATTTCTATCGCTTGTGTAAGGCTCAATAACGGTTATATTTTCCATTCTCGTTCTACAATAATGAAAATCAAACGGGCCCTTCACATGGCATCATCTGTACATAGTTCAACAATTCAATAGTGCATTTCTCTCTCCAACCGCTATCTTTATTAATTGTGGCCCAGTGATTAGAAAATGAAAATAGCTTAAATCTCATTTAAATGGGTCTAAATAACCAGATGTTACTACTAAATTTTATACACTTATTTGGACTCTAAAATATGGACATTTCGTAGTTCTTTTAATGAAATTATAACCTAATTTATTATATAATGTGTTACTAGGTGAAACTCGATGAATGGAAGTGGAATTCAAAGAAAAAAGCGAAAATTGACGAAAAATGGACAAGGTCGGATGTTTGGGGACTAATATGTAAATACTCAAATCTTGTGTCAGACCTTACGATGAAGATTCGAGAATGTTAAGGGTCAATTAGATGCAACCAAAAGAAAAATTAGTTAACTATGATCAAAATATTTTCACAAATCAATTTTCAACCGTATAAGGATATTCTAGATTTTTAACTTGAGATTGAGACCAATTTTTTACCTAGTAAACGTTCGAATTGGAAATAAAAATCTACATATAATATAGTTGTATCCCTTTAAATTATCTTTATAACTCAATTTGAATCGTGTCAATTCGATATTGGGAGAGAAAGTTATGATAAAAATAATAAAAGATGTTTCTGGCGATCTCCGACCACCTAAACCATCGGACATTGGTACCGGTGGAAAGCCCTTAGCCTCACCTTCAATTTCCACCCAAAATCACCCCGATTGCCCACTAGCGATGCTCGCGATGCCACCAGCGAAGAACTCGATTTTCCACGACGTCAGGTGCACCCATGGAGGCACACCACTTGAAATAGGTTCGCGTTCACCTGGTACTCCTATACCATGTATGGGTCAACACCAATTTTACCCACAGCAGCATGAATTTGATCCAGAAAAGCAGGCAGTAATGAACTCACTACAGGCAGGTTTGGAAATTGAATTTTCTGGCTCAGCCACGATGACCCATGGTGGTGGAGGACCTCCTGGACTAGGTGCACATTTACATGGCGCACCTAGCCCAACCATAGGTCAAGGTCAATTGAACCTCGAACCTGGTCGATTTGTGGAGGCAGCGAAGAACCTATGTAACAAATACGGGTTCACCCAATTTGATGCATCCATTCTTCCCCAACTCCTCAATTCCACCAAACAACAAATCAATGGACAATGAAAAGGCTATGGGAAATCAAACAATTGCATCTACAACCACTTCATCATCCGAATTTGACCATGCCAAGTATCCTACACATGATGAATCCGGTTCAGCTCCAGTTGAGGAATCAACTGGGTTGCTTTTCAAAATTTAATGCAAATTAATGCTATTAAGGATCATGGGGGCATGGGTAAACCTCCAATTAAAGGAAACAGTAGCCAATTGGTCTCCAATCCTATGTCCCAAGTTTTTGGCAACTATGGTATCTTCTAATACCAATACGGCTGACCTGACTTCTACACAAGATAAGGCAATTCCATTATTGAATTCTACTCCTCCAAATGTACCTTCTGTGCCGTTTCCTCCGACCAATAATTTGGTGAAACCCACTGCCAACTTCGAGCCTCCATCACGGCTAAAGTTTAGCACTGAGTTTGCAGCACCCAAAGTGGTTAATGAACCTTAGAGTCTATCTCAGCAGACCAGGAATGTGCAGAATAGACCTGGCCATCCTTTGCCAGCTCAGAGCTCAAATAAAATACTTGTTCCCCCATCTGGAGTTGTGGGAACTACCCTGCTCTTCAATCTTACGCCGCTACACTCAATTTCAAACCCGCGATCACACAGGCTGAGAAGAGTCAGAAAAAATCATTTACACATGTCTTTCATGCTCCTGAGGACTCCAGACATTGCAGCTTGGTTTCTAAAGAACCATATATCCAACATGGTGAAACTGCAATATTTTTTGATGAATCTGATGAGTAGTTCTTGGCCAAGGTATACAGGTTCACACTTGTTGGTAAATTTGTGCATCGCAAACCCTCTATGAATAAGGTACGCGAAAAATTTATGAGTTTTGGTTTTTTAGTGATTATGAGATTGGTCTTATTGATGATGCACACATTATTATACATATGGCGTACGAGGATGATTACTCACCATTATTCCTCAAACCCACTTGGTATATTGATGGTTGTCCTATACGTGTCTTTAAATGGATCCCTAGTTCAGTCCACAACATGAGACTCCTATTACTCATATTTGGGTGTCATTTCCCTTACTCCCTATTCATTTTCTTGTCAAAAGTGCATTATTTGCTATAGCTAAAGATATTAGGCTTCCTATTTGTATTGACAAAGCCACTTCTGACCTTTGACGACCTAGCAAAGAGAGGGCTTGTATTGAGGTCAATTTAGAATGTAAACTCCCTGATCGAGTGTGGATAGAGAGAGAGAGAGAGAGGGGAAGAGAGGTTATTGGTAGCCCGTGGTGTATGATAAGGTGCCAGACTTTTGCTTTCTATGCAGACACTTTGGTCATCTGGACGCGAAGTGTTTAAGTTGCTCCCATTCTGCTCCACCTCCTGCGGCCCCAGGTACTGGTGACCTTAACCATAGGCCTACTCTTGTCCCGACCAAAGATAAGGGTCAAGGTAACGAAGTTGTGACCGTTTTTCACATAAGGTAGACACATATTAAGAGGAACCAGAGAAGACATGATAGTACATCAGAAATGATTTCTCATTCTACTCCTCAAACTATTACAACTGCTGCTCATATTCTTCCCGTCACTACAGTAACTACATCACAGTCAGTAGCTAGCCATATGGCTCCTAGTCTTTACACTGCTCCACCTGTTATTAGTTATATTGCTCCGTAAATTACTAGCTCTATACCATCAGATCATTCTACAGTTGCTCCCATTAGGATGGATACATGTCATTACATATCCTCATCAATTAGCAGTTCAGTCTCTGGACCCCATCAGCAGTATACCTATGATGGTCAGTCCCACATATTTTGATCCTTTCTTGGTAGATATGTTAGAGAGACCACAAGGTTTTATGGGGGCAGATGTTCATGTTATCTCTGCACATTGTCAGCAAAATATAGAGGTTTTCTTATCAACTGATCAGTCCGATTCTGATGTTTTTTCTCATATTGAAGTTCATCAACAAGCTCCATATCGTCGATCTTCAGCTGATGACTTGGCAGGCATGACTACTAGGACAGAGGATGATGGTTTTATTCAAGTCGAACAAAAAAGAAATGCGAGAGCCACCAATACTTCAATTCCTAGGATGGTGACCAGGAGTCGGTCACAGGATACCTCTTCATGCACATGCAGATGAGTACCATCATATGGAATGCGAGAGGTGTAGCTACTCGTTGGTGCCTGAAGAGACTTATTCAACTTCATCAGGTTTATCTGTTGGTTATTTTGGAGTCTTTTGTGTTACAGCATAGATTTGCTTATATTCGTCGATATTTGCGCTTTGACCCGGGAATTCAGAATGAATCAAACAAGATCTAGTTTTTTTAGAATAGTGGTACTATTGTTACTGTTGTTGTTGATCATCTCCAGTTCCTTCACGTAAGAGTTGAGGATCCCAGATTAGCACGTCCTATCTATCCGACTCCTGTCTATGCTTCATGTAATGTTACTATCAGAAGAGATTTGTGGGAGAGTCTTCACCACATTTTCCTCGATATGGACGACCCTTGGTTAGTTGGGGGAGACTTTAACATTATTTCTCATGATAGGGAGCGCACTGGTCATAATACTCGAGACACTACTACTTTCTCTGATATGATGTTAGATTGTGGCTTAGAGGATGCTGGCTTCCTAGGGAATCGGTATACTTGGTCCAACGGTCGAGTCAGAAAGAGACTGGATAGGGTACTCATTAATTCTACAGCTGGTGCTTTCTGTCGACAGCTTACAGTGAGGCACTTGAATCGGACTACATCTGATCATTCGTCTTTTTTACTTCTGGTCTCTGATGATGATTTAGGGCCTAAACCTTTTAGATTCCTCAACGTTTGGACCAAGAATTTTCATCCTTTATTGCTCAAAAGTGGTCACTCCCTACTCATCTTACAGGGATGGCTGCTCTTTGGGAGAAGTTTTTTAGGCTAAAACATGATCTGCGTTGGTGGAATCGAAAAGTGTTTGGAGATATTTTCCAACGAGTGCGTGATGCTGAGGATAAGGTGGATGTGGCTGAGACAGTTTATGATAGAGACCCTGTACCGGAGCATCGTGACCTATTACATCATGCGCATGTAATTTTGAATCGGACCTTATATATTGAGGAGGGTCTTTGGAAGTAAAAGGTCGGTTCACGTTAGGTATGTGAAGGAGATCAAATACTCGTTATTTCTTTGCGATGGTTCAAGGACGTAGGATTAAATCGTGTATTAGGTCCATCAGGATGCATGCAGGTGTAGTCTTAACAACTTCTGCTGACATTTAAACTTTAGCCATTGCATTTTACCAGGATCTTCTATCTGTTTCTACACAGTCCTTGGATCCCATTCGCACTAATATCATCCCCATGATTTTGACGGAGGATAACAATTTGGTACTAAATCGCATCCCTTCGATTCATGAGGTTTGGGAGGTAATGTTTAGTACAGACGCTGAAAGTGCTGCCGAACCGGATGGATTCTCATCCCTATTCTTCCAACAATGTTAGGACATTATTTAGGATGATATATACAAGGTAGTCTTGGATTTCTTTGATGGCGGCCATCTTTCACGGGGTTTTGTTGCTACTACTATAGGTTTGCTCTGGTGCTTATAGATGGACCGACTTCAGACCTATCAGTCTTTGTACTGCGTTCAATAAACTTATTACTAAGTTTTTGAACACTAGATTGAGTACATTGTTACCACACCTTATCTCTCCACAACAGAGTGATTTCATTCCTGGTCACCTAATTGGAGACAATGTTCTAATGGTTCAAGAGCTCCTTCATGCGTTGGATAATAGAACGCAATGGGGTAATGCGATGCTGAAGCTAGATATGAATAAAACATATGATCGCATGGATTGGAGCTTCATTTATTTTGTATTAGTGGCTTTTGGATTTGATGAGATCTAGATGGATAGGATTAGGCGATGCATCTCGGAGTGTCATTTTTCTGTATTCCTAAAAAGCCACCCATGTGGTTTCTTTTCATCTTCACGAGGGCTCGATAGGGAAATCCTATCTCTTCATCCTTGTTCATCATAGTTGCAGATTACTTCTCACGCCTGCTCACTCAAAGGTTTCAGGATTATCCCAGTATGTGCTATCGACATGGAGGTAGTACTCTTGTCTCACACCTTTCATTTGCGGATGATATGATCATGTTTGCCAACGATCAAAAATAGTCTATCAGGAGGATTCTTAGTTGTCTGAAGCATTATGAGGGGGTCTCTGGTCAATTGGTGAACAGGGATAAGAGCGGACTTATACTACCCAAACTGCCATCTATTAGTCAGATCAGACAATTGGAGATTTTGACTAGTTTTCGACACCAGCAGCAGCCGTTCACTTATTTGGAAGTCCCCATATTCAAGGGGACTAAGAGGAACTTCATTTATGATGACCTTATCCAAAAGGTCAGGAACGGGATCTCAGGTTGGGCTTCACAACTTCTTTCATATGGGGGCCGTATTACTTTGCTGAGGTCAGTTCTCTCCTCCATGCCATTACACCTTCTTTAGATCATGCAGTCCTCTAAAACTATCTTGAAGAAACTTGAGAGCATCTTTGCACGATTCCTGTGCGATTCCAAAGAACAGGCGCAATGTTTACATTGGCGGAGCTGAAAAAAGATTTGTCTTCCTACTGATGAAGGTGGTCTAGGCCTCATAAGATTACAGGATATGGTGGACACCTTCTCCATGAAGCTCTGGTGGTTGTTCTGTTCTCAGAGATATCTATGGCCCCAATTCTTATGGGATAAGTGAAGATGAGAACGGGAATGAAAACCAGGAAGAACGATTGCTGCACGTTTTCTTCTTTATCATAATGTACAATACATGCCTCCTATATATATAGTTGAGGAAAGAAAATAAAAAGGAAAGGAAATAAATCTCTAATCTATTTACAATATTCTAACTATGGTAAATAAGATCTTTAACAATCTCTCAAATTATATTTCCTATTAATTCGAGATTTCCTACACTCCCCCTCAAGTTGGATCGTAAATGTTGATCATATCCAACTTGGAGATGAAATCTTCGAATTTCTATTTTAGCAGTCCTTTGGTGAAGATATCTGTAAGTAGTGCTTGTGTTGGGACATACGTCATGCAAATAGTTCCTTCCTCAACCTTTTCCTTGATGAAATGTCTGTCCATCTCTACGTGCTTAGTTCGATCATATTGAACTGAATTAAGAGAAATATTGATAGCTGCTTTATTATCACCATAGAGTTTGATTGGCAACTTTATTGTGATATGTAATTCTTCTAGGAGCTTTCTCAACCACAGTCCTTCACATATTCCCTGTGCGACGGCTCTAAATTCAGCTTCAGCACTACTTCTAGCTACCACATTTTGTTTCTTACTTCTCCAGGTTACTAGATTCCCCCATACAAATGTACAATAACCAGTAGTAGATCTCCTATCATCAATTGATCCTGCCCAATCCGCATCTGTATAGATTTCAACTTCTTTTCTTTCACTCCTTTTGAAGAATAGCCCTTTACCTGCGGAGCCCTTGAGATATCTTAGTATCTTATAGATAGCCTCTAGATGGCTTTTCTTCGGGGAATGCATGTGTTGGCTAACCTGACTAAGAGCAAATGCGATATCGGGCCTGGTGTGTGATAAGTAGATTAGTTTTCCCACTAGTCTTTGATATCTGTCAACTTCTACTGGAACCTCTCCATCCTCAGCTTTCTTTCATATATCCACAGGTGTGTCGCTTGGTTTGCATCCAAGCATGCCAGTTTCAGTTAGAAGATCAAGTACATATTTTCGTTGTGATATGTTGATTCCTTGTCTTGATCTTGCAATTTCCATTCCCAAGAAATATCTCATCGATCCCAGATCTTTTACTTCGAATTCAGTGGCAAGACTCCTTTTTAATCTCTCCAACTCTACCAAATTATCCCCTGTTAGAATAATATCATCGACATAAACGATCAGAATCGTTTTAGTACTATCTTCAAATTTTCGAATAAACATAGTGTGATCTGATTGTCCTTGGTTATAGCCTTGTCTCTTCAACACTTTTGCAAATCTGTCAAACCATGCTCTTGGTGATTGTTTGAGTCTGTACAACGACTTCTTTAATTTACATACTCGACCCTTTTCATTTATCTTGCAAAAACCCGGTGGTAATGTCATGAATACTTCTTCTTCTAATTCCCCATTTAAGAATGCATTTTTAATGTCGAGTTGCTGAAGTGGCCAATCCAAGTTTGCTGCTAGTGATAAAAGGACCCGAATTGTATTTAGCTTTGCTACTGGTGCAAAAGTTTCTGTGTAGTCAATGCCGTAGGTTTGTGTGTATCCTTTTGCAACCAACCGAGCTTTATACCTTTCTATTGTCCCATCGGCTTTGTATTTTACATTGAAGACCCATTTGCATCCAACTGGTTTTTTTCCTTGTGGCAAGTCAATCACTTCCCAAGTTTTATTTTTTTCCAATGCTCGCATTTCTTCCAATACTGCTTCTCTCCATTTTGGAAGTTCCAAGGCTTCCTGAATATTTCTTGGAATCATTGTCCTGTCAAGGTGAGATGTAAAAACACGAAATCCTGTAGATAGGGTATTATAGGATATGAATTTTGAGATAGGATGAATTGTACATAACCGTTTTTGTTTTCTAAGAGCAATAGGTAAGTCAGTGTTAGGACTGTCTGATACTTTCTGGGAATCTGGATCTACCATCGGTTCAGACTCTCTTGGTGCTTCAGATGTGAGATTCTCTGAATACTTTGATTTTTGCTTTCTGGAGTAAACAAGTATTTCCTTCTCGTTTTGTTTTTCTACTTCTCCCCCTAGATTCAAGTTTCCTTCTGGTAATGGCACATTAGTTGGTTGAGTAGGTGACATATTATGGGTGGAGAGACGGAGGTCAAGAAACCTATCTTCATGCGAGATCTCCCCCTGAAGAGAGGTGTTCGGAAAGAATGGGGTATTTTCGAAGAAGGTGACATCAAGGCTTACAAAGACTCTTTTGGTGGAGGGATCATAGCATTTGTAGCCTTTTTGTGTAGGAGAATAACCAATCAGAACACATTTAATTGCTCGAGGGTCAAGTTTACTTCTGTGAGTAGAGTGAACATGAACGAAAGCGATGCATCCAAACACTTTCAGGGAAATATTGGAGTGGAGACGAGAATTTGGAAAATATTTCTGAAATTTGTGGAGCGGTGTGTCGAAGTTTAGGATACGGCTGGGCATCCGATTGATTAGATAGGTGGATGTAAGAACCGCATCCCCCCAAAACATTTTCGGCATGTTTGTAGTAAACAGTAAGGCACGAGCAACTTCCAGGAGATGTCTATTTTTTCGTTCGGCAATCCCATTTTGTTGGGGAGTGTCAACACAAGAGCTTTGATGAATTATGCCATGAGCTCGTAGGAAGTCTCCCATGATATTATTAAAGTATTCTGTGCCGTTGTCGGTGTGAAGGATTTGAATTTGTGTTTGAAATTGTGTTTGAATCATAGAGTGGAAGTTGATAAACACGGAACGAACATCAACCTTTTCTTTTAAGAGGTAAACCCAACATATTCGAGTGTGATCATCGATGAATGTCACAAACCATTTTGCATGATTACGGTTTGGAATTCGTGAAGGACCCCACACATCACTGTGGATCATGGTGAACGGTTTTGATGGTTTGTATGTGGATTTTGGAAATGATGTGCGTTGATGTTTTGCAAGTTCGCAGATTTCACATTGTAAATTGACTGGTCTTTTATTCAAAAAGATAGAAGGGAAGACACGTTTCAAGTATTGAAAGTTAGGATGACCCATTCTAAAGTGCCATAACATAATTTCACTATTTCTAAGGACAGACGCAGAATCACAAACTTTAAATTGACACTGTTTACTCACATCAGCCTCTTCAAAGTAGTAGAGTCCTTCACTTTCCTTAGCACTGCCAATCGTCGTCCCCGATGATAGGTCCTGAAAAACACAGTAAGATGAGAAAAATTTAGCAGAGCAATTTGAAGTTTTCGTTAACTGGCTTATAGAGAGTAAGTTGCACGATAAATTTGGGACATGAAGAACTGATTTTAGAGTGATAGAGTCAGAAATTTTAATACTCCCTTTTCCGGCTACAGATGACAGAGAACCATCAGCAATTTTAACTTTGAGATTACCGGCACATGTTGAGTATGAAGAAAATAGGTTATGGGAGCCCGTCATGTGATCAGAAGCTCCAGAGTCAATGATCCAGGGTGTACTAGACTTTGTGGTGGATGTTAGGGCTTTTAAGAAATTACCTCTATGAGCTAGTGAAGATGAAGCATTATTTGTAGAGGTTTGATTTGATGGTTGGAGTGTAGAGAACATTTTGTAGAGTTGCTCCATCTGTTCGGAATTAAAAGCACTGTTGGACCCCTTCATTTTTTCTGTTGAATAATCAACAGTTGCTTGATAGCTACGATTTCTGTTACTTTGCCTAGGTTTCCAATCAACTGGCTTTCCATGTAGGTCCCAACATGTGTCTTCTTTATGTCCGGGCTTGCGACAGTGTTCACACCAAGGTCGGCCTTTTTGTTTTAAACCTAGCCCACTTGCTACCCCTTTTTGATATAAGCCCATTCCTCCAAGCCCAACATTAGAGTAATTGGGCCCCATTCCTCCAAGCCCAGTAGCAGCCTCAGGTTGGAAATTTGATGGACCCATTTTAAATTTTGAAGGCCCATTCCCGGGAGGCCCAAACCCTTTCACAGCCATACCTGATCCTTCAATCATCGACCCAAACTCACCAGTTCCATTCATCATCACCTTCCGCCGGCTTTCCTCTCGCCTCACTTCCGCGAAGACCTCGCGCGGCGACGGTAGTGGCTGCTTACCAAGGATTCGGTAATAGGCACAATCTTCTGGGCACTTCCACTTCTCCTCCGAACTTAGGTCGAGGTCTTGCCATAATGCGGTCATCTCCAGGTAGTAATCTATCACATCCCTTTCTCCCTGCTTGGTTTGCCACAGCTTGGACTTGATTTCGAAAATCTGGGCTGCATTCTCAGAATCAGAATATGTCTCCTTCACAGCCTCCCAAACGTCTTTTGCAGTGGGTAGAAACAAGTATGTTTTTCCAATTGAGGGCTTCATGGAGTTGATGAGCCAAGCAGTCACCATGGAATTCTCCGATCGCCATTTTCGAAGAAGATTTGTGTCGGTTGAGGCTGGCATCTTAGTCTCTCCAGTCAGGTACCCAAGTTTTGATTTTCCATCAATGATTAGTTTGATAGATTGAGCCCACTCTCTGTAGTTTTTCCCGTCGAGTTTTTCTACCGTGAATTGAAAGGATGAACTTTCAATTCCTCCACTCCCGGCAGAGATAGCCTCTGTTTCTTCATTGAGAAATTCAGAGGTCATTGACCCTCTGTTATTGTCGCCTGTTTCCGTCATTGGAATGGCTCTGATACCATGAAGATGAGAACGGGAATGAAAACCAAGAAGAACGATTGCTGCACGTTTTCTTCTATATCATAATGTACAATACATGCCTCCTATATATATAGTTGAGGAAAGAAAATAAAAAGGAAAGGAAATAAATCTCTAATCTATTTACAATATTCTAACTATGGTAAATAAGATCTTTAACAATCTCTCAAATTATATTTCCTATTAATTCGAGATTTCCTACAATAAGTATTGTACGAGGACACAGCATTTATTTGCAGCAGTTCCTTACTCAACTTCTCCTATATGGAAGATGCTGAAATCGGCTAAGCCCCGGACAGAGCCATACATCGCATGGAACCTTGGTGTAGGTCAGATTTTCTTTTGACATGATTGCTGGATGGGTGAAACCACATTGGCTTCTCTATTCCCACACCGACAGCATACATTTGCGAGTGTGCAGGATTTTTTTGATGGTACTGGGTGGAACATTGGACATTTATTACTGGCTCTTCCTTCAATTATGGCGGAGCAAATAGGGGCTATATTTTTATGTGCAGATGCCCCAGATCGAATTGTTTGGCTAAATACATCAGATGATACCTTCGCTACCAAGTCCGCATGCAGCTCCTTCGTTTAGGATACCAGTATCAGATTCATACCGATTACTATGGAGGTCCATTTTGCCCATCAATGTTTCATTCTTCTGCTGGAGACTATGGCAGGACCTCATTCCAGTAGATATGGTTATTCAGGGGAGGATTGGATGTCAATTGGCTTCTCGCTGTCAGTGTTGTTCTAAGACTGAGACTATCAATCATATTTTCACTGGTAGTAGCATCTCCAATCAGGTATGACAGCATTTTAGGGATATTTTTTAGATACCTATGAGTTCAGGAGAGGGAGTCAGACAGAGATTCCAGAGATGGAGATATTCTGGACATTATGTTCGTTGTGGTCACATTCGCATTATCATTCCTCTACTGATATTTTGGTACCTATGGACCGCAAGGAATGATGTGAAGTATAGGAGGATTCGCATTGTTGTTAAACGTATCATTTGGAAGGTTTATCGCACGATCTCCTTCTTTCATATGGGAGGACTGCTTCGTGTGGTGCATTGGCGAGGAGATTTTTACACTTGCACCTATATTTGGTATTTTTATGGACCCCCCTCCCCCATCTCTCACTATTCTAGTTTGGTGGCGTACTCCACCCATAGGATCTGTCAAAATCAATATTGATGGATGCGTTAAGGATGGTTTTTAAAGTGGGGGAGGAATCATCAGAAACCACGTAGGACAATGTATTAGGGTTGTCTCAACTTTGTATAGACCATGCTTGATTTTAGAGACAGAGCTCTTGGCTATTCTTGATGGGATTTTACTAGCTCATGGACTTCGGTTTTCAGCGATTTGGGTTGAGTTTGATTCTACAGTAGCTATTCACTGCATCACTAAAGGAGGACCATGGGCTATTTAGGGTATACTCAGACGTATTACAGATATCATATCCTTCGATAGAGATATGGTTTCTTCCATTTACAGAAAAGGAAACCAGGTTGCAGATGCTCTTGCTGCGGAGGGTTGGGATCATCGACGATCTCAGATACATGGACTACATGACCTACCATGACATATTAGGGCACTAGTACAAATTGACAGACATGGATTGCCCAATGCCAGATTTTAAGTTTGTTTTTTATTTCCAATTCCTATTTTTGCCTCAATTTGCATTAGTTCTTATTGTAAAGGAAGTAGTACTTCCTCGTTTACTGCTTAAATCTTCATCATTTATTTTCATTGTAAGGGAAGTTGTACTTGCTCATTTATTGTTTTCAATTCTTTCATGTAATCAAGGTATTCATCTGCCACAAATGAGGACATATTAATAAAATCTCGGAGATACCGCCCTCCTTTAACTAAAAAAAAAATCTTCATGCAGCAACTATTAATAGAAAAGTGAATTCCCGTCGCTACCTTTGGGTGTCGAGGCACCAACTGAGGCGTCTAGGATGCTTTTTTTATCCTGCTTTGAAACTCATAAAAACTCTACATTTGGCATAAATGTGGCGACAAGTATAAATACAATAATGGAAGAACTTTTGGGGGCTTCCACACTTTGAGAGATAGAACACAATTTGGAGAATTAGAAAGCAAAATCAAGGGAGAAAAAGATAAATTAAGGGTTGAGAATCAATATTTGGAACAAGAAGAGAACTTGGTGCAAAATTCATCATCTTTTCTACATCTCAATTCAAAACCCAGTGATGCACTTAATGCAAATCTTTAGTTTATTTTTCTATTATCGTTAGCTAAGTTTTTCATTAAGGCAAATGTAATCTTTTGAGATCCTTTATTTCTTTTATTCAAAATTCAAGTTCTTTCAATATTTATGTGTTGATTTTAATTTTATATCTAATGCTCTGAATTACTTGATCATTAATTCAATGATTTGTGAATCTTTTATGAATCGAGAGGTGAATTTTAGATTTAGACAACATATTAAAGTCTAGTAATTTAATATAATGTGTAGAGATACTTATACTAATTATTGTGATCGTTAGATGAATTCTTAAAATTAATATTTCGTTTGACTAATGTTGATTTACATTGAGATATGAGATTGAATTAGTTAAATATGTTGAATGAGAACTCGAGAGGGATAAATTGAATATAATAGAAGAATTAAATCAAACGCTACATTACGTCATGAATCTTGGATTAAGACTTTAAGGTGATCAATAGATGAGATTGTTTTACCCTAATATCTCATTCCATATTTGAATTTTAAATCGATCTTTGTGTGCATCCAATTATTTTCAACTAGTTAGATCAAAAAATCACAACAAATCACCATACTTTTTTTATTTTCGTCAAATAATAATCAGAAATATTAAATTAAGTATTAAAGTATAGTCCTTGTGGGAACGATAATTCGGATTTGAAGGTAAACTATATTACTTGTTACGATATCGTCCAATTGCGATATAAGAAAAAAACACTAATCAAGAACAGTATTTACACCTCACTCTATTTACATCAATCTCACATAAAAAGTAAATGAACTTAAAAAATAAAGAAAAAAACACCAAGATTTTTTACCTTGAAGGCTCGAATGTTCATCTAAAAAGCCTATTCATCATGTTGAGCATTCATAAAAAAAAAAAATATGTTTGCCGCTCTAAATTCAGTAACACAATCAAAACGTTCAAAAATACGAGCTAATACACAGTATCAAATTTAAAAAATTCTTAGAATATAGATCTCTCTCTCGCTCTCTCTCAAAGTCTCGTCTCAACAACTTACACTAAGTAACCAGAGGTTACTATTCACCAAAAACTATATTTACACCCTTACACTCTATTTACATCAATCATACAAAAAATTGAAAATAAAAAAAAAAAAATACGAAGAAGACAAGAAAAAGAGAGTAAAAAGACAAAACAAACCCTATTTAAAACAAATAGCATAATAACCTAGCATCAACAACCACCAATATTCCACTTATCATCATCTTAGCATTTTTCAACAATATAGCTAAAGTCCCATCTTCAAAATGCGAGATTACAAGTATAGAGGCAACCGGGTCTGCCCACAATTCATTGAGTAAATTAGGTTGAGTACTTTATAAAGGAAATAAATTAGACGCTAAAACAAATTAAACCTCCCATAACTTTAATTAATACGCTTAACAAATACCCCTTCTCCATTTTTCGCCACCGCTCCATATCAATTCATATTCAATCACCATAGGTTGCCCACAATTTCACCAACAACAGTAAGATGCCCAATAAGGACATTCAAGACAACGAGATTGAGAAGGGATTAGAAAAGTGAAAGTCAAATATTCTACCGTTGACATCGAAGAAGCCATTGCCGGGGCATTGCTGCGCAGTAGATGGTGTGTGTGTCATGTCTATTATGAGGAGCTCGATAAATATAACAGGCTTTACAATTGTTGTTCACTTTGTTCCGCTTTCATTTATGTGCAATTCCTCAGCTATTTCTTTGCACATTTGATGTTTCTATGATAGGAACTAGGACTCATGTTCATCTCTGATGTGTTTTTGGCCAAAAATTCTCATTCGAAAGCTAGAAAAATGGTAGAAGAAGAGGGCAAAAATTAGAAAAATAAGAAGATTCTAGAGCTAGAAAAATTGTAACAAAAAAAAACTAAGATTCCGTTTGTTTCTCATTTTTCATCCATAAAAATGAAAAATATGATCGTTATCAATCACATCAAGTCATCAATTTTGAATTTCTATATCTTATATGGGGCCCAATAACGACTATATTTTTCATTCTTATTCTAGAATAATGAGAATCAAACGGGCCCTAAAAGAAGTTAGTTAGATGTGATTTTACCTTTGCGTTGAGCTTCTCATTCACCTTGAGAATGGAGTAATTGGCTAAGCTTTTAATTTGCTTTTAATAAATTTTTTTAGATATTAATTTATTTTGTATTGTGTTAAACGTGAATTAAGTTTTTATTATACAGAAAATGATATTGTACGCCACTTTTTAATTAAAGAGTGACATGAATCACTTTTAATAAAAAGTGACATTGTATGTCATTTTTTAATAAAAAAAAGTAGCATTTAATCACTACAACAAAAATGGTCTTTAGCAACATTTAAAAGGCAACATTTGTTGATAAATGTTGCCAAAATGGTCTTTTGGCAACATTTTCGTATGTGAATGTTGCCATAGGTATTAATAAATGAGTTTTAGCAACGTTTTTTTAAAAAATGTTGCGGTAGACCACTTTTCGCAACGTTTATTGAGTGTTGCGGAAGGTAGGACCTTCCGCAACGTTTATTGAGTGTTGCGGAAGGCAACGTTTGCCAAACGTTGCGGAAGGTCTACCTTTCGCAACGTTTGCCAAACGTTGTGAAAGGTATTTTAATCCAGTAGCCCACTTATCCTAGCCTATTTATCCTAGCCCACTTATCCTAGCCCAATTTAGAAGCCTAAACGAAATTTTAGCAACGGACAATTTCTGTTGTTATTACTGACGAAACAACAACAAATTAGCAACGGATTAATTTTATATTACTTTTATAAAATGAATATTAAATTTCCGACGGAATTGGCAACGAAATTTTTTCGTTAGTATAATTCTGTTACTAATCTGTTGGTAAAAATTTAAAAATAAAAAACAATTAATAAAATAATTACCTATGGAACAAATACTTGTTGGTAAACTTTGAAAGTAAATTTTAAAATTTTTCATTAGTATAATTTTATTACTAATTTGTTGGTAAAATTTAAAAAATTGAAAGTAAAATTTAAATCCTTCATTTCAATCCCTATTTCAATCCACAAACCCATCTACCCCTGCCACATTTCAATCCACAAACCCTGATCAGTTCTTCATCTCTTCTCGATTCCTTCTCTACTCTCTCCCGACAGCGCACGTACGTCGCCGCTATAGCGGCCAAACCCATGATTTCCTTCATCTCATCTCTGTTCCTTCTCTTCTCTCTACCGGTACTCACCTCGCCGCCACAGCAGCTTCGCTCCGAGAGCGACGAACCGCAGCGAAGCTCGAGGACGAACACGGGAGCACCGAATCAGTGGGCAAAAACTCGAGTAGCCACAGGTGGCACTCTGAGATGGACTTCGCTCGACGCCGCTGCAGCCGATGTGAACTACCTCAACTCCCAACAGCCGCTTCTCCGATGCCTCCACTCCCTACAGCCGTTTTCCGATGCCTCAACTCCGATGCGATGGCATTCCACTTCCTGGTCAAACTCCATTTCTAGATTTACTATTCTTTACCTAGTGTATTGCATCACCCGAACCATGGGCTAGCTTCAAAATTGTGTAGGCACAGTGTATTTATTTTTGCTCTGTTTTCCCTTTCTTATTTTTTTTTTTTTATTTTGATTTGTGTAAATTGTAGGAATGTTTGATTTTGTTTCTTATAACACAATGCTCTGCAATTGATTTTGCCAGACTTCAATTTCAGTCTTCCAGATCCAGTCTCCAGACTTCTTGTTTTGCTGCCTCTGTGCCTGTGAGTTTAACACATTGATTTTCAATTGATTTGTGAAGTGTGAATTGCATAATTTCTGGTGTTTAGTCATTAGTGATGTCTAGCCCAAAGAAATTTGTGGTGTGAGGTGAACAAATTGTTGAATAGCTCTTGTGGGAAATTATGGTTAAACCATTATGTTGACTTGAGATCAGTATATTATACCATGAGTCCTGTGATAAACAGTTACCAGAATATACTCTTTAACTTTCTAATAGCTTTTTCTCCAGATAATAGAATTGCATTTATAATTTATTCTCGTTGCCCTATTTAATCTTGTATGTTCTCTATTTTCAGTGATGGAGATGTATCTTCTGGAGATTCAAATAATGTTGATAGCATTGTTGCATCAATAAAAGATCTTGATATAACCCCTGAGATAATGAGATCATTCCTGCCCAAGGTCAATTGGGAACAACTGGCTTTCATGTATGTTCCTTGCCACACTGGTGTAGAATGTCAAGCAAGGTAAGATGGGTTGACTATTTTTTAACAGGAAGAACAGCATTCGTGATTTTTTTTATGCAAATGCTGCATGTGATTCTCTGGATATGTCTTGCTTAACCTTAAATCTGATCTCTTGAATAATAACACACTTAATATTAGAAGTAAAAAACTGTGAAGGAAAGGCCAGACAAGGGAAAACCTTTGGTTTAATAGGTTTGGTTGATGTTATTGAATAAATTCAGAATAGTTAGTGCAGTGTCGAAAGAATGATTGTGAGATCCATAACTTCACTGGCATCTTATTCTTGAAATTGAATTATGTTTTGCACCTTTAGTCCAATTTTTATGTAAGGAGTCCTTTTGTGTATTTTGAATGAAAAGGAGTCTCCCCTTCTTTCTTCTCTGTTTCTCAGTTCTGTTTAATACTTAGCATTATGAGCTACATATATTGTTAGAGTCGCAGGTAAAACTAAAATTATAAAGTTATAGAAACTGACAGAACAAAAGCCTTCACTGTTGGTGAATGAAAATTTTGTGGTAAGTATGATATTGTATATGTTTGAATAATTAATCCCAAGCACTTTATATGGTGTATGTGGTAATAATTTACAACGAATTTGAATTCCTTTACATTTGTGTCCAACATATTGGGCTGAAGTATTTGCTTTGCTTTCGGGTGAAGGCAAACAACAATGTCAAGTGCATTTTCCACTTTAAGATGTAAATGTTTGGTACAGAACATTTATCAGTCGAAACTTGGCAAAAATATGCATTATTTTTCCTTATAGGAGGCACTCAGGGAGACCTGGTGGGATGACAGTTGAAACATTTGATCAGCTTCAGAAAACAATACCTGAAAGAATTATTGAGCATGCTGTCCGTGGAATGCTTCCGAAAGGGAGGGTGAGTTTCTATTACTCTCTGTGACATCTCTCTCTCTCTCTCTCTCTCTCTCTCTCTCTCTCTCTGTGAACCTAGCTAAGTAGGATTTGTTTGGTAGTTTATTAAAAAGAGTACTATCAAAATATCAGTGTTTCTTATTTAGCCTTCCTGCTATTTATATTAATTTATGTACATCATCAGTGTAATTGATGTACTAAGAAAGCATAAGTCCTTCAGATTGATTCGGAAGCTGGTGATGCTGTTTTGAAACAACTGTGGCATCATAGTGATGCTATCATGTGCTGCTCTGTCAAAATGAATGTTAGTGATACCAATTTTTTTTATCCTTAATTCTTTCATTTTGCTTTTGTTTTGAGTAAAAGAGAGAGAACACTGTGTGACCAACTAACTTCTGGTTGCAGGCGTCTGCGGTTTTCACATTTGCAAAAGTTAAGGTTGCACAGAGTACAGAAAATTGGAAGTTCTTGTGCAGTTTACTGCTACAGATGAAGATTCTACTAGTAGTGGTGGAAGTAATGTTTTGAAGTCTTGGGCTATTTTAGCATGATAGGGTTGCTTAGAGTACATTTGTTTGTTGGGTGATTATCACACTGGATGGAAGTGCTTACTATCAATTGATGTATTACCATTTTGAAACTCATTTTTATTTAGGTGTTTTTGTATCACATTCTAATATTCAAGTGTATGGATTCAAAAATTTGTAATAAAATTATCAATTTTTATGCAATTTCAAAATTTGTTCATAAGGATTCATTTTCAATTTTGTCAATCAATTTGAGTAAATTGCTGTAAAAAAAGAAAAAAAAAATCCCTACGGCAACGTTTAAAAAACGTTGCCGTAGGGGTCCTACTCTACGGCAACACCTTGATTTGCAACACACGTCCAAACGTTGCAAAAGGTCTACGGCAACGTTGGCTATTTTTGTTGTAGTGAATTGGTGAACCAAGAAGCGGAGGACGGTGATTGTGTCATTTTTTGTCACTTTGAACTGATTACAACGTTTTAATATTGTTGTTCACTTTTTTTTATTTTTTGTCACCTTTTTGAGTGTGTCGCTTTTTAAATTTCTCTCAGTTTTTTTGTCACTTTCTTGAAATTTATGTCATTTTTTTAGTGATAAACATCACTCATAAAAGTGAAATACATTTAATAAAAAAGTGACAAATAACTTTGAAAAGTGTTATTGCGTCGCTTTTTTTAATTAAAACGTGACACAATATCATTTTTTTTTTTTAACAAAAAGTGACATTTTCAATTTAAAAAAATGTGACACTTGATTTTACATAGTATTTTTTACTTCCAAATTAAAAGTAACACAATGTCACTTTTTTTTTTATATAAAAAGTGACATTTTCAATTTTAAAAAAATGAGACACTTGATTTTACATAGTATTTTTTACTTCCAAATTAAAAGTGACACAATGTCACTTTTTTTTTTTTATAAAAAGTGACATTTTTAATTAAAAAAAAAAGTGACACTTAATTTTATACACTTTTTTTCTAAAATATTTTTCATATAATTTTTCAAAAAACCTCTAATTTTAGGGGTAATTTTGTTAGTTGCCCCAATTCATTTAATCACTGTGTTTGGTCTGAATTAATAATTTGGCCCGAAATTGTTAGTCACTGGAATGCTAGCCCAACAAAATTCTACAATTAATATGCTACTTCTAATATACAATTAAACAGTTGATTGCTGTAAATCTCCATATAATTGATGAGCATATTCAGTGGCTGATAATGAAACAGCAGAGATCGATGAGAGATTTAAGCAGTAACTAAAAGTTGTCAGCGAGGATCAAGAAGAATTGTAGTGAAAGGTTTCATTTTCCTTTCTGTAAGGAAGCTAATCTTTCAATCACAAGAAATCCACTTGTAAATCTATCCCTATTAATACTTATGTCTCTTATTATTTGGATTTATAATATTAGAGGGATGTGTAATGATCACGTAAAAGTTTGTCATAAATTTATAAATATATAACTTTTATTGTGTCTGAGCCTATTGTGAACAATTCAAAATTTCAAAGTTACAAGGATTGTATGATTTTGAAGATTGTATTGCTGTTAGAAGTGGAAAGATTTGGAAAATAAAATTTTATCTGTCAGCAAAGTTCATAGCAGAAAATAATAGAAAACAAAAGTAGAGCAAAGATTCAGTTTTAAGAAATGATTGGAAATATCAAATTCTAAGATTATTTTAACACATCTTTAAAGAAGGTAGAAAAGTAGAGTTTGGGCAATACAAAAGTTATCAAGTTATTCTCTTTCGCTTAAGAAGGACAAATGTGACTATAGATTTCTCATTAGGTGTCAACCGAAGTGCAGACTCTTCTAGTTTCTCCGCAAATCTGTTGAATAGTTCATCCATGATTTTGCTTCCAAAGTGAATCTGCAAGAGTCTTTCAGACACTACTCTTATGGACATGGCATATAAATTGGGGCTTGGAGTTGTGACATGCTTTGGGGGATTCTTCAGTATCTCCATTCTTTTAATATGGAAATCTTGATTTCTTTGTATTAAGGCATTGAATTCATTTGGATGTGTGTAGTACACAGGAAGTTGAACGAGTCTACCTTGGCCACATCAATTAGTCCCTGGAAAATGGGGAATATTAATGACTCGTTTGATAAGATATACAGTGATAGTATTTAAAAATGAAAAAATAAGAAAAATATTATTTATTTTTTAGCGTCTAGTCATATCTAGTATTGTTTACCCGCTTGGCCAAGTCTAGGATGGATGACTCCAAAAGTTTGACGGTAGTAAAGTGATATTAGAGGAGTCGTTAAAATTAGGGACAGTTGGAACGAGAAGTGCCATGAGGCCTCCACAAACCAAACTCTTGTGGCCTTGCTTTCAAGAATGAGTCCAAGTCCTTTGCAAACTGGAGTGCATAAGCATTGAACACTTCTTTTTTAGCTTCATAGTAAAAAATTTCCCTCGACTCCACGCAGAAGACAATAGATCTACCACTTCTTTTGGTACTTGAGAAAGCCAGTTGAGTCCACAGCATGAATAACTGAAGTGAAGAGAAGCCTTAGGGAACAATCGTGATACAGGAGGATCCGAGTCAGATAATGCCGAGTTGTCCGATAGCTCGTTGATGGTGCTGAGGTACCATGAGTTGGCGGATCAGCGCAAAAATGACAAGTAATCGAAATGTTTTTGAATTGGAACAGTTTTTGGACACGTTTTGATATTTTGGCCATAACTTTGGCTACGGTTATCAGAATCGCGCTTATGACCCCTATTTGAAAAGCTCTTTTCGGCGCGCATGTCGTGGTCACCTAGCTTTGCTTGTTGTGCATCGATTTCGATGGCAAAATCCGATGTTTTCCTTTCCGAATCCCCAATTTTAGTTATTTTTTCCTTTTTTGGTAATATTTCATTTGTCTTTTTAAAAGGGATTATGAACTCGATTTGAGCTAGATTTTTGGGATATTATTTCTTTTGTTACGCACTTTCTTTTGGTATGACTATTGGGATTTTGCTATTTTTGATAAAATTTCGATAATTACGATTTTTTTAGCTATATAGACCGGCTTGTGGGCTGTTTTCGGATGGTGAATGAAATAATAAAGAATTCTCTTGTTTTTTTTGACGTTTTCTCTTGTATTCTTCCCTGTGAATTATCTGCTATAACCAACTTTCAAAATAATCGCTATTCTGCCCAACGTCAAATCGACCGTGAAATGAACCATGTACTACAGCTGCATACTATTGTCTTTCAGGTGGATGCAAAGCAAAAAGAGTGTTGAAATCATTACATGTTTTATCATTAAAGAAGACTTGAAATTCAGGGACTTCATTAGAAGCTATACTTTTGTTTCAAACTTTTTGCATATTGCTTCAACTATAGTTTGTATTGCCACAAATGTATTAGGTCCCGTAGAGCAACCGAAATCTACAATGCAAAAAGTACTAGAGAAATGATCGATGTCAAATTTTGTGATAATTTATTTTGCAGCTTCAATTGCTCTTCTTTGCACAAAAATCAGATTATTAACATTAGATATTTTATCTATAGGAAGAAACAACACTTATGGAGACTATTTTTCAGAAAAAGTAAAACCTGAATACTAACAGAAATATTCGTAAAGAAATAATTTTCATTTATATAGTAATACCGTTATCCAATACTGAAATAACATAATTTTAATTTGATCAGTACATTATGCAGATCAGAATAAACTCAAACAAATAATCATCAAACTGAAAAAAAAGTATTAGTTTCAATATCTTGTTTATATATCTAGTGAACGTTAAGCAGTTTCAAGCATTCCATTGACCCTAAAAATGGAAATGTACTTGGAAAAATGAGTTCTTAGCATAGCTTTGATATCCATCTCCTCCATTCATGGCCTAGAATTGATCTGCAAGCATCTTGTCTCTCTCTCACTCTCTCTACAAGCATATATCAATAACCATTCTCCTAGTTTTCCTTTTATAGAGCAATAGCCAAGGGATGTCTAGTTTTGTGTTTGGCATGTGAAAGGCGTCGGGTAGCAAGGTTGGGATAATTTTTTGGCTTGAGCAATGCTGCAAGTACAGGGAATTTCAACAGAATTTTGATAGGAAAACACTTGGCGAATTTGCATTGGAAGGAAAAAAAAAGCATGCCAACAGGGTGCTAACGTGTTCTGTTGAAATTCCCTGTAGCAGCTTTCTTCTTTTGGCTTTTCGAAGTATCTAAGAAATGCAAGTTCGACCCTAACAACACTTAGAGGGGGGTGAACAGGTGTAATATGCGGAATTAAAATCTTATTAACTAATTAGCAACAAGTCACTAATTAATTATCTTTAGATGGTTAATTATACAGTCAGTTTAATTCTAAATTTAAATAATACAGATCATTCATTCGTAATATAAAGCAGTAAATCAAACAACAGAATGATCACGAAGAAATCCAACTGGGAAAAATTCCGGCCACTTTGCCGGTCAATCCACTATAAACGACTTTAACAACTTAAAGTCTACCAGACTAGACGACCCGTTCTATCTGATCACTCAACTGCACTCCTCATAGCTTTCCTGCACCAATCCTCAGCTACTGTTGTCAAAGTTTTCCGTGGAATTTACTACCCTACAGCACTCCAAGCCTTATAAATTCGTCTATTACCCATGGATCACGAAGAACAACCCGTTCTTCACAGATTGGAACTCTAATCGCTTTTCTCGATCTTTAGCAGCTCTGACGGATATGCAGGAAGTTTGGTTTTTGGTATTTGGATATTAGATTTGATATTTTTCTTACCAAAACACTCACACGAAATGAATGTTGAATGATGGAATGATTAGATCTCTCAATGATGAAACTCTCTCAATTAACAACCTTAGGAAAAAAATGTTCTATACGTGTTCTAGTATAAATGATAGGTCAAGAAATCAATGGGCCAAGACAAAAGCTTTTAAAATGCGAAAATAAAATTTTCCCTCGTATAAAGCTATCGCTCGAGCGAAGAGCCAGCGATAGTGCTTCGCTCGAGCGAAGGAGGGGCGACAGTCCAGCGAAGCAGTTTCTATTTTTATAGCTCGAGCCAACCCTTGGCGACAGTCTATCGAAAATTCGCGTCCTTTTCCTCCTTATTCCAAACTCGAAACCTTAGACATATTTAACTAACTTTTAAACAATTTGTACATTACTCCTTGAAATTTGACACTCTATCAAATTAAGTCCTTTTGTTCACAGATTTAGCCAATTACAAAATCAACTAAAACCTAACAAACTCTACATTATGCATTCTATGACAAAACACTAATATATGTCAAGGCAGTAATAAAATAAAAGTTACAGATTCAAAATAATGACACAACCTAAACTACAAACTGTCTTGAACGAACTCTACAGTACCTGTTTCCTGAAATAGACAACTCAAATATCAGTGTAAAATGTGTGGAAAACAGTATCAAAGATAATCACAGTTCAAACAATTCACTTGTAGGCATCATTTAAGCAATTGTAATTCAAATATCATATTTTTCAGTTTTAAATCACAAGCTAAACTAAGACATAGTATCAATGCAACCTAACATACAAAAAACGAAACATTGACACTGTAAAAATATCAAAAACTTAATTTATCAAACGGTTAATTATATCCAGATATTCGATAGACACATCATGTAAGCATAATAAAACCATCTGCTATCAACTCTCCCCCTATCAACAAAAATCTAAAACTAATACTGCCCATCAAAAACTACTCCCCCTTTTTGTCACAAAATGACAAGAGAAAGCCAGGAGCTAAGAGGCATCGGTAGCATCATCTAAATCCGTCCTCTTCTCGGAATCAGCATCAACATCCCAATGGCGGCGAATCCATCGAAGCTCACCCTGTAAGTATCCAACAGCACCTTGAAGTGTAGCAAACTCGATAGTATGTCATCCATTGTGGCACGTAGCTGGGCAATATCCGCCATTATACGAGCCCGCTGACTCAGAAGGAAGAGGACTCGAAGGAGAAGGTACTGACACAGAAGGAGGAGGAGCCGAAGAAGAAGATGGAAAATCGATGGACTCAGGAGCAGTAGAAAAGGAAGGGAATCCGAAGGATCAAAAGAGAATAGGTCATCGATAGGATCATCCAGCACAGTCGGATCAGACTGAGGCTATGCGAGCTCAGAGGGCGATAGCAGTATGGCCAATCGACCGAGAAACCCGTTGTAGAACCCCCTCGGGAAAAGTAGCTCCTAATGCTGTAACTAACCTATAGTTGAGACAAGCATAAAGTAGCCCAACCCGAGTCTCCGTGGTCCTGAATGCCCTCAAGATCTGCTGGCAAATAAAATAAGGCAGATCAATAGAGTCGCCATGTAGCAGGCATACAGGAACTGGCCACAGATTAGTGTACACAATACGCAGCAAAATCTGTTGGTCAGTGGGTAAAGATCCAGTGCGCATTGCACCTGGACCACCCTCCACCGATGTGTTAAACACCGTGGATTCGACTAAAGTGTCCGAAGGAAGTGTATCAGGAGTCAAGTAAGGAAATAGGGGGTGGACGACTCGAGAAATGTGAATGAGACTCGAAATGACGTCAGAAGTGATCCAAATAGTCTTACCCCAAAGAAAAACCCTAAATAATGAATCACTAACATCATGGATGTTAGCATAGAACTTGTGTACTAATAAAGATGGAGAAGGTGTCAAATCAACAAGAAGTGGTTCACAGCCTCGGGAAGAGAAAATAACAGTGAAGTCGAGAGACAATTCAGACATGATGACCTCGCGCTCAAAAAGTACGGGGCCCTGGAGAACTATGACCCGAAAACATCCTGAGCCACAGCAAAAATGAACCTAGTTCAACTTTAAGAAGTCGAAATACTAGGAGTGGAACTAGAGGTGCCTGCTCTCTTGGGCGACATCTGAAAGAATAGAATCACAAAACCATTAAAACCTTGACAAACAATGGATGAACTCATAATATGCACGGCATGCATGAATGCACATGAAACGAGGCAAAGGAAATGACATGCAACGCGCCCAATAGTGAATGTATGATGACATACAATGATGCCTAGATGGAAGTGACGTGAAAACATGACATGTGCCGTGATGTATAGACATAGGGACATCGTGCCTAGACGGAGTGACGGAACGATATGACATGGTGACTTGACGTCACCATGCGATGCTAAACCAAACATAACCAACACAAAGACACTCCCCCAATCAAACACCCTGATATCAACAAACGACCACTAATGCCAAACTCCCATTCCCAAGTTTGATCAACCAATGAACTGCCTTGACTTGAAACCAAAATTTACTCCAACATACTCATCCCAATGTTTAAACAGGAATCACAACTCACCAACATCACAATCAACACACAAACGCATCGAAGTACATCAATGAACAACAATGCACAATGAATCATGCTAAAATTATGTCCAAACAACCAAGAACTTCAATGTGAGGTTTAAAACCGTGCAAAAGTGATGGTGAACTATCACATGGCCCTAAACATGCTGTGCAATGTCAATCATTCACTCAAGAATGGCCAAACAATGGAAAAATTCAACGAAAACAGCAAAAAAGGTGAAAAACGACAAAAATGAACAATTACATTTAAAGATTGAAGTTTGAATGAAATAACACGTTCAAAGAAGTAATTGAAGTGTTAATAGAGTGGGCAATCTTCAATTTTGACTTAGGTGATGAAAAATGTGGAGAAATCAAAGGAAGAATGGAGAAAAATGTGTGAAATCCTTAAAAATAGCTTTAAAATTCAAAATAACGGGTTGTCGGTCGAGCGACCCTCGAGCGATAAGAGAGCGAGATAGCTTCTACTGCTGTCGCTCGAGCAAGTTCTAGTGATAAGCTATCGAAAATGCAATTGACAGAAGTAGCACTCCATATTAAAAAATTAAGAAAAATAGCACCAAAAAACTTCAATTGACAAAATTAGCACTCCTAATTTAACCAATTAAGAAACATAGCACCAAAAGTCTTTAGTTGACAGAAACAGTACTAAAAAAAACTTAAGAAAATAGCACCAATTTTTTTAAAAAATAAAATAAAACGTCAATATAAACAACTCAAGCTCTCGACACTTCAATAATTATAATCAAGCATGCAAGCACAAGTCGAGCAAAATCAACAAGACTTTCCCATATACGCAGTTAAATTCAAGATGGAGTAAAGTGTATAAATGACTTATGTGTAATGTGTTACTATTTTCTTGTGAAAACGACTCCAAACCTTAAATTTGTGAGAAAGAACGTGAGAAATATCACTTGTTAGATAAGTATGATCCTACTGATGAAAGTCAAACCTGAATAATGTTTAGAACATAAACATGAGCTCAAATATGTGATAAGTTTTATTTTCTCCGCCTGAATGTTAGCATAAAGTATTTTTACCATTTTTCTCGTAAATGGCATCTTATGTGCAGATCATATCCATTAAGCGACCAAATTGACCCATGTAATGAACGTTAGGCCGGTTAACCTAAGTCAGAAGACCATAGGCACCAGGTTATAAGAAACCCCCGAGCTTAATTACTCAAGTCAACTAGGTTTCGAACAGAGTATAAGATGAACCAATTAAATACTCATAGTTTTTTTTATTATAAATGCATCAATGCAGGGAGACTATCACAAGCCAAGGTTATCTAAATGTAGGTCAATTCATGTTCGAGGTCACCCTACTAACACGTGACTGTCATCCCAAATCTCACACACCCGGTTCAAACTCATTCACAAGATCATAGTTTGTGCGGTGTAAATGATTACATGATAACACATATACTCAGTACTCCATAGTAAACCGAACCAAGCAAAGCAAATCACAGTGTAAAACAAATAATTGCTTACTTGGTCATACATAACATGTTTAAAATCATAACAGTGTGTCATATGCCAAAAGAGACAAAATTTTTGTGTATATATATATATATATATATATATATATATATATATATATATATATATATATATATATATATATATATATATATATTAAATGCTTAAAGCAAGTAAATGCAGAAAAAATAGGCACAATCAAAATAATAAAAAATGGCATGCACGAATGAATGAACACAGTAGACAACACATGCATACATCTAATCGCCAATTTAGGGTAAAATTTGAATGCCCTTACCATGAAGAGCATGACCATTACAACCTACGAGGTCACTCCTCTTGACCTAAATTATCTTAGAAGCAGAAGATGATTGAGTTAATCGAGTCTTCATCTCAGTTAAGTGGCTAACATGATTGGCAAGAATGTCAACCTTGCTAGTGAAATCCAGATTCTTGTTACTAATCCCTCGGTTACGACACCTAGGTTTGATGTGTTCCAATACACCACATTGGTGGCAAGTGGGAATGAACTACGGTCCAAACCTGCTCAGTAGAGGTTGCCGACGAGTGGACGATTGACCCTACGCTGTGCGGTTGGTACTGATCCTATGGCATGCTTACCTTTGGGTCTCGAATAGGCAATCTCACGAGTTTTGTTTGTACCAGGAACGAACGTGGTCTTAGATGTACTCACAGTAGCATTATGGTTATGAACATAACCCAGACCATGCCTGTCACCCGCAGGCTTTTTCATCCCAAGCAGAGTGTCCAGCTTTTGCAAACCACTCATAAACGATTGAAGTTGAGTAGTAGATTTATCAAGATCAGTAGTTAATGATTTAACTTTAATTTCCAAGTTTTCATTAACCAACTTCAACTCACTCAATTTTCTCCTTGAGTCCCGAAGGTCACCTAACAGTTTTTCACGTTCAAGTTTAAGTTCGTTCACTTTTTTCAAGACGGCTTTATTGACCTTTTTAATTTCGAGACTCTCCACAAACAATTCACGATAAGACTCGTGAATGTCATTCTCTTCATCAGACTCTTCTTCAGACCGTTCACTCGCATTTTCTCTTTCAACATTTTCAATCTTACGATCAGGTTCGATTGTAGCAATCAAGGTGAAGGCCATGAATTTTCGATCATCCTCACCACCAGATATCTCATTCTGAGAGCTAGACTCTGACTCCTCATCACTCATGATCACAACTAAGGCCTTACGATGTTCTATACCTGAACACCTCTTCAAATTTGGACATTCACTCCTAATGTAACCATACCCCTTACACTCATGGCATTGGACAGATTGAGATTTCTTAACGGGAGTCCTAGAGGTGTTATTCTCATGCCTACCTCTCGAGAGTTTACTATGGACTTCACTATTTTGCTCCTGAGGCATTCTTCTATTTCTCATAACCTGCTAGAATTTTTTAACGAAATAAGCAATTTCGTCATCTCTAAGGGTCTCAGTATCAGTGGACTCGCTTTCAGCTTCTCTGACAGTGTTCATGGTGATGGATTTTTGTTTCTTAGGTCGTGCAAAGGTTAATTCATAAGTTTGGAGGGATCCTACGAGTTCTTCCACTTTAATGATATCTAAGTCCTTACTTTTTTCAATTGCAGTAACCTTAGGTCTGAACCTCTCGAGCAGTGATTTGAGGACATTCCTAACAATCTTTGACTCGGGAATCCTCTCACCTAAATTAAAACTTGAATTGGCTATGTCATTTAGTTTAGCATAGAAACCATCAAACGTCTCATCATCAACCATCCTTATTTCTTCAAACCTAGTAGTCAACATCTGCAGTTTAGAGTTCTTAACAGTTTTAGTTCCCTCATGTGTGGTTTCTAAAATATCTCAAACATTTTTAGCAATTTCACACATCGAGACTCGCCTAAACTCTTCAGTAGATACAGCCATGCACAGGGCATGTAAAGCTTTACTATTCTAGTTGCATTCATCGAGATTGGTTTTGGTCCACAGAGATATGTCAGTGAGTGTGACTACACCAGCAACAATTGTTGAAGGTGGAGCCCACCCACTTTGAACGTTAATCCAAACACGTCCATCCATAGATTTAAGGAAGGTTCTCATTCGAATTTTCAAGTAGGCGTAGTTGCTTCCATCGAAGAATGGAGGCCCAGATAAAGACTGGCTCATCTAGACTTTAACAAATAAGGGTCAAGAATTGATGTAAGGCTCTGATACCAATTGAAAGTTACGCAGGTTCGATCCTAACAACACGTAGAAGAGGTGAATAGGTGTAATATACGAAATTAAAATCTTATTAACTAATTCGCAACAAGTCGCCAATTAATTATCTCTAAATGGTTAATCATACAGTCAGTTTAATCCTAAGTTTAAATATCATAGATCATTCATTCGTAACATAAAGCAGTAAATTAAACACCAGAATGATCACGGAGAAAGCCAACACGGAAAAACTTTGGGCACTTTGTCAGTCAATCCACTATAAATAAATTTAACAACTTGCAGTCTACCAGACTAGATGACTCGTACTATTTGATCACTCGACTGCACTCATCACAGCTCTCTGTGGATCCCGTGCTCTCCTACACCAATCCTTAGTTGCTATTGCCAAAGCTCTCCATGGAATCTGCTATCCTGCAGAACTCCAAGCCTTGTAAATTCATCTATCTTTCGTGGATCACAAATAACAACCCATTCTTTACAAACTGGAACTCTAGTCGCCTTCCTCGATCTTCAGCACCTCTGACAGATATGCAGGAAGTTTGGTTTTTGGTATTTGTCTGATGTTTTTCTGAGATGTTTTTCTGACCAAAACACTCACACAAGATGAAGGTTGAATGATGGAATAATTAGATCTCTCAATGATGAAACTCTCTCAATTAACAACCTTAGGAAAAAAATGTTCCATACGTGTTCTGGTATAAATAGATAGGTCAAGAAATCAATAAGTCGAGACAAAAGCTTTTCAAACGCGAAAATAAAATTTCCCGTATAAAGCGTCGCTCGAGTTTGCCAGGGACAGTGCTTCGCTCGAAATAAGGAGGAGCGATAGTCCAACGAATCAGTTTCTGTTTTTGTAGTTCGAACCAACCCTTGGCGACAGTCTAGCGAAAATTCGCGCCTTTTTCTTCATTGTTCCAAACTCGAAACATGGATCTATTTAACTAACTTTTAAACAAATTGCACATTACTCCTTCAATTTTGACACTCTATCAAATTAAGTCATTTTGTTCACAGAATTAGTCAATTACAAAATCAACTAAAACCTAAAAGTATCGTGCAAAAATAATAATTGAAAATAATATTTGAATAAATAAACAAATATATATATGTGTGCGTGTGTGTGTGATCCCTTTTCTAACGCTAGAGTATTTGAATGAGATACAAAGGTACTTAACATAATATTATAGTCAATCAAAATATACCAAAGTTGTAAGTCTGATGGCCACCCGATTGTGCACGAATATAACTTTGATTTACAATTAAATCTGATTTATAAGACATGCATATTTAAGTTCAGTTTAAAGTGCAGATTTAAAAGATTTATACATATTAATACGCAGCAAAATAAACAATTGCTAGACTGTTAAATAATTACTTTTGCTAAATATTATTGTAATAATATCGAATTTACTTGTGCAGCATGTTTGACATAAATGATACGCCATAAATACGGTGACACAATGTCCTTCATGCTATTCTTAATCATAATTAGACTAGATGCCGGATGTGTGGATACTTAAATAACTACCTGGCAACTCAGATCGATAGACAGATTTTTGGTTTTAATCAAGATAGATCAAGGGCGCGTCGGAACGGTCAGTAGCTGTTTAGTCTCATCCAACATAAAAGTCTCCTTGTACTTCTTTTTTTTATTATTATTTTTTTTTCCATTATTAGGAAAAAACAGAGAGTAAAGAGGAAAGAAAAATCATTGCTCTTATGAAAACCTCCCTTATTTTTTATATTATTCTTTTGGGACATTGGAGTTCCATTGAGATTCTGCATAGAATTGGGCAGGGCGATAAATTTGCCATATATTACATCTATGTTAATGTAGAAATTAGAATAAAGCTGGAGTCAAATTCTAGTATTATTTATTTATTATTTGGTTTGTTTATATAATTAGGGGTCTAATAAATATGTTGTTAAGAGCTTAGGGACCTAGGGTGCAATTTCGACTTACTTGGTGATTAAGTTTTGCATATTAGTCGCAGAACAATGCTTTTGTCCTGGTATTTTTATTCCGATTAAACTATAAAATATGTGATTTTGTTCCAATTATTGGCTGAGTTGGTATTCGTTACAATCGAAAATTTTGTGATCAATATCCGGTATTTAGTAATCTTATTAAGAATTAACGAACAAGAAATTCATAATTCCACGATATTCTTTGTAGATCAACATGTTTTTAGTCTCGTTCGTTGTGTTTTTACGATTTGCCACATTCTTGTGATGTTGACTCTCGGGTTTGAAAAGCCAAGGTCTGGAAACTCTTTTGTGTGCACACAAAGGTTGTGCTATATGCACTAATAAGTGCATTTTATGTGCTTATTCGAACTTTGATTCTTATTTATTTATCATTAAATTGAGCGAATAACTATTTAATATAGGTTAAATTATGTTTATTGTAGGTAAAATTTGGATTGGACAAGTTTGGATAAAATTGGATAAAATAATAAAGTCTTGAAGTTGAGGACCTTCCATCCAAATAAAAAGTTATGGGATGAACAAAAAATAAATGTGAAGGACCAAAGCGCCATAAACTGAAAAAATTCCAACTCTTATTGATTTTCTATTTAGACTCAAATTCTACGGGGACTCTTTTCTAGGGTTATTGCAGAATTCTATAGATAATTTGAATTATTCTTTTTTATGGAACATACAATTTTAGAGAGAAAAGAACATAGAACATCAGGATCAAAGGGCAAAAAACTAGTTTTTGAAGATTTTTGGGATTGAAGACGATGTAAGTGCTATGCTCATCAATTTAGGTTGTAAACACTTTTAATTTGATTAATACATTTAATTTATGGTAAGATCTATTATTTAATTGAATTGTTATTCTGATAAACTATATTAATAGAGTTTATAGATTCAAATCCTAGTAACTTGTTAATCACAAAGAGATGTGAAAGTGAAAAACAAATTATATTGATTGAATCTTAAATTATCCGTGGTCGTAAGTAATAATGAAATACGAATATCATTATTACGGTTACAATAGCACATGTGGCATTTCTCACTTATGAAGTGAATAGCTGACAAACTAAAATGTAGTGATATTTAAATGGATGCATGAATGTTTTGTTATAAGAACAAGACATTGAAAACCCACTAGAGAGATTCCATATAGATAACTATCTGAGTGTCAGTAGTTAATATCTAATGTTCGGTAGTCCAATTAATCATTTGACTTAAAGCCATCATAGTGCCTTATACGAGAACATGTATGCTTTGATGTTGTTGAATATTGCTTAGTCAAGAGTCGTTAATAAAACATCGTCGGCCATGTCAAGAATCATATGAAGGTTGTGAATGATCAATAAAGGATTGGCTACTCTTAGATGTAAGCGATTATGATCAACATTTCATTCAATTAAGTTGATAATGAAATTTTTGATCAAGATATACTTATAAGTCAAAAAGAGTTTTCAATTTACATTGACTTAAGAGTGAGATAAAGATATGATCGATAATCGAGATTGATACACTTCCGTATCTCGTGATTTATCGCATCTTATTGATTAATGGATTATATTTTCATGATAAACGAAAAAATTTGGTTTGTTATATCACGGACATTTTTCGTCACATGTATTGCCCAAACGCATTACTAGATGTTAATCTGGGACGAAGATAAATTAAAATGGAATTTAATTTATTGATTTTAATTATATCAAAATAATAATTCATATCGTTAGATATCGTGATCGGAAACTTAATGGGTTCCACAAAAGTAGAACTGAAAGAATAAAATGTACAAATTAATTAATTGACAAGTGTTGGAGAATTAATTAATTAATTAGTTTGCTTATTAATGATCCAAGTTTAATTAATTAGATTAATTAAGCACTGGACCAGATTGAGTTTAAGTGACCGATCAAGTCTACTTGGACTTTTATTAATAAGTTGTTAAGGTTGAAAAACATAATACAATTATTATCTTACTAACACAAGGAAAGAGAAATCATGATTCTTTCATTCTTGTTCCCTCGCAGATCATGATTATTCTTCGCAGAATTAATTAAAAGTATAATTTTTATCACAATTTCTATTAAACACAAAAAAGATCATTGGTGAGAATTGAAATTATTTTAAATTATTTTAAGCATGATTAAATAAATTCCCAATAAAAGATTCTTGATACAATATCCAATTTCTTCCTTCATTAAGATTTCAAAACCCAATTCTGAAATCTATATTTTTTCTTTAATTAGTATGAGTAGCCAAATTATAGTTTGGACAAATAATGGAATCTATATGTGACATTTTACTGTGGTCGTTACATGAATTTGATTAGCAAAGAAATGGTGCTTAAACTGAAATTCCACAAAGTGTAAGGACAACAATGCCTGGTTCAAGCTACCATGATCAATCATACACCAAAAGTCAAGTTTGAGACTATATGGGATTGCACATAGGCATTTTCCCATGTATTATCTTTAAAAAAAAAATTAGGGTTAACGGACCATGTTTGTCGCAGGTTAGTAGCGGATTTGCAATATATAGCAACTTCAATTTCAAATTTTCTTCTATGTTTTCATACAAATCCACCCAAAAACTCCTCAATCTTAAAAAACATAAATATGACATCAAATTCAAGTATTAAACGCAATATTTATCAATCATATTCAAACTATTATATTCAAAAATCAAAGTTAAGATTTTTAGAACCCTAATTTTTCTAAAATTGGAAATCTTGAAATTTGACTGCATTGTTTAAATTAATTTTGAAGGAAGTGATTATCTAAAAAGCTGCCAAAAGCTAAAAATAAAAAAAAAAAAAAATATATATATATATATATATATATATATATATATATATATATATATATATATATATAGATATATACATAAATGATCTAATGAGCACCGGTGCTCATCTTATCTTAAACACTAATGAGTTGGCACATTAATTCATTGGTGGATTGGAACTCACAAAATCTTTATCCACCAATGAATTAATGCGCCAACTCATCGGTGCTTAGGATAAGATGAGCACCGGTGCTCATTAGATCATTTCTGTATATATATATACACACACACACACAAGAAGTTTTTCCGTAAAAACCAAAATTTACTTCAACTTTGGGGGTTGTTCAAAATTAGAATTTTTGGTACAATTTAGTAATTGAATGATGGAGTTTAGAGCTAGGATAGTTGATGGAGTTGATTGTTGTGGATTGAATGCATAAATCGGGTCTAAACACTTCACAAAATTTATTTAATTCAAAGGAAATTTGTTATGAAGACAAAATGTTCTATGAAATTTTCCAATAACTCAAAGATGATATTTTTGCATTGAATTCGCACTGCACATTCATATATTGGCATATAACATATTTGTGCGAAAAAATCTACACTTGAATTGAAATTGGGACAATTTTTACGTGAACGTAACAAGGGGCATTCATGGGTCCCCTTTCTGCATTGCTTGCGTCCCCTTTCTGCATTCCCTTATTTGTCTTCCCTTTGTTTCCTATTTTTGCATACAAATTTGGTGTGTTTAAATATGATTCATTGATTATGGCTTACTTACGTATTCCATGATCTTTCATTGTAGGAAAATATGCCATAGAAAATGTAAGGCACCTTCAAAGAAAGAAGAAAGGAAAAGGGTCATGCTAGTTGTATAACTGATGTTGACAACCACTCACATGGGGGTCCCTTTTTTTTTTTTTTTTGAATTTTTTAAATATGCGGACACCGCACACATGTGAGAGGTTGTCAACCGAGGTGGTACAAGTAGAATTTCGAGCATAAATTGCTCTACGTTGAGGACAATGTAGAGGTAGTTTAGTTAGTTTGCTATTTTTTTTATTAGTGTAATATAAAAAAAATAAATTTTATTTTGTCTTTGCGTAAGTTGGATAGCATTGTCGATATGAATATGATTATTTGTAATTGTTTATGATGTATAAATTGTGAATAATGCATTTTTTCTAGTTTGATACTTTGTATTAGATCGCATTATATTGAGCACCATAGTCATGATAATTATTTTGAATCTTTTGGGTTGGGTATATTGATAATATGTGTTGAATTCGTATTGAACTTAGGTTAATAAATCAAGATCATATTATGTAGCAAAATCACTTAACCTATTGAAATGATTGTTTTGGGATGGTTGATCCGATATTGTGAGCTATTTAGATAACTTTTAATTTCGTGCTTGTTGAATATTTGGATGAAATATTTTTTTGCTAACAAGTAGAATCTATGTGGTATCTATATACTTGGTTTTGATTTCAATTAATCATCCAAAAAATAAAGATATTGCACTAGTAGTAGCAAGTAGAAAAAAGTTATCTACATTATTATGTGAAACTAGTATCGAGTAATGTGATCTTATTCATCACCAATATCTAGGAGACTATTTATTGGGGAAGAAGGTTGCATGCAATGTACAATGAAAACTAAATTTGAAAACCAAATAAAATATCCAAAATACATAAGAAATGACACAACAAAGGAAAAGAAAAACACACAAAAGTATGTTGAGGCAGTGACAATAAACTATAAGAACTATTTCTACCCAACAAAATCTTGGACACTTAATTGGAAATTTAGACATCGGGTGAGAGTTATATCCTTGTTGAAGCTTGGATTTTGAAACGTTTAAATCATGTGAGACTCATCATATATCGAGATAATGACTCTCATTCGTGAAACCCAACCAAACTTTAGTGAGAAATGAATGAGTTTTGAGATAATCAACCTTAAAATAAACATCCCGAGAATGTGACAGAAAAATAAGTTTGTGTATGTGCATCGAGAAAGGAATGAGTGTTGTGGTGATCAATCTTAAAATAAACACCCCAAGTATGTGGTTGAAAAATAAGTTGTGCATCACTCATTTAAACAATCAACCTTAAAATGTAAGTATGTGATTAAAAAATAAGTTAGAGTGTGTGAATCCAACAAGAGAAAAAAATTTGGCTATTGGAGGTCAAAAATAACCAACCAAAAGGCTCATGATGAATAGATAGACTATGCACACACACACATTGATCGATCATTGACCAAGTGAGAATTAGTTTTATTTGCATTACTTATAAACATATTATGAATTCTTTGATGATTTCAAATACATCATGCAAGTTTGGCAAAGTTATCTAATGCTTATATATTTTTATATGCATGTGTGTTTATTAGATAGCATTGCTCGACACTAACAAGAGTTTAAATTTGGAAATATTTGATAAGTCCATTTTATGTGCTTATTCGAGTTTGATTCTTATTTATTTATCTCCATTTGAACTAATAACTATTTAATTTAAATTAAATTATATTAATTGTAGGTAAATTTTGAATTGGATGAAATTTGATTGAAGCAGTACAAAATTGAGGAATTGGGAACTAAAATAATCAAGACTTGAAGTTAAGGACCTACCACGCAAATAATAAATGACCAGGGAGATTTCGAGATTGTGTAGCCAACATAACCCTTCGATGATCTCAGATCACTGCCCCAGTCCCAAAAGTACCATCTCCATCCACCATCAAGGCATTAGTATTGAGATTGAGGTTTCCTTCCACCAGTTGGTACCACCCATCAGTATCTATATTGTATTTGTATTTTTGTTTTAGAAAAACCATGGTAAACAAATTCTAAAACACTAATGAAATGATAGAAGAAAAAAAAAAAAAAGCATACATACATGCATATATCAAACGTTATCATGATTGTAGTAGGGGGCAGAGCCAGCACCCTACAAGGTGGCACAACCACCATGTTGTCTCCGTCAGAATTTATAGAAGGAATACAGACTTGTAGAGCTTCCAATCGTTGTGAACAGGGGCGGAGCTAGTTCGTTGAACTAGGGGGGTCCCGGAGTTGAAGGGGTGGGGGCCCACGGGGGCTACCCCCGAAATTTCTTTTTAAAACATTATGTGTTAAAATGAGGAAAGTTGGTACTTTGTGATTGAGAAAAGAAACAATAGAACATAAATTAATGTACGAAGACTTAACAAAAAAATCAAGAAAGTATAAAAGAAAATACTAATCTTTAATTTAGCAAAATCATATCTTATTACAAATGTTCCTTTCGAGTTCTCATACTTTGAGAAATTAATGTCAATGTCAAAAGCTTTTATAATAACGGGAATACTTCATGTCTTTTTGTTACAACCCACTTTTGTGCAAGTTCACAAAGGCCTTGTAATCCTACAAATTCTGGATTAATTAGGAGATAACTAAAAAAAAAAATTGAGCCCAAAAAATTAAAAAAAAAATTTGTCAAAAAATTGGGGGGGTCCAGGCCCCCCCCCCCCCCCCCACCTACGCCCTGGTTGTGAAGTGAAGAGCAAGGAAGATGGGGAAAGATGAGTTTGTTGTGCCATTTTTTTTAAGTTGTTGGCTTTTTGTTGAGTCGGGTTTTTTTTTTTTCAAAAAAAAAAAAAAAAAGTTAGGTCCATTACCATATCCCATAGATATGCGGGCTGCAGTTAAGGTTAAAACATTGCTGTAACACATTGCCCCAGCCCCATCCATATGTGACAGAAACAAACTAAACCTATAATCCTATCTCTGATTCTAAGCTCCCTCCCTCAGCCACGACACGATGACGCCACTACTTGATGCTTGTGACTTGCTATCATCGAAGTCGTTTCTCTGCCAGACCGCCACTGTCGACCATCGCGGGCTGTGAGTATCTTTTTTTTAGTTCATTTTGATGCCATTTTAATTTAGAATTTGAATTCTTGAAGTGATATTTAATATGTATTGATCATTTGATTGGTGATTTAGGATGTGAATTGTGATAATTTATGATTTATGAAAATTGAGAAATTTATGATAAATGATAAATTGGGAAATTTGTGATATGTCATATGTGTTAAATGATAAACCGATTTTGGAAATTGAAACTTGATGATAGTTTAAAATGAAGTTTCGCTTACATTTAATTTGTGATTTACTTTTAATTTTTATACAGATTATGGAAAGATTTTCATATGTATATGATTTTTACATTTTAGCACATTTACATGTAAATTGAATTTTTTTAATATTATTTAATTAAATATTAATAAACGACATTGCTATTACGGTCGTTGACTGTTGACGATTAATGGTCATCAGTCAATGACCGTCCTAGATCACCAACATTCCTGAATCTGCCAATGATTATAATAATGGTAATTGAACTGATTTTGACCTTATTTAGTATTTACCTACGGCGCTAATCATATCATTTTTTTCACCATAATTGCAGAATTTCATTTAGCATCACTAATCAGATTTACAATGTAATATAAAGTAAAATTATCAAAATTTATTGACAATGAAAGATGTCATTTAAATGTTATAAGAAGAACAAGATAAAATGGTATGATTGGACTTAAAATTGATAATTTAGTTTCAAGTTTTAATGGAAAAATGATATATTCCTATTTGTTGCTTTGATTGTAACACAGTCCAAAAATCTCTTCAATTTTCAAAAATAGGGAACAAAAAAAAAAAAAGGGTGAAAAAGAGGTTCTACCTTTCTATTTCTAAGTTTCGAACTTTGTGACAAATTAAGCCCATGATATTAATATCAAATTAAGCCCATGTTATTAATATCAGATTCTTTGTCATATTAATAACATGGGCTTAATTTGTCCTCATCCACTTCAATATTATTGATTTTCTCCTCATCCACTTCAATGTTATTAATAACATGGGCTTAATATGACAAGTATGCACTCATTCGAGTTTTAGAAATATGGCAACATTACCTATAGCCAAAAGAGTTCGTAATTCTCACCGACCATGAGTCCTTGAAGCATTTAAAGGGTCAAGGTAAGCTAAACAAGAGACGTGCAAGGCGGATGGAGTTCATCAAGATATTTCCTTATGTTATTCGGTACAAACAATGAACGAAAATGTGGTAACGGATACTTTGTCAAGGGGTACGTATTTCTAACTTTTTTAAGTGCGAAATTGATGGATTTGAATATGTTAAGGACATGCATGCTAATGATGCAAATGTTTCTAATATATGCGAATCATGTGATAAGGGAGCTATAGATAGATTCTTTAGGCATGATGGGTATTTATTTTAGGAAAATAAGTTAAGTGTTTCTAAATGTTCAATGTGAGAATTATTAGTACGTTAAGCACATAGTGGAGGTCTAATGTGTCATTTTGGGGTTAAGAAGAACTTAGAGATGCTAGGTGAACATTTTTATTGGCCTAAAATGAAAGTTGATATTGATTGGATTTGTAGTAAATGCATCATTTGAAATTTAAGGTTTTATCTCAAAGTTTATATACGTCATTACCTGTTCCTAGTAAATTTTGGGTTGGTGTGTCTTTGAATTTTCCGTTAGGTTTACCTAGGTCTAAGAAATGAAGAGATTATATATTTGTGGTGGTAGATAGATTTAGGAAGATGACACATTTTATTCCATGTCATAAAACTGATGATACCACCAATATTGTGAACTTATTCATTAAGGAAGTAATGTGCTTACATGGGATTCCTAGAAGCATTATATCAGATATGGATGTTAAATTCCTTAGTCACTTTTGGAGGATTTTGTAGAATAAATTAGAAACCAAGCTATTGTTTTCTACTACTTGTCACCCACAAACGGATAAGCAAACTGAGGTTGTTAATAGGACAGTGATACAGCTATTGTGCACTATAGTCAATAAGAACTTGAAGAGTTTGGAAGATTGCTTGTCATTCATAGAATTTTCATATAATAGGGCCACGTATTCTATTACTTCTTATACTCCATTTGTATTTGTTTATAGTTTTAATCCACTAACACATTTGGATTTAATTCATTTACCTGTTGATGAGAGAGGTAGCTTAGATGGAAAGAAGAATGCCAAGTTGGTAAGATCCCTCCATGAGAAGGTACGATGCTAGATTGAGAAGAAAAATGAACATTATGCTTCTGAAGCAAATAAGGGACGAAAACGTATTACATTTAAACCAAAAGATTGGGTTTGGGTGCATATGAGAAATGATAGTTTTTCAACTTAAAGGAAGTCAAAATTGCAATCGAGAGACGATGGACCATTCCAAATCCTTGAAAAGATTAATGACAATGCCTACAAATTAGATCTTCATGGTGAATATATAATGTATCGGCTACCTTTAATGTCTCTGATCGTTCTCTCTTTGACGGAAGTACAGATTCGAAGTCGAATCCTTTCGAAGAGAGAAGGGATGACGTGATCCATGATACGAGGGCAAGTCCGGATAAAGATCCATTGATCGTTGAGGAATGGTCTATGACTAGGTTGTGAGCAAAACTAGTCAAAGAAGCAATATGACTACTTGCTCAAGTCATGGTGGACGAAACAGTGATGAGGACAATCAAGCGAATAAGTTTCATGTTGGGCAAGGAAGATGAAAAGAAGTGAAGCAACTTGATTCAAGCAATGTACAGAGAAACTGAAGGAACAGCTGTTCAGAGCATGCGGTCGCATACCCCTTTACCGAACCCACATTAAAGGAATTCATATGGTCTATGGGACCGCATAGATTTACACAATGCGGCCGCATAGTATATTTCCAATAGCGAATTTTTCAAATTTCACGCAATGTTCTATTTTAGTTAAAACTCTATTTTGTGATTATTTTTTTTTTTTGTTATTTTTGGGGTTTTATGAATTTCATATAAATATGATTATTATTTTTATTGTACAACATACATAAATTGAGATATTAATTGCAATGAATTATTGTTTTTTTCTTATTTTTCACCCAATTAATTCTTAACTTATCAAAATTATTTCTTGTGGCGATCAAACAAATCGAGTGAGATTCTTGAGTTTGGTAATCAAGGGATCAACATATTGTCTGCAATTGTATTGATTTCTTGGTTCAATATTTTTGAATCAAGCTTAAATATTGATTCTTGACTTTCTTGAGGTTGAATCAATCTTGTGTGAGTTTCATAACTACTATTGTTGCCTAGGTTCACATAATCACTTTTACTTGATTTCATTGTTTGTAATTACCTGTTATTTAACTGGTTAATCAAAAGTATCAAACTATTTTGCGTCTGTTAATCGAAAATTTAATCAAACTAGAATTGAATCACTTAAGCATAAACACACAAATCCTCTTGGGATGATTCCAAATAAGAAATAATACTCGTAAATTTATTGCATTCTTATATCCAATACATATCTAAAATTGGATACGTTTGAACACAATCTAATATATACATGATAAATTTTTAAAATTATTTTATATTTTTTACGCGTATCGAACACGTTATGACACGTGAAGAAGAAAAATGTTTATCGATTTTAAACTCTTTTAAAAATCATTATTATTGACCATAAGTGACATTTTTTATTTAATGGATAATTACTATTAGTAGCATAATTAATTCAAAATAAATAATATTATTAATTAAAAATTTCAAAGAAATTAAATGTGTCTTACATTTTACACTTATTATTGGAAATATGTATAGTATTAATTGATAATTAGAGTTTTAAATTAATTGACAACTAGATTTTTATTATTGAAAATAGACAATAGTATTAAATCTTTTAATACATATAAAATCATGTTAATACTTTACAACTATAGTTTTATTATTGAAAATAGTTATTAGTATTACAACTTTTAATATTTGTAAAATGTGTTAATAATTGACAATTATAATTTTATTATTAGAAATAGATATTGTGTTAAAAAATTTAATATACATATTTATGTATCCTAATTTTTTTTAAAAAAAAAAGTTATATTGACATATCGCATCGTATTCGAAAGCGTAATTCTTCGTATGACACTTCTCATCACTTTATTACCTGCATGACATGTACACTCAGGGGCCCAAGCCCGTATCTATAAAAAATGAATCTTGCTATATGTACCTTTACTCGGTTCCACCACCTCCCTTACATAGGGGTCAGGTCCCACACATTTATTGGATGTGGGACCCGACCCTCATGTGAGGGAGGAGATGGGGTTAGATAAATCAAAGTGTATCACAAAGGGTACAAATAGCATAATTCATAAAAAATTGCCAAGAAATTAAAGATCATAGCCCACCAACAGTTTCATTAGTCTAGCCCAATCATTATAGGGAAAAGTTTATGGTTCGGGGGTTTACTTTCAACAAATTAAAAATCAGGTACCAAAGTTTAAATTACAAAACTCAGGTTTTTCTTGAATTAATTAATTACATTTCAAAATTATTATATTAAATTAAATATTTAACTGTAATATAATAAAATTAACCCACCCCACCCCACCTCCCCCATTGCTCCGACGACTACTCCGACAGCACTTAATTCCGACTACTGCTCCGATCCGGCGACTTTTTCGAGGTCACAAATCAAAACATTTGTAGGTCACGGGTTATTTCGAGATCACAGATAAAAAATTTTGTAGATCGCAGATTATTTCGAGATCACAGATTTAAAATTTTATAGGTCACAGATTATTTCGAGATCACAGACCAAAAAAATTAAGGTCACAAATTCTTTTTTTAAGTTACAGACACCAAAAAGAACCACAATAGTTAGGTCACAATCACCCAAACACCCTTCCCCCATTCCAACACATGACCACACTTTGTCACAGGTCACAGATCGACCAAATAAATAGTCAAACACTTCGATCCATCCGCCGTACCCGTCTCCCAATCACAGTACACCAACAATATTTGGTCACAGGTCACGGAACGACCAAATAATTAACAATACCAGGTCACAGAACGACCAAATAATTGGTCACACACATCGTTCAATCTGCCGCCAATCCTAATCTACCCACCCACAATATCAGCCCAAACCACCACCAACAGATCCGACACACACACAGATCCTCCACCAACAACAGATCCGCCATCAACAAAAAAAACCCCAAAAACTACCTCCACCACAGATGTCTTATTAAGGTCACAGTTAACTTCATTAGTCACAATAATAACAAAAAACGACGCCCGATTCTGGGGTCACAGATGTCTTATTAAGGTCACAGTTAATTTCATTAGTCACAAAACCTCAAGAACAGTGGAGAGAACAACCACCCCCAAAATATTAGATCCACGCATTCGCCACCAACAGCCAACATCCTACACCACCAGCCCCCTACACCATCTCCAGCATCACACTCACCACCACCACCACCATTGCCACCACCGCCACCTCCTCCCCCAGACCGCCCACTTTATTATCACAGCCACGATGGAGCAGAACCAAAAGCTTCCTTCAAACCAAAAAACGAATATCGAATGATTTAGTAATTGACCAGCTAATCACCAGTGAACTCACGAGAAAATGAGTTCTTATTTCAGGAAAACTTCACAAAATCCCCTCGCCACATACAATCTGGAGCTAATTTGGGGCAGAGTAGCACTTACTGGATAAAAAATGGAGGAAAGAACCCATATCTGCAGCGCCCCATAATCTGCACGTTGCTGTTATTCACAGCAGCGTCGACACTAAGCATCGATGTTGCTGTGGTCGACGCTCCGACAGGGAGGAGAAGGTAGGTAGGGAGGAGGAGGTAGAGTCCAGCGTTCGACGCTGCTGTGAATCACAGTAGCGTTGACACTGAGTATCGATGCTGCTATGGTCGACGCTCCGACGGGGAGGAGAAGGTAGGTAGGGAGGGAGGGAAGAGGCGCCGACGGAGGAGATAAATGATGGAGAGAGAGAGAAAAACGAGGGTGGGGGGTTGTGTGGGAAATGGATAAATTAGGGGGCGTTCTCTTTGTGTTTCAGTTTTGTATTTTGAGTTTTGAATTCGTTTTGTGTTTTGTGTTTTGAGTGTCTGTTTTGAAATTTCTGAAAATGCGTTCTTTTTGCCGTTCTGAAAAACTATTTTCGAAAACGTAAAAATGGAAAACGCGTTTACTTTGAAATTTTGAGAATTTTTTTTAATAATATTTTATTAAAAAAAATCTGATTATTCAATAAATTTTAATGGTTTAATGTTAATATAGTATTAAATAATATTTAAATTTTGAAATTGGTGAATCTTGAAATAAAATATTTTTTCCTAGATATAAAAAATACAACCTAAATGGACAATATTATTAGCAATATTTCAGGTAATTTTTCTTCCTTAATACTTCCTATACTGTATTATTCTCGTAATACTAATATCATTTCCAATGATTCAAAAAATATCTAAAGCTCATTTAATTAAATATATGTAAATTTTATGTTTTACCATCCTAAGCAAGAATGTGAATCAACGATGGTAAGGAATCTAATATGAACTACAAGAATTACTATTCTTAATCGAAGTCAATAGTCATCATCAGCAACATCACTGATTGAATATTCAGCCGCATCACTGTCCAAATCTGCAGCTGCAATAGCAGCATCTTCAGAATCATCATCACTTAGAACATATGTAGCTTTCCTACTGTTAGCCCTCTGTGGTCTGGCTCTTGTAACCACCACTTGGTTACTCTCTTCTATACCAGCTGAAGTTGGAGACTCCTCTTCCTCCATTGTGGCCATTCTTCCCAGCACTGAACCACTTTTCTTGTTAAATGGAGATATCCTCGTTTTCCTTATTTTTTTCTCAGGGATCAAATTCAGCTTTGCAGTCTGAAAGAAATATGTTAAACATAACATTATCTAGGCATATTAGAAAATTCATGAAAGAAGCTCAAGCTATTACAACATCTTCCGCTCTCCAGTTGTTATCCATCACAAACATTGTGGTACAGGAATGATGATGTTTTCTCAAAAAGCAGGCTGAGATTCAAAGGGGAGAGAAAAAGAAAAGGTAAAACATGAAAGGAGAAGCTCTGCCACTGGCAATGAAGGGCCACAAGAAATACAAGTCCTAGGGATGAAGCTTGGCATAGATAGACCAAAAATGCAGAAGGTAGCCCTAACTCCAATACCATGAAACAGATTATACTTCTGCTTTTCCTATATCGATGCAGAATACAATTTGTATAAACTTTAACTGACTTCCCATAGACATTGAAATAAGAAAGTTATAATTACCATCACTAATTTGTTCTATAAATTACAGATACGTCCTACCAAGCAAGAATAAAATCTTACAAAGAAAAAAAAGGTAGGAAGTAACAAATATAAGAGATCCTAAGAATCCAACAACAACGAATAGCATGTCATATCAAATCAGAGTTCTGAGTATTTCAAATTTTAATGCATAGGTACAAAACCCTTTTCAAATTTTTGGAACGGATTAGAAAACATGGTTCAATTATTAATGGGGAAGAAAGCAACCAGCTTCTGTTATTCTAAATAATTTCCCGATCTGACTAGTTGTGAAAAATAGATAGTTCCTGGTGCAGAATGACATAAAGCATGCAGGATCATAAAAATAGGGAGGTTAATCGATATTTAGAATGAAAGGGTCAGTTCACTCATCCGCTGACTGCCACAAAAGATTGTCAACAAGCTACCTAATCTTGAAAAATGAAGCAACATAGCAATTGTACTCTCCCTATCTTGTTTACACACAAGGAACCAACTCAACTAGATCTTCTTCCTCTACTAATATCCAGTGAGATACCTTCAGGATTAAAACTATTATTATATCTTGTCAAATGTAAGAAGAAACAACTTGAAGCATAACTCTATATAATGATCAATGACTGATAAACAAATGTGCAAAATCAAGTTCAACTACAATGCCCCCAGCCCTGGATCTAACTGCTACTACAACAGATTATTTAAACTTCAAAAGCATTTTCCCCACACCAAATATCCTCTCAAACCTGCCTCCCCTCACCCATATCAATTCTCAAAACCTAATTCATGGTATATTCCACATTCAAGCAGGGTAAGCTTCGTGTTAGTATCATGCTCCTTTAGAGAGTAGTTGGAGTTAATTATAGAAAAGAATAACTAATTTACGCATGCAATGGCATATGCACAATAACAACGCACTTCCTAGAAACCAAGAAAGAAGGGAAAGATAAGGAGAAATAAGGTTCAAAAAGGAGGTTGAGTTACAGGCTTCAGGGGGAAACCAATCGACACAACCAAAATCGAAAAAGCCATAAACAACCGATTCCAATTCCAATTCCAATCACCCCCCAAATAACTAATTCCAATTTCATCTTAACTTGCAGAAGTATATGCAGAGTATTGAACATCACCTCGATTCATCAGTCGGAATCCAATTTCACAAGCTCACTCGATTCTGGACAAAATTGCAGGTGGCCCATGGTGGTAGTGGATGCGCCTGGTTGAGAGGAGTAGAGTGGTGGTCGTCCACGATCGAAACGGCCGACGGCGGTGGAAATACTGCGAAAACCGAGACTGGTAGCGCGGTTTTGGGTGGTGATTGGGGCTGTTTTCTGCAACTCCATGGCTAGGTGATGACAAGAGGTTGAAGAGGGAGGTGAGGGGGATCGAATGGTAGTGGTGTTTTGTGGTCTAGGTGGCGGGTGGTGGTCGATTGTTGAGGAAGAAGGCGGGGATTTTCTTGGTCGCTCACGCACAGGAGGAAGAAGAGGAAATGAGCCATTTCGCGTGTTTTCTAACTTTTGAGCGTTTTGGCCTAAAAACGACCAAAACAACGTTCCAAACGTTTTCCATTTTGTGTACAAATTATTTTTGTGTTTTAAAAAATTCGTTTTAGAAAATGGGAAAAAGAACGCGTGTTCACCGTTTTGAAAAATTGAAAACAGAAAACGGCCCGAAAACACTAAAGAGAACAGGCCCTTAGGGTTTCAAATGATTATTTATTTAATTAAAATGATAAAAAACAAATTTTTGAAAAGATAAAAAAAAAAACCTGATAAATGGAAAAAAAACGTGAAAACCTGAAATTTTAAAATGTGAAACTAAAGGTCTGGTTTAAGGTAATTTTCCCATCATTATAATCAATTTTTTGTTTCTATTTTTTTTGTCCAAACTCAAAAACCCATTTATTTCATCTTTTCTACTTTAATGTCCAGCCCAATCATTACAATTTTGATAGCTGATTCGGCTCATGGATGCACCCCTTTTATAATTTTGATAGCTAAATGATCATCCTTTTTCCAACTCATTTGATTCAATTTTATTTGTTTTCTTCGTAACGTTGCTTTTCAGAATTCATCCCACTACATCTGCATTTAATTTAGGATTTATTAAGTTTGGTGTTGGATTGTTCGTTGATTTGATAAGTAGTTTGATTGTTGCTAATGAATTATATTTGGATTGTAAGGATATTTTAAGTGTTTTTTTTTTTTTTTTTCAAAATGGGAGAAAATGAAACATTTGAAGACGGCAATTCATAACTAGATGATGATTGTATGACATTCTACGCTGAACGAAAATTTACTATGACATTAGATGTAAAATTTTATTATAAATGAATTTTATGCTATAAAACATCATCGGGCACAATGTTAATAGATAAATGTTATATTATTATTTTTTCTTTTTCGTTTTTTTTTTTTTTTTTTTTTGTTTACAAGTGAAATCCATTCATACGTTATTTTAAAAATAAATAAATAAAAATTTCCCCTCGTAAATTTCTGGCTCCTCCAACACGTACACTTGCAATATCATGTAGTAGCATATGGTATATGCTGAATGGAGTAATATTTTTACAATTGGACATTGGCAGTCACTTACGATGCAAATGTTTTGAGTGTGAATTCTCTTGATATCATTTGCTCTTCATCCTCTCAAGATCGTGTGCAGTAGTAACCTTCTCCATTCTGACATCTCTGTTAAAGGCCGTGGCCAAATTTACTCTTTTCTAAATAGACTCGTGCTTGCCACGAGCCTAGACATCCAAGCTTGGTATTGTCCACCTTAAACGTGGGGTTGAGCAAACCCAAAAGCTCGACCCACTTTTACACTCCTAACCGGATTTCAGGTCATTGCATGAGGAGAGATGACAGACTTTGGCTAATCATATCATCATGATGAGTATAAATGTGACCGGCAAATAAGCCTCTGAATTTAGAGTCGTTTTGCATTGCTTTTTGAAAAGTCAAAAGAAACTTTTGAGGCGGAAAAGCTATAATTGAACTCGTTTCACTAATTTTATGAAAGTACTTCTAATAATTAAAATAGTGTATAAAGAAAACTGATCCATTGTAACTTTCTCTAAAAATACTTCTTAAATAAAAAGTACTTTAAAAAATTAGTTTCCAAACACATTAAGATTACTTCCTCTAAAAGCTCTACTACAGGAAGTAAGACTAAAAACAAAAATCATGCCAAACAGGCATTAATGTTTCATTTTAAAAGTAATGCTCTAATTTTAGCCTTTCAACAGCAATGCATTTTAATCTGCACACATCTTAAAACATGCCTTCCAAGTGCCATCATTAGCACGATACTCAATACATATATATACAGGTTGAGCCAAAATATTGCAGTGTTGCACCCGAGCAAATCTAGCCAAACTCTTCGCAATCTAACATTGAAGACAAAAATTTTTTAGGATTCTACTAAGTTTCAAGCTGGTACAGGTTCAGGCACCTTTGCATTTTCAACCAGATTCAAACTATCATAATATTCCACCAAGACTTTCCAACCACCTGGGCACATAAATCCGTCTGGAGGGTTCTCCCTGTTCTTCGCAAGCGTACGCATCTGGAAAAACACAAATCATTTAGACACAACATTAAAAAAATAATTGACACAAAAAGTAAGAAATTTCACGTCTTGTATTAGGGTTATCCTCCAACCAGAAAATTACGATACAGTCACCTCGTAACAATTCTAGTATCAGCATTAAAAGCAACTTTTCCAAACTATCTCGCTTCAAATTTATGTCTTGGTTTAGAAAGAATTTTTACTTGTTTATTTCATTTTTATTTTCTTAATTTATAGTTCATGTGTGTGTGTGTGTTAGTTTTTTTGTCTGGCGGGTGGCAGATTGCAGAGAGGAATCATCGAGAGAGCAGTCAGTAAGAGATACCTTGGTGCCAGATATGAACAGAAAATCTTGAGGCCTTGATGGATCGAAGAATGCCATTTTACTCTGAGTCTTGTCATATGCAGCGACCTACCATTCGTCCATAACAACTAATTAGATTAAAAAATACTTCATATTTCCAGAGAAGACTTGAAACCATAATAAGAACATCATGAATATGTAAGGCCATGCATATGTTTATCTACCTTGAATGGCAGAATGTTGAGCCGCTCAAGTCCAGGAGCCATGCTGAGTACCTTCTTACCATGATCGGCATCGTACAAATCTCTTTTCTCAAGTGGGTGGCTCATGCCAGCTGGATCCCGACCAACGATGTAGAAGTTTGCACCTGCATTTATTCGAGCCTTAGCATGCCATTGTACCTCAGTAGGTCCAGCATAGTGCATCGGAGATGGGAAAATAGAAACTACTGTCGTCTCTGGATCAAGAACACCATCTTCAAGCACCTATAACAACAATCAATAACAATATAGAATCAATACCTATCCAACTATTTTCTACAATCAAATATTGAATATATTGCAGCACGTAGTCGGATATATTCACCCATCCCCTTTAAACTATCATCAGTTGAAACAAGGGAAATTGTTTAGAAAAACGCATTATCGTGAAGGTATCTCTACAAAAGTTAATTTTCAACATCAAAACAGAGCTTTTGATTTCAGTCTACCATATACGACAGCAGGTTATAGGAACAGAATTCAGCTAGAGGAATCACACTTAAATATGTGCAATAATCTTCATATGAGATATTACGAACTTTTAGTTCCCATTTTGTGCACCAATAGTACTAGACAATATAATGAACAAGATTTTATCTTTTTTTCTTTCTTTAGTATTGTCTGGTACTATCCATCGTCAATACCAAACACTCAATCCTTGTTTGAGAATAAATTTTGTAAAAAGTGAATTTTTTGGGGAATGTGGTTAAGTAAGGAAAAGTTTTGGAATTACATGCAAAATTATTTTATTGGGAGAATGCGTGGTTAAAAATGAATTTGAGAAAAAAATGAGGTTTAAAGAATGGGGCTCGATTTGTATTTTATTACCAAAAGATTGTAATAGGTGAGGTCAATATATTAGACTTGAGAGTTTACGAACCTTCTCGTGTTGCCTCATTCGCCAAAGAAGTGGAACATCATCTGCCTTTGTGTACCCTCCCAACGGATGAAGCAAAAGGATGGGATTCTTGTATCCCATCTCAAGAAGCCGTCTGCGTGTGTCAGTCATCAATAAAGCATGTCCATTGTGCACCGGATTTCTGAGCTGGAAAGCGAATACTGCATCTGCATTCCGTTTCTCAAACTCGTTTCGTAGTTGTGCTGGGGAAAGACGGAAACGATCAAGACCATCATTGTACTTGATCGGTTCTAAAACCTCCAAATCACCACCAATCAGCCAGTTTCCAGCACGGCTAATAGTTTCCTCGACATAAGGTAGACCAGGTGCAGTGGTTCCCCAAGTTCTTGCTATTCTTTCTTCTTTATTATGCTTGTAAATCTCAATGCTGCAGTTAAAATCAATATAACAAATTCAAATTTCTCGACATGTCACATATTTTATGCTATCAATGTGTATCGCAAGCGTAGAATAACATAATGTAAAAACCAACATTTTGGGAAGTTATCGGAGCTAGCTTCTATGAGAAACAATGGACCAAGAACTCTAGGAGTTCTGTTTAATACCGTTAAAAAGAAAAAAATGAACATAAAAACATTTTCCATTCATTAAATTATTATTAGGTCCTAAACTTAGTGCCAAAAAACAAAATTTTGATGAATAACATTGAAAACTTATCAATTCTATTACTCCATAATCCCATTTTATACCACAAACTAGGGCAATCCTCGCATACAACTATCTGATCAGCACTAAGGGTGCATTTAGCCCCATAAACCGACTAAACTAACTGACAAACTCATTTTTGCTTAATCAGCGTAGAAATTCATTCCAACTCCAAGCATGTACCAGTAAGAAAGTTAAAAGACCAAAATGCCCTCAAATAAATAAATATGCCCTAGTCATTTCACATAAAAATCTGGAATAGGAAAACAATTTGTCACACGATTCACCCTTAAAAACAACTAGCATCAAAATTGAACGAGTTGAAATCTGCTCTCCAATTTTTGCTATATAATTTAGACATTGTTTGAGCTCCACTATTTGAAAGAAAAAAATGATTTTGGAATAGTATGTTTTGAAAGACGTAGTTAAAAAGTAAGGAGAATTTTTTAATTTAATATTATTTTATTAATAAAATGTAAGAGAAAAATGAACCAAGGTCAAACAGGGCTTACTATCATCACCTATTTTTAAGTATAAGTATTAATTAGAGAAAAGTTGAACCCATTAATTTAAAATGGTTTGTCGATAATTAATTGGACATTGGACAGAAAAATGGACAACAAATCTAACTCAAATTGAACACCGAGGAAATTCTAATAATGCAATTCAAAACTGTTGACATAAAGAAGAAATTAATGAGAATGAAGGTGTGAAATGACTAAAATGCCCTTACTCGCTCAAGATGGCCACCAAGCTATCTTCATCGTCCACAAGCGCCACGCTGGTAGAAGATCCGACCCGACCCTTCTGAGCATCGTCTATGGCGAGCACAATCGGCACCGACATGTTCACAACTGACCCATTTTCGAGCCGGAGCGAGTTAAAATGAAGCGTTTGGAGAAACTCCGACTCACGCATAAACCCCTTCAATGGACTGGCCCAGCCTTCGCTGAGAACATGAACCCATTGAAGATCGATTTTCGAGAGCCTGATCTTGGGTAGCCCTAAGGCCTGTTCTACTTTGGAGTCCTTTTCTGATTTTTCAACGAAGAGTTCGATTAGTTTCCCTCCATCCGGGTTGATCAACGAGGCGGATATCCGGGTCGGATATTTGGTTTTCGAGGCGGGACCGTGACGGAGGCGGAGTGTAAGAGGTGGCGCAAAATGGGTTTTCGTTGGTTGGGCGAAAGAATGGGATAAAGGGGCCGGGTTTTTTAGGTAAAGAGAAGCCATGGCAGCCATTTGGTGGGAGAAAGGGATATGTTGGGAAATATAATTGCAAGAGAAAGTTGCAGTAGGGGTATTTTGGTAAGTTAAAAAGTTCACAATTGTACTAAGAATTGAATAGTTATAGATGCTAGTGCTAGAGTTTGAATGGATTTTATGATCTTGGATTTTGTTTTTATACTTCAGGATTTGGGTAGGTCAATGTTGGGGGGATGAACCTAGACACATTTTTAAATTACGGTATCAAATTTGAATTCAACTGCATGCCGCTCCTGTGTCAAATAATGCTGTCACCCTGAGGGGTCTTGCATACTTTCTTGGAAGGAGTTGTAAAATTATTTTATTAAAAAAATTAGAAAAAAAAAATAATTTTTAAATACCCTTGTTTTACCCAAAAAAAAAAAAAAAGGAACAATATTTTAAGAGTTTCTTGATTGTTTTATTGAGTGCTCGTTTGGTAAAAATTAAAATCTAATTAAAATTGAAAATATAGTCGTTATTGAGTTTCACTCGTCTAATAAAAGTCAACAATAACGATTAGTTTTTCAATTTTAATCCCTATCGAATACGCTCTAAGAAGGTGTTTAATGATTATTAAAATTAGATTTTTAGTGGATTGTGATAAAAGTTTTTGAAATGAGTGGTTGAAAAGATATATGATCCATGAAAGATATGGTTAATATTGATTATTTGATTTTGACTTATATTAAAATCAGATTTTAATCCTACCCAAATAAGCCCTAAGAATGAAATCCATTATTATTAATGACTTATTTTAAATTTTGTTTGGCAAAATTTCTAAATTATTCATAAATGGCCCAACATAATTTTCAAACGCATTCTCACGAATTCAAAACTTCTACCCCTATCCATGACTCGTTTATTCACAAAGAGTAACAAATATATTTTAAGCCGTTGTTTGATCCACATTATTTTTTCCATTCTCATTCTTCTACTCATTTTCAACCACACATCCTTCGATAAAATAATATTTTCTATCATATCAATAATTTTTTCTTTTTTTCAACCATATATTCCACATCACATCACTTCAAAAAAATGCATTATCTCATTTTAATGTGCACCAAACGGGCTCTAAGAGAATCTTGATTTAGCCCTTGTTTGGGCTTTATTTTTGTCAAAATACATTTTTTTCTTTTTTTTCTTTTTAATCACATTCTTTAATAAAATAATATTACAAGTAAATTTAAAATTTCTTCATATTTTCTACTGTACATTATTCAAAATATCAATATTTCAAACCACATTTTTAATGGAGCCCAAATGTACATTTAAAATTAAAGTAATAATGCTATGTTTACATTTTTTGATGTATACTCTTTTCGACATCATCCATGTTTTCCAAAAAGTGTAGTCAGAAAAAAAAAATTAAATTGTTTAATAGTATATACTGTCACGTGACACAATGTAAACAGTGATTTAAAATATGATGATGTACACGTAGTATGATTAAAATTAAATAAACTCTTTTTTTTGGACCGACCATAAAATTTTGGATGTCCTGTACGAAATTTTAAAATGGTGCCCCTTATGAAATAATAAAAAAATTATTTCAATTATATTATATAATCGCAAAATTATAATATTTAATACTGTTTTTTTTAAAATGTCGTGAATAAGAAAAGTATAAATTAAGTTTTAAGTACCTCCAAAACTTCATCAAAATTCATGTCATCAACAAAGGACCATCCAAGGCTCTAAACTTTTTGTGCAATTCCATTAGAGAAAACATTGGTATCAGAAACACATCAAATACCATGTGTAAACTTTAAAATATAGTAAATCATGTAAAAATATTTATGCTCGCATTTCCATAAACAAACTAAATGTATTCAAACTTTAAGTAATTAAACTTTCGCTCCTAGCAAATCTTCTTCAATAGATATTAAAAATTGGTCATTCAATTGTTCTTAAAATATGGTTGATTATAAATAAGATTTTAATAACTTCAATTTTGAAAAATCTTTCGGTAGATACAACAATAACATTGATTGTCTGTAATTCTCTATAAATAATAAATGTATTCAAAAAAACGATTCAATTTTTTCAAATAAATCAATATATCAAAAGTTGTCTTTGTTTCTTTTGATATTTCAAATAAGTTAATATATCAAAAAAAGGTCTTTGTTTCTTTTGGTAAAAGATTTCGCAAAATTTTTAACCCTTGAAACAAATATTTGCCATCAAGATTGCAAAAATTTACATGTTTTAGAGCAATATCAAGACGATCACAATATGCTTTCAAATTAACATAATCCAATGCGTTTAACTTGTCAAAAGAAAATAGAAATCCAAAATTTTTTCCATATGAATTGAATTGATTGAACTTTCGTTCAAATGAACTAAATGCTTGATCTACTATATAAAGGAAATAACTGATTATGAAAGAATCTTAAAGTGACTCCGCGTCCTCCACAGTGGCATTTTCATCAAAATGTTTCTTCCTACAAATTATATTTTTTCCTCTTTTCCCTTTTCCTTGATATTATTTAAAGGAGTATACTATTTAAGAAAATTATAACTAATTAATTACATCATTTATAGTTTTAGTATTTTATGCAATTGCATATCATACTAAGTCAAATGCATAGAATTTATAACAAAATAATTCATAAATGAAAATAGTTAAGTACAACACGCTAAAATTAGCTATAAAGAAGCATAAGCCATCTGAATCATTTCTCTTGCTTTAATAAAAATGTATTGGTATGATATGTAATTAGGAATAAGAAATATAACAATGTTAAATAAAAATCTTCATTTATAGACTCTTTTTTCATAAACATTGTACTCTTTAACTTAACTTTAAAATTAATAAATATTTTAAATACACACACACACACAAATAGCAAAAAAAAATTTGGTGATCTTACAATGATGAAGTCATATGTGGTCACTCAACTCACGCAATGTCTCACGGCCGCCTCTGCTCTTTTTGACATCATCCATGATTTAAAAAAAGTGTAGGCAGAAAAAGTTTTTTTTTTTTTTAAACTAGCTAATGGTGTACTATCACGTGACACAATATAAATAGTGACATAAAAGATGAAGTACACGTAGCATGATTAAAATTAAAGAATATAAAATCAATTATTATTTTGTCTCAATATTGTAAAAAAAAAAAACCATTCATTTTTTACCGCTTAGATTGATATAAGAATTGTCTCCCCAATAATACTATTAAAATATTGGCATCTAATCTTCATTTTTGGGTAAAATGTATTATGTAATAGTGATTATTTGGAGAATGTGTTGTTAAAAGGTAATAAATTTTTTAAAATACTTTGTATAATTATTTTATAAAAGAATGTTTAGTTGAAAATGAATTTTGTAAAAATAAATTCTTGAAAAAAATGGGGCGCAAACAAGAATGTTTATTTGGTAATTTGATGACCCCTACATTTTAAGGAAATCGTAGGTTTTCATTCAATTCTTTATGATATTTAGATGACGAAAGTACACCCAACCCTGATTTTAGATTTCCATTTTTCATAATTCCAAGTTTAACTTTGAAATTTCACTAATCAGGTTTTTAGGAATAAAAAAAAGGAATTTTTTATTTATAATATCCAATCCGTTTTTACGTGAAGATTGGAGAGAGAAATTAAATCTCGCCCCTTCCTAAAATATCCTAAATTGATCCTTACCCTAATTCATTTGTAATTGAATCTCTCTCTCGTCACTCTCTCTCCACCACCACTGGAAAACCAGCAACAGTCGCCGCCATCTCCAAAGATTGTCCCTTGCTGCGCGACGGTGCACCAAAATGGTGGCGGTGGCTTTGTGTGCTGGATTTGGAGTCGCCGGCCAGGGTGAATCATTGTCCAGAGAGTGAGATTCAGCGCCGGACGAGGCCGAGCAAAGCCGCCGGTGAGATTTCTCTGTGCTTTGCTGGCGGCGTTTGTGATGGTGGCTGGCAGTCTTTTTGTTTGTGATGATGGTGGCTGGCTGGCGTTCTTTTTGTTGGTGGAGCTGCCATTCCTTGGTTGTGTGGTGGTGAGCTGGTTGTGTGCGGGTTGGGGGAAGGGGAAGTATACGGTGGGTGTGTGGTGTTGCTGGAGTTTGGTGTGATGGTTTTGTGGGTGCTATGGTGATGGGTTTGCCCTGTGGTCACAACTTTGTCTACATTCATCACATGGTCACATATCTGTGTTCCTATTTCGAATTCTATTTTGGAGGGCTGGGTCACAGGTTTTTGATTTATGGTCAGAGGTCACAATTCATCAATTCATGGGTCTAGGTCACAGTATTTTTGATTTTTGGGTTACTGGGTCACAAGTCACATTTTGATTTACAGGATTTTGATTTTTGGAGGACTGGGTCACGGGATTTTGACTGGGTCACAAGTCACAAGTTTCCGGCTTCTTTCCAGAGAGGGGGTTGCACATATTTTGGATACTACTGTTGTAACCGTCGAAAACAACAATTTTGGGTTTGCCCTGTGGTCACAACTTTGTCTACATTCATCACATGGTCACATATCTGTGTTCCTATTTCGAATTCCATTTTGGAGGGCTGGGTCACAGGTTTTTGATTTATGGTCAGAGGTCACAATTCATCGATTCATGGGTCTGGGTCACAGGATTTTTTATTTTTGGGTGACTGGGTCACAAGTCACATTTTGATTTACAGGATTTTGATTTTTGGAGGACTGGGTCACAGGATTTTGATTCGGTCACAAGTCACAAGTTTCCGGCTTCTTTCCAGAGAGGGGATTGCACATATTTTGGATACTACTGTTGTGATCGTCGGAAACAACAATTTTTCCGATTGTAGTTTCAGCAAGTCAAAATCGGGGAAGAATTGTGCCATATTGATATGTCCGGCTTTGTTTCAGTGAGATATCTTTGGGTTTTGGAAAATTCTGTTTGAATGTAACTGATTCCTAAATTAAAGGCATCAGTTAATCATTCCTTAATTATATATATAATTAAATTAGAAATAATATTCCAAATTAGAACCTGATATTTGAAACTACAAAACATATACTGTAGTTTTGAAATGTAGTAAGGTAACTACAGGACTTATGTATTGTTCCCTATTTAGATCTCCAATCTTTAAAGCCCAGTTTAGATTATATTTCAGTTTTATTTTTTTAATTTTGAATTTATTTTTCGAGAGTTTGTTTTAAGATTGCAAAAAGATTCGTTTAACTTGTTATTCTAAAAAATTGTTTATATATATATGGGAAAGTATACTGGTACATCAGAGCATACAGCAAGGGATCCATAATGATGATGTGGCGAGATTTTGACGATATTTTGACAGAAAATTTGAATTGTTGCAAAATTTATAAAACATGCCCCTAACCTTTCAAGGCACGTTTTTCCCCCCATTCAACCTCCAAATCAATTAAACCCAATTCAAACCCTTCATTCCCCCAAATCGTTGGCTCCCGACGCCGTCGCCCTTCGCTCCACCACCACAAAAGAAGGCTCCCGAAGCTGTCGCCCTTCGCTCCACCACCACGAAGGAAGGAGGCTCCCCACTCCATCACCCATCTCTCCACCACCACGAAAGACCCCGAAGGTCACATCCACCACCACGAAGGCGTCATCGCCTTACCAGAACTCATTTTCAAATGGTAAAATGATGTACACCGGTATACCCTTGATTACCTATTTGCCTTTTCTATATTGTAATTTTCATTTTTTACTCCAGGAATCCACGGGTTAGAACAGCCGAAGATAATTGCTTTCTTTTAGCATGGAGCTGCCAAGCCACCATGTCCGAATGAGCAACAGAACGAACACAGAAGAACCAATTGGGGTTCTGAGGTCAGAAGCAAGAGGGTAGAACCGTAGAAGAAGCTGAATGGAGATTAAAACCAATAGGGTCAGATTGTAGTCATGTTTGGGCAGGGAGATTGCATTCCACAAAAACGAAGAGACTAAATGTAACGCCCCAAAATTTCATATATCTTGAGGCGTTACCAACATTAATTTTCATGTACTTAAAATGTGGAACTGTAAAATTCTATTTTTCTAAATAAACAAAACATTGATAAATTTAAATTCGAATCATAAATCATGTCTTTAAAAATAATTTTGGCATCATCAACTACTGTTATTGGACAAAACGAACTAATAAATTTTAAAAGAAAAGCGGTAAAACTTAATATTCTCGTAGGGTGAAATCCTTTGGCAATCCGCTGCACCATCCCCCTCACATCTCCAATCGACTTGAACTAGCATGTAAAAATTGTGAGAGTGAGTATTTTGAAAAAACTCAGTAAGATGCGTGCAGTTTCCATACACAATTATATGCAATAAAATAACACTTCATACCACTCTTCTCTTATGGAGTATCTCGGTGACCAAGCGAAACACCCATCTAGGTCATCTTAGATTCCCGAAGGATCTCTTATCTCTTTCTAAAGAACCCGAAGGCTCATTGACAATTCATGTATAAATTACTGAACATAAAAGTATAAGGAAACAAACAACTTTGCACAAAAGTATCTTACCTTGAACGATCAAACGAGCTTTGAGTAAAGAAAATGTACTTAGAATTTACAGTTGCTTTCTATATGAAGCTACTGTGTAAAATTCTGTGTGGTGAATTGTGAGATATGTGCACACTATTTATAGGGGAAAAACATTAGTTGAGTCATAGTAGAATTGTGATAAAACTCGTGTCTATCTAGTTTGATAAAAATTGAATTCTCTATAGATAAATCACAAAATGACACATGTCCATCACAAAAAAGAAAAGATTTCAACCTCAAAAGGTGATAATGACAACTTTGACTTCAAATATAAATTCTAATAAAATATTATTTTCACATCCATTCTTTACACGTAACATTCCTCATTCAATTTCAATTTTATTTTAAAAATATAAATAAATTACAAATTTCCTTCTACTTTAATATCTTGAGATCTACATATCCGAATGAACTTTTTCTCGAGACTATTTTCACGATTAAATACGAGCTATCCAACGAGACCCATATTAATATACTTTTCGTTACTCTATCAAAATTTAAATATTTGACCCATTTAAAATATAAAAATTTAAAACCTTATTTTAGTCTCTCAACTTTCAAAATCATAAAATATACTATATGTAACAAATAAATTTTTATTCTAAAATTCTTGGGGTGTTACATTGAATGTCTTACATGGTTATGGCTGGTGGGGCTGATAATAGCAATGAAAATAATGAAGAAGCAGTACCTAATTGGCTTTATGAACTTTGTATTGTAGTTAGTTGGTTGTGAAGAAAACGATGAAGAAGCAGAATGTCTTACATGGTTATTGTTGGTTGTTGTATACGTAGTTGTAGTTGGTTGTGTTGAGAATGTTGGCTTTATGAACTTTGCATTTATTAACTTTAGAAGACAATCTTGCTTCTTAATGCACTGCTACTGATGCTTAATGCACTGCTAGTGGGATGTAGCTAATAGAAGCAAATGGTAAGCAAATGGGATGTAGCAAATGAAATACAAAAAAAATTCGTAATGCACTGCTGCTTCTTAGAAGCAAATGCACTACTCTCAAAACAACTTTCAACCAAATATTCATTATTTCCCACTATTAGCTACATCCCATCTAATCTTTATTCTTCATCTTGGTAAACAACACAATATATGTGTGTAATGAGTTAAGGAAATTAACTAAAATGGTTTATAAGCAAATGACTGCACAGGTTGGTATACCCTATCAAAATTCTGTAACATAGAAGATATATGGAAGTACACAATTACATGTTAAGCATCAAACTTCTGTGACATAGTCTGATGCTACATCTAGACCAAGAAGAATAAACCAGCAAAAACAAAGTTCATATCAGAATTTACAACTCTATCTGACTAAAGGTTTTCATATCAGAATTTACAACTCTATCTGACTTAAGGTTTTCATATCATAATACAATCCAGCCCAAAATAGAGACATTACAAAATCAAAAGATCTCCCAAAAATCTATCAAAAATTAAGAGACTGGCACATCACCTGTATCAAAAGTTGTCTCCCAAAAAATCTGATCCATACTGTATTGTGTCCCAAACGCTTGAGGTGGTGGAGGAGATGTTATGCTCATCACTTGAACCTCCAATGAGTTAATCTCCATTCCTGTAAGCAAGCAAGTAAACAGTTCATATTTATTTTTTCCATGACTAATAAGCTTAAGGAAAGATGTTTTCACACATTTAACTAGCTGAAATTTCATTTCAGCCCAAAAAAATTTGCATTCCAATTAAAGAGGTAGTAAGTTTTACCACTGTTAGCATCAACTTCCACCATATAGTTGCACCCCTGTTCAGTTTCTTGGTTACTATGAGTGTGCTTATCTGTAGGGATGTAGGAGATTTTCAACAGGAGAATTTCAGAATTTCACAGCCAAATATAGGCAGAAAAAAATCAAAAAATCCGAATAAAAAGGAAACATAATTATTTCACCATTGTTGCCGTCCTCGCCGTCGACTTCATCGCCGTCCATACTGGAAGCCTCCAAAAAATGCACTGATACTGGAATAAAGGTCGAACCCGATTGCTACTGGAAGAAACTAACTATTGTACTGAGTTGATCGTTGTTGGACGGCTTCTCATTCACCAGTGTCGGTACCGGAAAGCATCGACAAAATTTTGATCATAAATGGTTGAGAGTTGTTTGAGAGCTTCCATCTTTCAGTCGTCTTCGAAGAAACGGGAAATTTGAAGAGGGAAATGTGAAAAAACGAAGGTTCTAATTTTGGGATTTTTGGTTTTTTTTTTTTTTAAATTAAGCGAGATTTTGGTTCAAAATATCGCCACGTCATCAATTATGGATCCCTTGCTGTAGAATCTGATGTACCAGTAGATTTACTCTCTCTCTCTCTCTCTCTCTCTCTCTCTCTCTCTCTCTATATATATATATATATATTAGGAAATGAAAAAAAAAATTAATGATGTGAATAGAAAACTTTTATACGTGTTCATTTAAATATATTTATTTAAAATATTTAGGTAAATAATTACTCAGAGATTAAACTATTTTTTTTAATAATTTTTTTTCTTTAGAATCTTTTTTTTTTTTAATTTACTCTTTTTGAATTTTCAGAACTTATCAATTTTTTATGAATTTGATTTTTATAAATTCAAAATTTTATTTTTTAGAAGTTTATATTTTTGTTTTTTATAATTAAAAATTTTATTTAAACATTTATTTCTCATGTTTTAAATTTTTTTTCATATTATTTTTGCATTTTTGAAAATATCAGACCAAACAAATTTTTGGATTTTTTTAAAGAATTTTATATAAATAAAATTTATTTAAATGTTCAATTTTACAAAACACTTAAAAACTGAATACAAATTGAAAATAACAAATTAAACGCGCTATAAGCGTCTCACACTAGTTAAGATTTCATTTTAAAGAAAATTAAAATGGTTAAAATTTCGTCTAGCGTCACTAAACGTTTAGCGAAATTTTAATTGTCTCAATTTAGTTCTTAAATTGGATCACAAAACTCTAATTTAATTTCAAGTTTTACGACTATTTCACCTATACAGCCTTCCGAATTAACAAAAATTCACTCCCACTAATAAAATTTAGGGATGAACACGATTCGATTTGGACGGTTTGCGACACATTTTCAAACCAAACCACTTCAATTTCTAAATCAAACAAATCCAAACTAATTTTCTCAATTTGGTTCGGATTAAAACCACGGTGTAACCGATAAAACATAACATATATCGAATAAATTAAATCATAAATATTAATCTAAAATATCACGTTAAAACATAAATAATATTATTGAAAATATTACAAACCAAAGTTCTACAATTCTAATTATTGTAACGCAACAACATGATAGAAATATTTTAACTTCTTAGTCGATAATAATTGGAGCAACATATGCAATTGTATCATATGATTTTATTCTCTTTATAAAAATAAGAATGTAATACATGAACTAATTGATTATAGCTAAATAACATAAACTAACTAATAAAAGAAAAAGAATAGAAATATCAAATACAATATTGCTTTTAATAACATTTTGTGAATTATCAAATTCTTCTATCTCATCCAAATATTAAAGAATCACTATATGTTTCTTCTTACCATACAACCAATTTTTAAAGCGAATCATCGCCACAACCAAAAATACTATTTAATTAGAATGGATAATTGTCTATTTGAATATAAATTTACCTTTTTAATCGGGATGCGTTTATTTTTAATTGGGTCGGATAAAATTTAAATTGATTTATTTTCAATTTTTAAAAACGATTTGACAGTTTGAAACGGTTTGCAAAGACTAAAACATAAACTAAACCACTTTGAAGCAACTTTGTTCAGTTCAAAACCAAAATGTTGATGCGTTCACTTGGACCGAAATCAACAACTTTGAAAAAACATTTTCGGTTAGATTTTGCGGTTTGACAATTTCGTTGTTCAACCCTAATGAAATCTACTCAAATTAAGCTCATGTTTGGGCTCAATTAAAATTAAACTTTGGAGAAAAAAGTATTTTGGAATAATGATTTTTTGGATAATGTCTGGTTAACAAATAAGAAAAATATTTTGAAATTATGCGTAATATTATTTTATTGAAAAATGTATGATTAAAAATAAGAGAGATAAAAATTCATTTCCACAAAAATGGAGCCAAAACGTGGGCTAAAACTATGTTGAATTTCAGAGGGAAAATTACAGCAGCGGTCCTTAACCTTTTCAATTTTCGCATACTTTACTCTAACTTTCAATTTAAGCTAGAAAAAGTCCATAACCTTTCATAAATATGCAGTTGATGTCCAACTTGATAAAAACTATCCATTCGACTGTTAGTTGACCAAAAGTCAAATGATTGACCAAGTTTTGACCAATTTTAAAATGTTAACATAGTAAATTTATATTTTATATAATAAAAAAATTAAAATAAAATAAGTAAATAAAAAAATAAAAAATGAAAACCAAAATCAAAAGCAAAAGTCATCTTTCCCGCCCCATCCCAAAACCAAACCAAAGACAACGGTGGCTTTGTCACTCTCCGATCATCGTCGCCTCCATCTACAAAACGTCGGCTAGCGCCCAATGCTACCACATCTCCCTTTCCCACAACCACTAATGTTACTTTCACTAAGAACTTAACTATAAGAAATCCATTACCCAAGTTCCCAAGAAAAATTCGAAACCTTTGCTTGAGAAATATAAACCAAAACCTTCACTCCTCGAAGCTGAAATCACTTTCATTCCTCGAGGACCATCACCTATTAAAAATAGTCGAAGCTAATAAATGGAGGTTGAAGCTGAAAAACCAAAACCAAATTCATTACCTTAGTGGAGGTTGAAGATGGAAAATATTCTGAAATCACCTTCAGTCCTCGAGGACCATCACCCAATAAAAATCGTTAGTTAGCCAACTGGACGTCGTGATCGATAGATCTGTTATGCAGGTGGTGGTGACGGTGAGGTTGCAGGCCAAAAAGTTATCATCTTTGAGCAAAAATTAAAACTTCTATCAAAGACGGGATATGGGTTGGGAGATTTAGGCCAAGGGTCAAAAATTCGTGGTGATGGAGGAGAATTTTATTGAGGAGGTGCAGGTTAGCATGACGGCAAAGAAAATAGTCTTGAAGAAATAGGAGGAAAAATTGGTTACTGTTTTATTATGCTAATTTGGGATGAATAAGGAGATGGGAAGGGGAAAATGTTAGATATTTTTCATCATTTTGCATGTATTATCTTTTGTTTTGCGAATGTTTTGCCGCCCCGACTAGTGTTTGCCGCTACGCAACGGAGATCGACCTGCCCGATTAGGTCGCGGGGGTCGAGGGGGCAGCGCCCCCCGTTGGGGCTCGGGGGCAACGCCCCCGAAAGAGAATTTTATTTTCAGAAGACTTTGAATATGTATGTTTTTTTCAACAGATGCGTCCATTCATTTCAAGGGACACATCTATTCAAAAGGTTGCCTCCACTTCTCTATATTCTGGGCGAATTCTCATTTGCAAGATACATTAAAAAATTCGTTATTTTCTATTCTTCTCTCTTTTCTCTTGGCATCATCAGTTTCGTTATAGAGTGTTTTCTTTGTTTGATCAAATAATCACAATTTGAATCAAACGCCTCCATTGTATCCTGAGAGAGATTTTCTATCATATCCCGGTCGTGACTTTGTTGGAAAGGGGAGAAACATCTCTTAAAAGATAACGTTTTTCGTGTTTTGGAGTTCATTAGTTTTTTCCAGATTTTATTACATATTTCCAACAGAAAATATTGTTACGAAGTGCACGGTAGTAATATGGGATGGTTGAGGAAGATGGTGGTAGTTCGGTGATATAAGCAGCGATGGCCGATGGTTTTGGAGTATTATTTGGTTTGGAGAAAGAAGATGAAGATGGGGTGGGGTGGCGTGGGGATTGTTTTAGTTTATTTGTTGTTTTTAAATCAAAAGGAAAAATTTTCAGGTCAACTAACTGCCAAATAGATGATTTCCGTCAAGTTGGATCTAGCTGTATATTTATAAAATGTTAGGGACCTTCGCTGGTACAAGTTAAAGGTTATGGTAAAGTTTGTAAAAAAATTAAAATGTTAGGGACCGCTACTACAATTTTCCTAATTTCATATGACCAAGAAATATCATGAAACGCCAAATGTCTGTCTCTGTATTCTTAGTCAAATTGGGAATTTTATACTGTATCAACGTGGAAAGTTCCTGTATCTTGTGGTTCACTTCAATTCAAGGAACCTTCTTAAAGAAATAAACACGTGCTTGATCTCTATCTAACGAACCTTGTCAATATCACAGCCACATGCATGAATGGCCCAGTATAACTATGGCATGACACACAAATTTCTCATCTTCAATTTTGCTATATAATTATTGACTTTTAATTAAACTAACTTATAAGCAAAGAATTAGCTTCTCAAAAGAACCATTATTTAACGATTAGCAAACTCTAATACTGACAAACTTAGCCGTTGCTTGAGCCCTATTTTTGGATAAAAAATATATTTTTGAATAGTATTTTGTTTGAGATTATGTGGTTAGAAAGTAAGAATTTTTTTTGATTTACGTATAATATTATTTTATAGAAGAATGTGTGTTTGAAAATGAGTATTGAAAAAATGAATTTTTGAAAAAATGGGGACCAAACGCAGTGTAATGATGTTAGAATGCACAGCTGGCCACCAATAAATTCAGGGGCGGATACAAGGGGGGGCTTGGCTGGGCTATAGCCCCCCCTCAAGGCCCAAAAAAAAAATTTTTATAAGGTTTTTTTTTTTTTTTTTTTCCCCTTAAAACAGTTTTTCATGTATAATTTTTTTTTTTTTTTTTCGCGTATTAGTCCGGTTTGAAATTTTGTAGCCCGGTCTTAGATCCAATCCTGGATCCGCCCCTAGACCGTCAAAGCTATAGTATTGTATACTTGAGGCAACCCGACATCTGCAAGTTCTTAATTTCAAATTAATAAAAAATTAGTGTAAATTTTATTGGTTGCACTACCTTAGAAAGTTTCAACCTATTTAGCTAACTTTAATTTTATTTCAATTTCAATCACTCCTTCTATTAATTTGATTGATCGGATTTGCATGCAGAGACATTAAGATTTAGCCCTTCGCCATTATTTGACAAAAACAAAATTTTGAATAGTGAATTTTTGAAGAATGTATGATTAAAAAATTAGATTTACGTACAGAACATTTTATTGTATGATTTAAAATGAGTGTAGAATAAAGAGTTTGAACTAGTGATTAATGACACATATGACGGAGTTTAACAAATCATAAACATGCAAATATACGGTTAAGAAAATTTTTGGAGTTGTGGAAATCATGTTCCTAAAAATAAATGATTTGTGCAATGTTAAAAAATTTAATGACGTGGTATTTTCAAGACTCGCACAGGTCTCATGTGGCATTTGAACTAATTTCAAGGTCTACATGTACATCCCGTCAATTACATTAACACGTCCAATAGGGTGACTACAGCCTGTTTGACATAGCTTTTATTTTTGCTGATACTTCCTATATGAAGGACATTGCTTTAATTTTTGTTTGGAAATTAAGTTTTAAAAAAGTTTCATATTTCGGAAGTGCATTCAATAGAAGCCACATTGAACTAACTTCATTTAAAAGCTCATCTAATTAGAAGAATCACTTTCATAAAATTAGTTAAACGATTTTAAAGTAATTTCTGGGTCTCAAAAAGCTCTTTTCTGGATTTTCAAAAGTTATGCTAAACGAACCCTAAGAGTGTGTTTGAGCCACATTATTTTGGAAAAATGTATTTTGAAATAGTAGATTGATAGAGAATATGTGGTTGAAAAAGAAGGAAAAGTTATTGATATGATGTAAAATATTATTTTATTGAAAAATGTGTGGTTAAAAATGAGTAGAAAATTAAAAATAAAAATTTTAATGTGACTTAAACATGGGCTAAATGTGAAATTAAATTAAGTGAAAATTACACACCAACCTACTTTTAAAGATGACAACTCAAGAAGAAGATGTAAAGATTATAATTATAAATCAAGTGATAATTCAATAACTTAAAATTAAATTAATCCCTACACATCCACCCCACTTCCCAATTAATTCGTAACCCTATCTTCTCTCTCTTTACCCACGCAACTATTCCCTATCCATATTTCGGCGCTGGGAATGAAAAATCTGGTGCCTTACCTCACAAATGCAATGCTATGTCTCCGATCATCATTCTCATGTTTCTAACGAAAAATCTTATTTCTGTTCATAGTTAGTGTGAAATATTTGGGAGGTTTTGTTGTGATTTTTTGGGAGAGGAAGCTTTGATTTTGGGGAATTCTACACGTAGGCTTTCAGTGTTGACATTGAAATTTGTGCTTTTGAAAGTTTTTTGTTGGGCGTTTCTCTATTTTTTGGAGAGTTTTGATTTTGATTATTTGTACGCAAAGCTAGTGTAGTAAGAGTGCTTAAGATCTCTATAAATTCAACTGATAGTAAGAGTATAGCCTTTTACGAAATGCCTTTTCTGATGAGAATTCAACGAAATGCCTTTTCTGATGAGAATTCAACTGATAGATTCACAGCTATACAGTGAATCATTGTTCCAAAAATAACATCAAGCGGCGTTGCTGTTGAGCTAACTCATTGGGCCTCTCGGACCCTGCTTTTGATCAGTGAGGTAGGTGGTGGTCGTTCTGGTAGTAATGATGGTGGTGCCATGGTTGGGTTGGGTTGAATTGGAGTTGTATAAAGAGAGTTTAAAACCAATTATTTAGGTGATTGGTGTCGATGGTGGTGATAGGTACCAGGTCACATGTACCTGGTTACATATTATTGTGCATGGTCACGTATCAATAGAATTGGTCACAGATCATGATCCACTTGTGGTGGTGATAAGTCACATATAACATGCCATATGTTATTGTGTATAGGTCATCAACCGAGCTATAAGTACAGAAATTCAAATTTTCTGTACTTACCGAATACACACATTCATGGGCGGGAAACATATATTTTTTTTTCAATATTTTATATGTGGGGCCCGTACCATGTGTGTGAAAATTCAAAAATCTGTTGAATTTCTGTACAATTTTTCCTGTACTTTCAGCATAAATCATAGGTCATAGATAAATATACATACGTCATAAATCAAACAAAACTTGCCACAGATATGCTTGCAGGTCATAAGACACAATCTACGTATGGTGGTTATAGGTCACATGTATCGGCTCATAGGTCATTGTGCTTATGTGACAAATCAAACAGAAATGGTCACTTATCATGCTCACAAATCTTAAGTCACAATTCACAGGTGGTGGTGATAGATCACAAGTCACATGTACAAGGTCACATGTCACTATTCATAGGTAACAAATCAAATAGAAGTGTCACGGATAATGTTTGCAAATTACAGATCAAAATTAACTGGTCATAGATCAAATGTGTCTTTGTGCTCTAATAACAGTCACAGATTCAAATCATATATCACAATTCATATGTTACAACTCATAAGTCATATTGCGTATGTAAGGGCAATGTCTACAAGTCACAGATTAAAAAAAAATTGGTCACGTGCCATTGGATCAATATCATATATAAAATTTTACAGGTCACATGTCAAAATTCATAGGTCACAAGTCACAAATTCAAGAGAGATAGTCATATGCCATTGATTTCTCCCAATTGGTCACAAATTCAATTAAACAGATCTAGGCAATGATATTTGTAATTATTTGCTTCGGTGAGTACTATGTAGATTCTCTTCTTGTTTAATATTCTGATACACAATGCTAAAAACTTTCAATTTGTGACCCCAATCATCCAATGAGTTTCAATTAACGAGATTCCAACGGTGATAATCAAAGTTATTTGCTCCGGGCGAGGTTTCAGTAGATTTTATTTTTCTTTGATATTTTGGAAGAAGTTCTCTGTAGATTTTTGTTTGATATTTTAGGAAGTTGTTCTATGTAGATTCTATCTTTGCTCTAGTGAAATTATTTGATTTCTATGTAGATTCTATCTTAAAATTATCTTCGATGTTTTGCTAAATTAAAAGTCCAAACAAGTTGCTGTACTCATGGATCTCAAATCAAGTGGATGTCAGTGATTGTAAGAGAGAAGTCGATAGGTAAATAAAGGTGACTGTGAGAGGCGATGGCAAAGGGTGAATGACTGGATTTTATATATATATATATAGCTCAACTTAATACAATATGAATAGTTAACCAGTAAGTGATTAGTAAGCCATTATTAGAATTTGGTTACAAGAATACAAAATGAATCAACTTAGGTGCTCTAACAAATTAAATGACAATCAGATCCATCGTCAATATCGTTTGATACAAGAACAATATGGATGAACTTTATTATATATGAAATAGTAGCAAGGTGGTCCTCCGTGTTCGCCTTGATGAGTGCGGCGGTCCGGTTGCTCTAGTTGGTGGTTGCTACCTGCAAAATGAGGTTGGGGCTTTCTCCCCCGTTGTACCTCCGGCGTGAGAATCAGTAACAAGTTTTGAGATGTATATATCGAATGCAAATAGTTCGGGTTCCAAGAAGAGAATACCTTTTCTCACATTGGGGTATTTATAGGCACCTGATGGCACGGCCCCTGCTTCGAGATTTACGGTGCCACATGTCCCACGTATGCTTTCCCACTCCCACACGTTCTGTAGCGTTAACACCCACTCGCATTGCGGTTGGTCATGGTCACGTTTGATGTTGGGTGATTCTTGTCTATCTCATGGTCATTTATTTGGCTGAGTATAGTGGGGGTCGACGTCGCTGGCCTCTTAATGGTAGACGGCCTATGTGAGCGTAGAGGACCTCCGGGGGGTCGATGTCAACATGGAGGGGTGCATTGAGCAGCGGTCTTCGAGGAAAATCGTTAATACCATCCTATATCAATATATAACAAGTACATAAATTGATGCAGGACGAAAACGTGAATAATAATATGGATCTTGTTCGCAACACACAAACGAATGTAGAGTTTTCAAACCCTGAAGACATTTAAATAGTCAAAACAAATCCTAATCAAAGAGAGATCTTAATTCGGTAAACAAATCTAAATAAAACTCAAAAACTATAAAAAATGACGGAAATACTCTTAAACTGTTTCAAAACGGAAAAATGTTAAAATGGACCCCTAAATGTTGAATTTAATCCCGAAGTTTGACTTTTTTATCATCCAAAAAAATTATAGAGAATTTAAAAACACTTCCGTATTGTACTTGTTGGAATATTCTAACAATATTTGGGGCCACACGTAACAAATTAAAATGTGTGGTGCTATTATTTAAAGTATAGTCATTAAAGTGATCCACAAAAGACAAATTTTTGACTAATGGGTATTAAAGTTTCATGGAATTAAAGTGTAGAGACCGGATGTTTGTTTTATATTGTTGAGAGGCCGATTTAAAACAAATGAAAGATAATGAATAGTCATTATCTTATGAATATATAGGTTATGGTCCCCAATTGTTAGTGGTGCTTCTAGATTCTCTATGTTCCCCATCAATGGAGATCAAAAGGTTATAGAGGAGACCATGAATCAATTGGAAGATCTAACCCCATCATGCAAAGAATCATAGTTTATGGATCTAAGGTATGTTTCCAATTTTGTTTTGATGTTCTCATTGATTTCAATATGGATGGTTAATTCGGTAATGTTTGATTATTGATGTTTTGGATCGATAATCACTTATAAGTTTTCTATCAAGTGGTATCAGAGCTGATCCATTGTTGAATCATTGAGAAATTGAATTTTGAAATTCTGAATTCTATGGATTTTTTGATTTTATATTATGAATCTAGAATTTGGAAATCATTATATGGAATTAAGCATGTAATAATTTGGGTTATTTGATCTTTCTGTTATGGATCTGGAATTTGGATTGTTATTACATAAATTTGGCATATTATGTTATGGATCTAGAGTTTTGGTATCTTAATTCATGAAATTGGCATGTTATTTTTATGGATCTAAGCATGATATTATGGATTCGAGCATATTATGTTATAGATCTAATATTTGGATTAATATTACATGTTTTTGAGCATGTTATAATATGATTTTTGGAGATAATTATATAGATCTATGATTTCCTTCAAAATTCGGATTTGAAATAAAGATTGGATTTTTTTTTTTTTTTGGATCTGTTGTTTTTTTGGAATTAAGGTTTCAGTTTTAAAAAATATATATATATATTTTTTTGTGGCAGCCGCCGTGTCGGTGGCGACGGGGCTGCCGGTGCAGCATCTTCACGCCGCGTGAAGCTGGCAGCAGAGTGCTATCTGACAGGAGGAACACGTATGCAAGACGTGTAAACCAAGACGTGTTTGTGGCGCCATTATTGCTGTCACAAGCGCCCGTGGCCTTTATGTAAGCCAGCGCATGATCGTTGCGGCGGTGGGGAGAGTGCCGTCCGTGGCCCACTTTAGGGAGATGGAGAGGCATTTTTTTTTTCCCCATTAAAGCATTCCATTAATGCCATTAAGATTTTTCAGTTTTTTGGAAGTTTTGGGGGCGGGACCTCTTGTGTAAATTTGATATGTTAAGGTCCTTGTCTGCAATTTAAGGATTAGGGTTAAAATTTATGTTTTAGCCCCTAAGGTTTTAAGTTAGTTCAAGTTGGGCCTTAAGGTTATGGGTTTTAATTACTCAACCCCCTAAAGTTTAAAGTTCATCATATTGGGCCTTATAAAGTTCTGGGTTTAATAATTCAACCCCTGAAGTTCTGAAATTAATTAATTTGGGCCATTTAAGTTCTGAATTTAATTATTAAGTCCCTGAATGTTCATAATTGGTTTAGTTTGGCCCCTAAAGTTCCGCATAATTGATTTTTTGAATCCTAAACTTTCAAATTATTAACATTTAGCCCCTAAAGTTTTAAATAATTAAGTTTTGGGTCCCTAAAGTTTCCAATAATTTATTTATGACCCATAAAGTTTTGAATTAATTAATTTTAACCCCTAAAGTATTGAATTATTAACCCTTAGGCCCTTAAAGTTTCAAGATAAATACAATTAAGTATTCCGCTTTTCAAATTTTGGTATAAAAGACTCATTTGAGTATATATATAATATTCAAAAGTGAATTGATGAAGCAATATGTTGCCAAAGCAACCTCTCTTGTGGAAATTAATTAACTTAGAATATTAGAAGGAATTCGTGTGTATGCTTGTTCATGCGGATATTAGCCGGCCCAAAGGAAGGTTAATATTTGGCCGAATTGTATGCACACTTGTGGTGGTAAATGTGTGACAATTATAAGGTTTCCATGTGAATAATAAATCAATCCAAAGATGGGTTTATTATTTGACAGGAGTTATTGTCAATGTTTGATCACTACACCAAGAGTACCACTTACAGTTAATATTACTGTCCAAAGACTTGATATTAATGATGTGCTAGGTATCTTGAGATGGGACGTACCATTATTTGAATAACTTAATTGTTTATACGGATTCCAATGTAAACATGTTAATTGGGAATAAGTTCTCTATTCAGTTAATCCATCCACTTCTGCTATATCTGTCAACATCAACTCCATTCCAGTGCTAATTAGAACAAACTTCAAGTATTGGAAAGAGAACATATTAATCGTTCTTGGCTGCAAAGATCTAGATCATGCGCTCCGGATTGAGCAACCTGCTTTTCTTACGGAAGAAAGTTCATCTAATGGAAAAGGGAACTTTGAGAAGTGAGGTCGCTCAAATCGCATGAGTCTAATGATCATTAAGCGCGGCATTCCGGAAGCCTTTGGAGGCACAATATCTGAAGAGGTAACTAATGCCAGTGATTTCTTGCCGAAATGAGAAATGTTTTGCGAAAAACGATAAGACTGAAACAAGCACGCTTTTGCAAAGCTTGATTTCAATAAAGTATAAATGTAAAGCAAATATAAGGGAGTACATCATGAAGATGTCTCACATTGCTTCCAAGCTTAAGGCACTGAAGCTCGAGCTGTCTGATGACTTGCTCTTGCATTTGGTATTGATTACCCTTCTTGCACAATTCTGCTGATTAAGGGCAGTTACAACTGTCAAAAGGGGAAAGTGGACTCTTAATGGGTTCATTTCCATATTATGTGCAATAAGAAGAAATGCTAAAACAAAATAAAACTGGCATTACTCACTTGGCAAGTACTTCTAAGGATAATAAAGAATAACAAAGCTGCATTCGGTTCGGTTTAAAATAAACAGCACAAACCTGAAAATGATAAATTCAGTTGTAATTTCTGTGAAAATTTGGGATATATAAAGAGAGACTGTACTAAATATCACGCTTGGCGTGTAAAGAAAAGTGCACTTCTCATTTTGGTTTGTTTTCAGGTAAATTTAATGTCAATAACTAGACACACACTTGGTGACTATATTTTGGTACTACTATTCAAATAAGTGTGTATATGCGGGGTTGTCTGATCTGCCAAAACCAATTGATGCTGAAAGATTCATCTATGTGGGGTGATGGCAAATCAGTTAAGGTAGAGGCTATATAGACTTTAGGTTATCATTAAAAGGCTGGTTATTATTTGAATTTGAAAGAGATATTTGCGGTACCGTCTTTTGGACGGAATTTGGTTTCTATTTCTACATTGGACAAATTTGGTTACTCTTGTTCAATTTGAAATAGTCAGGATGATCTCTTTCTTACCTCAAATATTGTGGGCACCAGTTCTTTATTCGATAACTTATATCAGCTTAATACAGTTGTCTCTTATAAAGAAATCTTGTATATGAATCCGCATGGTATTGAACATAAATTAACCAATGAAAATTCTACTTTGTTTTGGCACAAGCAATAAGGTCACTTCTCTCAAAAGAGAATGAAAAATCTCGTGTTAGAAGGAAATCAAAACAAACATAAGGAGATTAAGTGTTATATGAATTCGGACGTCTTAGAACTAATTCATACGGTTATCTGTGGACCATTTCCTTCGGTTTCTTGGAATGGTCAACAGTCATTTATTAAGTTCATAGACGAATTTTCTCAATATGGCTACATATATCTCAATTATGAGGAATCCCAAACATTGGACATGTTCAAGGCATACAAGACTGAGATTGAAAATCAACTCAGTAAAAGAATTCATTAAGTCAGATCTTACCTTAGTGGTGAATACTATGAAAGATATGACGAATCAGGAAAACAACGTCCAAGGCCTTTTACTAAAATTTTAGAGGAATGTGGAATTATTCCACATTACATCAGGATCTTTCTAGTAAAGATCAGTGAAGACTGCAGCTCCAAATGAAGCAAATTTTTAAGGGGTTACAATATTTTTTTTTAAAGATCCCACTATCAAGTTAATTTTCAAACGGGAAATGTTCGGTTCCTTGAGGATGTAGAGTTTGCGGGGGGAGATAAGGTTATAAGGTTTGTCTTGAAGGACAAGAATATGTATATAATTCAAGACAAGAATATGTATATAATTCTTCTGTTGCAAGTGACAATGATCAGGTTCAAGGACAAATTCTTGCTCCAGATCTTGTTCGAGAAGCAATTTCGGATCAAGACAACATTATCAAATCCCCAATAAACAATCAAGAGATTGATATGTATATAATTCTTCTGTTGCAAGTGACAATGATCAGGTTCAAGGACAAATTCTTGCTCCAGATCTTGTTCGAGAAGCAATTTCGGATCAAGACAACATTATCAAATCCCCAATAAACAATCAAGAGATTGTTCCAGGAATTCAAACTCAACAACCTCAAGTACAAAGTCATTAAGTAAATCCACTATAAAAGGGAGAAAGACAATTTTGGATGACTTTATAGTCTTTTCCAAGAAAATAAGGATGACATGGATTAGTGAAAGAAGACCTAATAAATCAACTTTCATCAAATCATGCAAAGGAATTACTCTCCAAAGTGGATTGATGCCATGAATAAGGAGTATTAGTCTATGCAAGACAATAAAGTTTGGGATCTTGTCCCATTACCAGAAGGTGCGAACCCATTGGTTGCAAATGGATATTTAAAACCAAAAGGGATTCGATTGGTAATGTGGAAAGATATAAGGCTCGTCTTGTAGCTAAAGGTTTTACTCAAAAGGAAGGTATTGACTACAAAGAGACTTTCTCTCCAGTTTCAACGAAAGACTCTTTCAGGACAATTATGGCACTTGTTGCACATTTTGATCTTGAGCTACTACAGATGGATGTTAAGGCGACGTTTTTCAATGGTGACATTGATGAAACGATCCATTTGATACAACCAGAAAACTTTGTGTCAGGAGACCCAAAGAATATGGTTTGCAAATTAAAGAAATCCATTTATGGGCTCAAACAAGTTTCCCGTCAATGGTACCACAAGTTTCATCAAGTAATTATCTCATTTGGTTTCGAGATGAATGTTGTTGGTGATTGTGTGTATCACAAGTTCAGTGGGAGTAAACAAATATTTCTGATTTTATATGTTGATGACATACTGCTTCCCACTAATGATATATGCATGTTGCACGAAACTAAGAGATTTTCATCAAGGAGTTTTGAGATGAAAGATCTTGGTGACGTCTCTTTTGTATTAAGGATTTGGATACATCGGGATTACTTTCGAGGTATTCATGGATTGTCACAAAAGAGCTATATTGATAAAGTGTTTAGAAGGTTTGGCATGCAGGACTGTAAATCAAGTGATACCCCTATAGCTAAGGGAGACAAGTTTGGTCTCAATTAATGCCTCAAGGATAAATTTAAAGAAAAATGAAATACGTAAAATTCTCTATGTTTCAACAAATGAGAATTTAATGTATACTCATATTTATACAAATCCGGATAAAGCATTCATTGGAATGCTAGACAGATATTTAACTAAATTTGGGATGGAAATTTGGAAAGCAGCAATGAGGTTATTCAATATCTATAGAGAACTAAGAATTACATGATCACATTCAGAAAATCAGACCAATTGGAGATCATTGGATATTCTGATTCTGATCATGGAATATGACTGCAAAATATTGTCACTGGGCTGCATATTTTGAATGGAATTGAAAGACCATTTAAGTTAAGTTATTATGTGACAATAACAGTCTTGTATTTCAACGGGAACATGACGATGTCAAAGTCTAAAGACATTAAATTCCTAGTTGTTAAGGAAAGAAATCAGAGTGATTAGATTTCAATAAAGCATATAAAGATAAACTCCATAATCATGGATCCATTTACTAAATGGCTACCACCCAAGGTCTTTCATGAGCATAATGCTCACACAGGTGTTGCATCCTTTGATGATATGCCAGTTTAGTGGGAGTTTGTATTTGGATGTTGTCTATTTTAGACACATATTTTTTGTCCATGGATATTCGATTTATTTCAGAAATAAAGTATTCAGTTCAGTTCACTCTGATTGAAGTTTATGGTTGATCTCACTTAAGAAATAAGGTGGACCAGTTGGAAATAGACATGTTTGGATCACATAACATGTAATTTCCGTGCTACACTCCATGATTGATCTATGTCATTTGGTTGTATGGGTATACGTGACCATTGATGGGTTTAGTCACGCTAAATGTGACGAAAATCGCTTTGATTCTATATCAATATGACTGATGGACGAGGTTGTTTGGAAATACCCACAATAACGATAGCAAAATTTCGAGCTCATAAGGTTATGCACATTTGAAAGGTTACATGTATGGCCCAGTGGGAGATTGTTGGAATATTCTAACAATATTTGGGGCCACACGTAACAAATTAAAATGTGTGGTGCTATTATTTAAAGTATAGTCATTAAAGTGATCCACAAAAGACAAATTTTTTACTAATGGGTATTAAAGTTTCATGGAATTAAAGTGTAGAGACCGGATGTTTGTTTTATATTGTTGAGGGGCCGATTTAAAACAAATGAAAGATAATGAATAGTCATTATTTCATGAATATATAGGTTATGGTCCCCAATTGTTAGTGGTGCTTCTAGATTCTCTATGTTCCCCATCAATGGAGATCAAAAGGTTATAGAGGAGACCATGAATCAATTGGAAGATCTAACCCCATCATGCAAAGAATCATAGTTTATGGATCTAAGGTATGTTTCCAATTTTGTTTTGATGTTCTCATTGATTTCAATATGGATGGTTAATTCGGTAATGTTTGATTATTGATGTTTTGGATCGATAATCACTTATAAGTACTCACTCGCGTAAATCTAACACCCGAGCTTAAAGTTATGGGTGCTTTTTATAATTTCTGCTTATTTTTCATCTTTTTAAACTGATTTATGATTTTCTCGTCTAACTATTTCGCATTCATTAACAAAGAATATATCCCACCTTTTCAATTAACATAGAAACAACACAATCCCCCTATCTCACGGTGCCATTGTTGTAGATTGAGTTACATATCTCAGGTCGATCGGCTTCCTAAGAATTCGAATAGAGTTACCAACATCATTGGATTATTAATAGAAATCAAAATAACTCAGAATGTAAAAATGGAGGATGAAAACGAGAAAATGGGATAACCAATTGAGGATTTTCGATACTGGATTGAAGGATTTAGGGAATGGATCTCGATGCAATTTCAATTGAAAGATAGATTTCACCTCTATTTTGCAGAACGGAACATTAGAAACAACTGAAAATGAATGAATGGTATGTGATGAGGTAAAGTGGCCCAAATTTCCCCTTTCTGTCCATATTAGTGGGTTAAATAAATATCATTATAGATGAGAATGTAGTATTTTAAACCTAATTTTCCCAACATATTAGTTTCTTTATGACCAAGAACCATTATATTAATTCAAATCACATTGATAACAATAGATGAATACAATAACTCGAAGAATTAATAAAGGGACCGTGAATCGTAAAAGAGGCAAGCTAGTGGGTCATTGTATTTTCATTGCATGGTATATAGCGATAGCGATAAGGACCACAACGCACCTCATTGTAAGGACCTTGGTCGAGAAAATTGGCATGGCACGGGTGAAGTCTTGACCATGCCTTGTCCTGCCAAAGGCGTGCAGGATGTTCGAACAATGCAAAACATCCGGGAAAGAATCGAGCAAGACATTTAGGTTGGTTTTGGGATGTGATAGTAATCGAGGCATGATGATTTTAATTTACTTGATGATAGCATCACTGGACGAAATTTGGGAACACATGTCGGATTTGGCATTAATCGATGGGTTAATACGGGCGATTGCTTTGCAACATTGGGATCTTGTTGTCCAGCTGACTTCAATTCACGAATTCAATGTAATTTCAGACAAGAGAGAGGCATGTGGCGGCAGTTACAAGCAATTTTCCATTACGTTTGAGTGCTGGGGCAGTTTTAGGCCACGTGGGGCTAAAAAATTGCTAACATGACTCTAGCAGTTGGGGGTGTAAGCTGCCGTACGAAACTTGCTTATTTATATTCTGTGTAACTTAGAGGTAGTTGGAATCCAGATTGTGAGTGATGAGACAACAGGCTGTATTGATTCCTCATAGTTTTGGACAAGTTTCTTTGTTTTGGAGGAAAGTAGAGTTGGTACAGTTTCCATAAATTTCTGTATTGACTAAACTTTATATTTTCTGCATTTTACTTAGTCAAAGTGCGTGCTGCAGTTGTACCAAAATGTGTATTGGTTGTGTTAGGGAATTTGGGACTTCAATAACCAATTTACCAGGCTCAGAAAAACACCAAACGGCACCTCACGACTCCGGCTCGACCCAAACCATTTCTCCACTTAGGTTGCTTCTTGTTTCATCCCCAAAATGAGATATATGGTGGTGGTGGTTAGCAAGCAATCACATGGAGAAAAAGAAGAGAATAACAAGATTGAATTTCACCAAGAAATCCACCACACCTGGTAGCCTCTCATCTCTCAGACTCTCGGCTGCCCTTTCCTCTTTCTTTTCTCCCTCTCTTTTATCTTGCACACTCACACACTCTACCACAACTAGACATGGTTGGAAGGGAGATTAAATGGGAGGTCAAGAATAGGTCACTCAATTGGTCCAAGACATTAATTGGGCCTCCAAATTTGGGCTAACACAAAACCACAACAAATGGGCCAACACATTAATCAAACCACCAAATGTACCAACATTAATCCACATCCAACTAAGGCCATCCAAGAAATATAAGTTGTGTCTGAGTCGAGCCAAGTCTATGGTGACGATAAATAATCCGACAACTGTTTTTCATCATCGTCGGAATTTATTGGGTATCAAAAAACCTAACAAATCTTCACATTGATTCAAAAAAATCTCATGTCTTCACCTGAAATATATACCATACCTGCTTCATATACACACCAGGGCTAAGGTCAACAACACCCAAGTAGAAGCAAGTAATCACAGCAATCAATCAAGAGCAAATAAACATGGGACGGAGATATCGTGTAGAATAAACCCAGATCTTCTCAAACACGTTCACATAGAACAACAGATTAACACCAAGTCAATCAACATGTCAACACATATGCAACAAATGCATAAACGACCCCATGAAAAGATCTCACCAGACTTATCCTATCACAATCAGTGTTACTCACTCCTCGAGAACACATATCTCCTCTTATCGCTCCCATGTTCACTAGACCGATCACTCAACCCATGTCTAACTAGTAAGTCACAATAGATCCTATGTTCTCGGGATAATCCATTCGCAAATCACCTCGGGATAATCCATCCGCCAATCGTCTTGTACCGCCGTTACCAAACGAGACCCGTCGCCTAACCACCAATGTCAGGAAGACTTTTGACGCAAGGCTAATTGGGGATATCTCCACCCAACAGAAGTGATAGAAGTGCCTCTCGCACTCCACATCCCCATGCATATCACCAATGTACCTCTAGGCATCTATACACCACCTTACCATAAACATCTTTATTGCCAACTCATCACAAACCCACGATGGCAAATCAACACCTATCCGGCGATCACAAAGGTTAGGGCTCAAATCTAAATTGACCTACACACCAACAAGGTTACTCCAATCACCAATGCTCAAAACATCCACAAAGGAAATGGTAAATGTGGCACTCACAAAGAGAACAGAAGAAAGAGTTGGTTACTTCACAACACTGACACAGAGAAAGAAGATAACCCATACAGGCTGCCTCACATAATCTCACAAACTACATAGGCTTACACAGATGAAGGAGAAAAATGGCTGTCGTTCTTACTTCTCACCACCACACTCTCACACCTACTCACAGATCAAACAGAGTACGCTATAATTCTAACCCATTATGCATGCAAATAATTACACCAAGTAATAAGATCATACATGTAAAAAGAGTTGCGCATAGATGTTCATGCAGTAACCAGGTTTACTCTCAATAAATCCCACATAGGTCATCACTCGACCCAAGGACAAAATTCGCTTCACCATTCTCATCAACCCTCCTTTTATCATCATACCTAGGACAGTCTATTCCAATCATATCCAAATCACCCCAGTTAAAACCCATCTCATTCCGCACTGAAATCATTATCCAATTTGATAAATATAACTGCAATAATAAAATGTAAAGAACACGATACCAAGCGGACAACGTAGGTCTGTAAATATCGAGAGCTACGAATTCACCACTTTAGGACCATCACTATCCGTCCCAAAGTCTCCGGCAACCGTGGCAACACAAAACGACAATCGGCACTCTGACTTCCAAGGGCAAAATTGTCCAATGTTCACTGTAGTGCCCCAAACTGAAATTCGTCAACACTGTAGGGTCCGTCTCGTCGTCGGGAAAATTCTGTCTTTTGATACCTTCCTGAGATTCCCGCTGACGCGCCGACCACGCCCTCGCAGGAGTTTCCAAGCGCAAGCGCCAGATTCGGCGGCATGTCACCCTTCCAATATCTTCTCCGCCTGCTGAGTCCAATGGTGGTGTCCATTTCTCCATCCGACTTCTCGTTTGTCCAAAAAATCCAAAAATAGATCTAGCAGAAAATTGAAAAATCTAAACAGCTTTTTCTGCTTCAGTTCTGCTCATTTTTCTGGGAAAAAATCACCCAAAAACATGGATTTCACCTCCACCCAAGCTCTGATACCAGTTGTTAGGGAATTTGGGGCTCCGATAACCAATTTACTTACAAATCCACTAAGCATTTATCCTAGAAAGGGAAAGGAAAGTGGGCACCACAAAGGAGACAAGGAAGAGAACAATACACAAAGTATATTACATGATTTTGGAGTACTAAGCTGGCCGGATTTTCTCTTCAACGCTGCCTATTTTTCTCCACCAAGGAGCAATCGATTTCCTCCATTTCAACCCTCTCAAATCACCCCGAAGATTAACCAAGAGAATAGATACATATAGGATGGGTATTAGGTCACATAGAATTCAAGGCAAATAATGAACAAGTAATTCCTAGATCTAGCAATAGGCAATGGTTACCCCCTCACGGTAACCCCAAACCTAACGTCACCTCACACGATAACTTCTAATGCGAAAAATAAATTATCATACACAATAATTTTAACTGTGATACCAATTTTATTGGTTACCTTGATTGTCCAAGTATAAACTGTGTGTTTTGATTGCTTGCATATTTATTGGGATCAATGTGGAGATTTGTTGGGTTTTTGATGCCTAATAAATTCAGGTGATGATGTAAAATCGTTGTTGGATAAATTATATCGACACATTAGCGATGGCTCGACCCGAAACCAACTTGGGGCCACTAGAAGTAACTTAATTGGGTTAATGTTGCTCGTGGCCCAACATTCGTGGATGGTCCAAGTTATTAGGTTGGATGGTGATTTCATTAGCCCATTTATTGTTGGATAGTTGTGTCTTTATGGTGGCCCAATAGATGTCTTTGTGTATTGACCTCTTCCTTGTCTCCTTTGTGGTGCTCCATTTCCCTTGCCTTTGTGGCTTCAAATCACCACCACCACGAGTACCCTTTGTGGGTAAGAAAACTAGTGGCAACCGGAGTATGTTGGTGTCGTTTTGGTTGAAGACAGAGCCCGAAAATTGGTTATTGAGCCCCAATATCCTACAGGTTGGTTAGGGACGAAAAGCCTTAGCGTTATCGCAGGAAAAGCTCGGTAGCTCTATAACAACTGGTATCAAAGTCGGTTCTGTTCGGGGAAAACAAACCACGTACTTTTTTTCAAGTTGCTGGGAAAATTGTAAGATGGCTACAAGTCAAAATCTGAAAGATCGGGTTGGAATGCTTGAGGATTTTTTGGGTGCCCTGATGTTGGATGATGTTGTTAGTTGGCGACGCAGGTTGAGGAAATGAGGTAGAATTTGGCCAGAATGAAGCAGGTTTTGAAAAACTTGCGTCCATGCTAAGGGACATCATAGTCCTAAATGAAAACATTGCTGAGCTCTTAGGACTATTGGAAAACGAAATTGTGTTGCTGAAACGAGCTACTCTTGCTCCTAAAGATTCTATGGTAACTTCGAAAATTAGGGTATTTAGCTCAAACCATTTAATGGTACCTGGAGTGCTAGGAACTCAAAAATTTTCTTTAGGATAGGGTGCAATATTTCAAGACTGTACATGTTCCTGGGTGGACATCGCGAGCATGTATCTATCGGGACATGCAAAATTATGTTGGAAAACTTGATTGCAAGAAGATGAGACTGCAGATAGGCAAAAAATTCTAGCTTGGGAAAGGCTGCATCCCTACAATACATGTGGATTGACTGAAAGCAATGGAAAACTTGAGGCAAATAGAGACAGTACAAAGGTATGTGAAGGATTTACGTTCTTTGACGTTGGATATCAAGACCATGTTTGAGGAGGACAAACTCTTTAACTTTATGTTAGGACTACAAACTTGGTGAAATCAAAATTGCATCAGCAGGGTGTGAAGGATCTATACACTGCCACTGTTGGTATTGATTCTTTCGTCGAAGTAAGGTTGGCCAGTGATGCTTCATTAAAAAAGAAAAATGAAGACAGAAATTGGAAAGGCAACTTGCAGAAAGATGGGTCGAAAGTTGTTGAAAAATGAGAGAAATAGCTTTCGAAATCAGAATATGGTGGAAACTTTCCGAAGCATGTGAAAATTTTTTATGGCCGCTTCATTTGCAAGGGGCCTCATTGTGCGAAAAACTACCTAAAACCGGAAAAATACTATAGGAACAGAGGGATGAAGATGTCGATGAATTGGAGTTGGTTCGGATAAATTTGCTGTAGATGATTGCGAAGTGACGGGCTACGGGCTTTGTTGATGCATTGTAGGAATTTGGTTAGGAAGGCACCGAACGCATTGCAAATTGTGAGAACGACTAGGATGTGGAGTGTTCCAAAACCATGGGGAACATGGTGAGTTCCATTGGAAAATTTATATGGGGATGCAGTGAACGGGTTGAACTGATCACCAAACTTTCGAGTATCAAACAAAGATGATGTCAAGGAAATTATAGGAATTCTTGGAATGTGTTCAGGAAATGCAAAGGCATTTTATGGGTATCGACGAGGACGTTGAGTTCTTTCAGTGGGGAAGGTTTGTAAGGACCTTTGCTAAAAAAATGGCATTGCACAGGTGATGTCTTCATCATATCTTGTCTCGCCAAAAGCGTGTGGGATGTCTGTAAAATACACACATTCAAGAAGGAATTAAGCGAGACATTCAGGTTGATTTTGGAGAGTGATAGTAATCGAGGCATGACGATTGTAATTTACTTGATGATAGCATCGCGGGACGGAATTTGGGAACGTAGGTCGAATTTGTAGGTAAATATTGTAGAATCAAATAATACTGGAGAATCAAATCAAACCGAAAGCCCGTGTTTACACGGTTTCCTTAAATCGAATTCGTCGCCTCACCGGGGTGCAAAAGGTTTTGATCGGTGTTTGATTCTCAGGATACATTCGATTGTCAGTTCATACTACACAACGTTACCCGCCGATGAACTAGCTGTATCTATCTCTCAAAGAACTTTAGCAAAGGAAGAAAAAGAACAAAATCGAGGCTGCTGTTTTTGTTCACCATGTCGTTAACCGAGAATGAGGTTGGCTTTATATAGGTGAGCTATTTTGATTTCCATTTAACCATAGCATTAATTTCCATTTAGTAACAAATGAAACAGCTGAAATTAAAATAGGTAATGAATAATGAGATTTAATTTTACATCAACCACAACTTGAAACTGAACCAAAATGTGAAACGGTTTCTGATTTTTCATTCAACCAAAAGAAGCTGATGATATAGTTTCCAACAATCCCCCACATGAATAGAAATTTACGAAAAACTAGAGACTCAAGAGAGAATAAGAAAAAGTAAATAGAATCAATCCTACATAGGATAGATAGCATTTAGTTTTAAACCTTCCCTTATGAAAATCTATTGAGTATTATTAGCAAACCAGTGGATCTAATATCTTGAACTGTTTCACCATTTGTGTAAACCAAGACAATAGACCTCATACAGAACCATTCTAGATACAACGTCATTCTCAATGTTGTGTTCGTTTTGGCCATGAACACGTCGCCTGGTTCTGTAAGTGTTTGTTCAAGGATGTAGCCTTCCCAATCCTTATAGAAGCGGCCCCACTTCACACTCACATAGGTGACTTCTTAACAACACTTAAGGGTAATTAAAAGTGTAGCTTAACCTGCATCTTCCAATCACTATGAGCACCATAGGAATGAACAGTTCTCAGTGATTCACACAGATATACATGATTTAGTTTTCCCTTTGAACCTAGATCCTGGAATCTCCATTCAGTTAGGTTGAGTTTCCACCATGATACCTTTCAACGTCATAGGCTGTAAGCCCATTCCCCTCAGTACTTTTACAACTAGCTCTCAAGTTAACCCTTTGGTTAGTGGATCCGCAATATTATCCTTTGACTTCACATAGTCCAGAGTAATATTACCCCGTGAGAGTAGTTGTCGAATGGTATTATGTTGTCTTCGAATATGTTGGGACTTACCATTATACATATTGCTCTGTGCCCTACCAATTGCTGGTTGATTATCACAATAAATACAAATTGCAGGCACAGGCTTTGACCATCTTGGAATATCCTCAACAAATTGGCGAAGCCACTCTACTTCTTCAGTTGCTTTGTCCAAAGCAATGAATTCTGATTTCATTAAAGATCTTGCGATGCAAGTTTGTTTCGACGATTTCCAAGAGACAGCTGCACTACCAAGAGTGAAGACATATCTAGTAGTAGACTTGAAATTTGACATATCTGATATCCAATTTGCATCAGCATACCCTTCGATTACTGCGGGGTATCTACAATAATGCAGTCCAAAATCACGAGTGTACCTTAAATAATATAACATCCTAAAAATGGCTTTCCAATGGATAGCACCTGGTTACTTGTGTAGCAGCTCAATTTGCTAAGTGAGTATGCTGTATTTGATCTTGTACAAGTCATTAATTATATTAAACTCCCAATTATTCGAGAATATTCTAACTGTAACATACCATCACCAATGTTCTTGGATAAGTGGAGACTCAAATCCACTGTAGTCCTGGCCACAGTGGTATATAACTTGTTGGACTTGTCTAGTATCTTATCAATGTAATGAGATTGAGATAACATAAGTCCATTTGGTGTTCGAGTGATTTTTATTCCCAAAATGACATCCGCAAGACCCATATCTTTCATGTCAAACTTTGAATTTAACATATTCTCAATGTCTTTGATAATCTTGTCAGAGCTACTGAGAATGAGCATGTCATCTACGTATAGACATAATATGACATATCCATCATTACTGTCTTTGACATATACTGCAACGACCCGATTTTTTTTTCTTGAAAACTCAGATTTTTTAACAAAATCAGAAAATAAATGTATCTCTAACCATAAGGTTAAAATCGTTTATTTGTTCATAAATAAACTATATAAATGTCTTTCAAAATTTAAAACAAAATAAAATGATGTTTAATCCAACATTTAATCCATATAAAAAAAAACAAATGAATTTCTCTCTATTAAATGCAATTCCTGGCATCATCGACCGATCTCCCATCTCCAAACTCCCGATCTCAATTTCCTGAAATGGGAAAATTTAAAGGGATGAGATTTAAGAAAAATTTCAATAAGTGTGTGCGGTGAAACATGTATTTTGCATTTAAATAACGGGAAAAACACGTGATTTTCATAACATACCTATAGGAGATACATAGACTACTCCGAACATAGGTGGTAGTAAATCCAGTGCGTAGCGCTACTAAACTCCGGCCTTCTTATCATAAACATACATGACCCATAATTGAATTTTCAGAAATTAAATCACAAAATACTGATTCACGTAACCACATGCAACATCAGTTACCTCGTAGTTGAATGAATTTTGATAAAATGGGTGTGATGATCTGCCTACCAGAAGTCCCCTTGTGAATTGTGTGCACAGAACTGATGTGACTTGTGAATGACAAATATGAATGTCGTGTGTGTGTGTGGAGAAGGTGAGGACGTGTGTGTGTGTATTTTCAATTATAATATGGTCAAATTGAAAAGAAAAGTGAAATATTCCTTATTGACCCACATGGCAATGATTACCTATCAATCTTATACCATGATTCTTGCATATAGCCTAGTACATACACGTATAGAATTTGGACTAGGGGCTAGATTGATGGGAGAAATGATTCTACCATATCTAGTAAATTCCTTAATTATGATTAGTTGCCCCTAATTACGATAATTGGCAGTCGTAACCTTGAAAAGAAAAAAAAAAGTGATCCTGCAAAATTTCAATTATGTCCTTAGCTATAAATAGGCCACAATTTGGTTCCTAAACAATATAAACTAAACAATTGGTCCTTAGATTTTCAATTTCTCACTCTAAGGTCCTAATTCCTAATAATAACAACTATAACAAAATTCTTGGATATTACAATCTACCCTTCTTAAAATAAATTTTCGTTCTCGAAAATTAACTTAGTCGACATTATCGAACATGTGGGGATACTTAGATCGCATGTCCTCCTCACGTTCCCAAGTTGTCTCTTCTACTGAATGGTATTGCCATAACACTTTGACCAACGGTATCTTCTTGTTGCGAAGCTTTTGTACTTTGCGAGCTATAATGCAAAGTGGTGTTTCCTCATAGCTCAAGTCCGATTGAATTTTCAAGGGTTGATGTTTCAATACGTGACTCGGATCTGGAATGTACTTCTTAAGTGTCGATACGTGGAAGACGTCATGTACTACAGAAAGCTCTGGTGGCAAAGCCAATTGATAAGCTACATTCCCAACCCTTTTTAGTATTTCGAAAGGTCCAATATCTCTTGGTCGAAGTTTCCCTTTTTTCCAAATCTTAAGACACCTTTCATTGGTGTGATCTTCAAAAATACCCTATCATCAACAACAAATTCTAGCTCATTTCTTCTTCTATCTATATAGCATTTTTGTCTGTCTTGAGCGGTCTTCATGTTAGCTCGAATCCTTTCAATGGCCTAAACCGTTCGTTCCATGATTTCAGGTCCTAAAATTTTACGTTCACCGACTTCATCCCAATGAATGGACGATCTACACTTCCTTCCGTACAGGGCTTCATACAGTGCCATGTCGATGGAGGCATGGTAACTGTTGTTATAAGCGAACTCGACTAATGGTAAATACTTCTCCCAATGTCCTCCAAAATCTTGGACACACATTCGAAACATATCCTCTATTGTTTGAATTGTTCGCTCGGATTGTCCGTCTGTTTGAGGGTGAAAAGCTGTACTAAATTTTAGCTTAGTTCCCATTGCTCGATGCAAGCTTTTCCAAAAATTTGATGTAAACCTGGGATCTCTATCAGACACAATCGAGACTGGAACACCATGTAATCCCACCCACTTCATTAACATATAGTTGCGCAAACTGGTCCATAGAAAATGTCATTCGGACAGGTAAGAAATGAGCTGACTTGGTCAGTTTATCGATGATTACCCAAATAGCTTCATGACCTCTTACTGATTTTGGAAAACCAACAACAAAATCCATCGTTACATGCTCCCATTTCCATTCTGGGATATCTAATGGTTGTAGCAACCCTGATGGTCGTTGATGCTTAGCTTTTACCTGTTGGCAAATTAGGTATTTCTCAACGAATTCAACTATGTCCCTCTTCATATTTCTCCACCAAAAAACTGCTTTTAAATCATGGTACATTTTTGTACTTCTTGGATGTACTGAATAAGGGGTCGTGTGGGCTTCTTCCAAAATTTCTTTTCTTAATTCCTCAAAATCTGGTACACACAAACGTACTTGATAACACAATGTTTTATCCTCAGTTATAGTGAATCCCTTTCGCTTTTCTGTGTCAATTTCGGATTTAATAAATTCGAATAACTGATCGCCCTTCTGATGGTTCTTAATTCGATCCTGAAGTGTCGGTCGAATCGTGAAAGCTGCCATATGAGCGACAGTGTCTAACGATGTCGTGAATACTTCGAGATTCAATTTCTCAAATTCGTTCTATAGAGATTTTTGTGTTGTTAACATTGCCAACTTGCCCGTTGTTTTCCTACTCAAAGCGTCTGCCACTACATTCGCCTTGCCTGGATGGTAATGATTTTCACAATCATAATCCTTTACCAATTCAAGCCACCTCCTCTATCTCATGTTCAACTCCTTTTGAGTGAGAATGTATTTGAGGCTTTTATGATCAGTATAAATGTCGCATTTACTTCCATATAGGTAGTGCCTCCAAATCTTCAAGGCGTGTACTACCGCTGCGAGTTCTAGGTCATGTGTGGGGTAATTGTGTTCATGAAGCTTCAATTGTCTAGATGCATAGGCTACTACTTTGCCTTGTTGCATCAACACACAACCTATTCCTTGTTTGGATGCATCAGTGTATATTACAAAACCTTCTAATCCTTCAGGTACAGTCAACACTGGTGCACTAACTAATTTTTCCTTCAGTTCCTGGAAACTGTGTTCACATTTCTCTGTCCATTCAAATTTCATACCTTTCAAGTCAACTGAGTTAAAGGCCCTGATATCTTAGAGAATCCTTCTATAAATCTCCAGTAGTATCCTGTTAGACCCAGAAAGCTGCGAACCTCTCCCACGTTGGTTGGTCTCGACCAATTCGACACCGCTTCTACTTTGCCTGGATCTACTCCTATTCCTTGGGCTATAACTACATGTCCAAGTAATGCTACACGATCTAACCAAAATTCGCACTTTTTGAATTTAGCATAAAGTTTCTCCATTTTTAGAGTTTCCAATACAATCTTCAAATGTTCCTCATGTTCCTCTTCAGTCTTTGAATAGATCAAAATATCATCAATAAATACAATGACAAATTTGTCTAGGTATTCATGAAAGACACGATTCATCAAGTCCATAAACACTCCAGGAGCATTCGTTAGGCCAAATGGCATCACTAAGAACTCGTAGTGACCATACCGAGTTCTAAAGGCTGTCTTTGAGATATCAGTAGATTTAATTCTCAACTGGTGGTATCCCGACCTCAGATCGACTTTTGAAAATACCATTGCACCACGTAATTGGTCAAATAAGTCTTCAATACTGGGAAGTGGATACTTATTCTTAATAGTGATTTTATTCAATTCTCTGTAGCCAGTGCACATTCACATCGAACCGTCTTTTTTCTTGACGAATAACACTGGTGCTCCCCATGGGGATACACTGGGTTGGATGAATCCCCTTTCCAACAATTCTTCAATTTGTGATTTCAACTCTTGTAACTCCTTTGGAGCCATCCTGTAAGGAGATTTGGAAATAGGTGCGGAGCCAGGGGTTAAATCAATAGTGAACTCGACTTCCCTTTCAGGAGGCATCCCAGGCAACTCCTCGGGAAAAACTTCTGGGAATTCCCGTACTACCTTTACATCTCCCACCGTCAGTGCTTCATCTTCCTTCGCTAAGACTGACATCAAGAACCCTATACACTCCTTTGACCTTAAGAGTCTTTGGGCTTTCAATGCAGAAACAACCCGTGGTATAGACTTTATCTTGGTTACTGAAAGGCGAAGTTCTACCCCTTTAGGACATTTAAAGACCACTTCCTTCTCAAAGCATAAAATCGTTGCATGATTTTTAGACAGCCAGTCCATCCCTAAGATTATGTCAAATTCATGTATATCCAAAACGTACAAGTTCGTTTTCAAGGTTCTACCATTAATTTCTACATCAGCCGTTCTTATAATGTGGTTTGCACCAAGTACATCTCCTGAGGGAAGGGCAACCTCTAAAGGTGTGGGTGTACGTTTTCCAATAACATTTAGTGTACGCATAAATTTTGAAGATATGAAGGAATGAGTAGAGCCAGAATCTATTAAAACATAAGCAGGTGTGCCGGATATAAGGATGTTACCTGCCAAGACATTTCGGTCCTGATCCTCTTCATGTTCAGTAAGAGCATAAACTCTTGCTTGTCCTCTAGGTGGGTTCCCTGGTTTCTTCTGCTGCTGTTGCTGTGGTTTCTGCTTCTTAAGGCAGAACTTTATTATGTGACCTGACTCACCACAGTTGTAGCACGTATTAGTCTCCATTCGGCATATCCCTACATAGCGTTTCTCGCATTTTCCACAGATAGGGTGCTCTCGAAAATTGTTCGAAGTTGGCCCTCAATTGCTCCTTTTTACTAATCCGTACATTTCTTTGCCCTTGTTGTCTTGCCACTTACGCTTCTCTGGTAGTGCAGGCTGCTGATGTTTGTAGGCACTGTTGGAGCTTTCCTTGAAATTGGCTATTTGTGCCTTCGCTAGCACTTGGTGGTATGTACCTAACTCAAAGGTAACAACCGCTTGTCGAAGGTCATCACACAAACCTTGTTCAAATCATCTAGCTTTCTTTTCCTCCGTGTGGACTAAGAGTGGGGCATACCGAGATAGTTCTTCAAACTTCCTCTCATATTCTGCCAGTGTTAAGTTCTCCTGTCTGAACGTTAGGAATTCTGCTTCCTTCTGGTTTTGAATGTTGGTGGGGAAATATTTCTGCAGGAATAATTCCTTAAATTAATTCCACATCAAGCTTTGTCCAGCTGATCTGGACCTGTTGGTCATTCCCCACCAATGTCTTGCTCCTTTATCCAGCATAAAGGTTGCACAAATTACCTTCCGAGTTTCCGGGCACTCAATAAGTTCGAAAATTCGTTCCTGCTTGCAAATCCACTCCTCTGCTGCTATTGGATCTGTGCCTCCTTCAAAGCTAGGAGGTTGCAACTTGCGATATTGCTCCACTATTGCAGCCGCGCTCCTCTCCGCTGGCGGTTGTGCAACAAGTGATGCGGCGGGTGGTGCCATGTTACGTATCGCTTCTAGAAACTGCATAACTTGGTTGTTTTGGTTGTTGCTGTTGTTGTTGTTAGTTTCAGTAGCTCCGGCCTGAGTTTGTCCGTTCTTATTGTTCGAGTTTCTAGAGTGAGTTGCCATAATCTTAATAAAATGTAAACATAAAATTACTTAACCATTATAAAAAAAATTTCTATAGCAAAAATTTCAATCATTCAAATCCAATAACTTGCATAAATTAAATGGGATTCATGGTATCCATACATCCACTTATTTAAAACATAAATTCTCCAAATAAAATAGGCATAAATAATTTCATGTCATCTAAAAATTTCCTCCAGCGCTTTCATCTCAATTTGCCTCTAGATTCTCCCCTTGGTTGTGCTCACGGTCCTCCATAGAATATGATGCAGGGTGGTACTCAGGGCTCTTCTTAGGGTCCTCATCAGGGTCTTCTTCGGTATCTACCCTTACCGCTTCCTCGATAATGAAACCCCTATTGTCAACTGCTGGTGCACTTGGAAAGTGGCCAATGCTAGGTGGGCTACATGAATGGCGACGATTAGGTTCGTATCCCAAAGGCCTATCGATATTCCTAGTATCTTCTGTATTTATTATCCATCTGTCCCTCAAACATAAAATCAATACGGCAGGGGAGGCTTGATACTCAAACATCTTTTCAAGTCTCTCAAGAAATTGCCTCCAATATGGGCTAAGTGTTCTATGGAGATGATAGACAATCTCATCTCTCTGAAATTCATGTCCATTACTCCCCGCCCCCCTGATAATTCGCTCTATAGCGTCTAAATGCTCCAACAGGTTGTGGTTTGGATTCCTCACATATGTCCTATGCAACTTCACGAACATTTCACGTCTGCGGGCCTGGTCTCTAGCCCATTGAGTGCGTCTATTAACCATCTAGAAAAATGAATTTATAATCACAATGCATTACTTAGACTAAGTAAACTAAACTACTTGCCTAGGTTTCAAATTGATTCAAATCATAAATGTGAAACCTGCATTGAGGCTAAGCTTACTAGGTCTTCGTTTCATAGTATTGAAAGAAGTACCGAGCCATTGGAACTAGTCAACAGTGATGTGTGTGACTTAAAATTTGACCAAACAAGAGACGGCAATAAGTACTTTATTACTTTTGTCGACGATATCACGAGATATTGTTATGTGTACTTGCTTAAAAGCAAAGACGAAGCTATTGATAAATTCATTCTTTATAAGAATGAATTTGAAAATCAACTTAGCAAGAAAATAAAGGTGCTGCGAAATGATCGTGGTGGTGAATTTTGTACTAAACATGGAATAATTCACCAAACTATTTGCACCTTATTCACCTCAACAGAACGGAATAGCCGAGTATAAGAATCGAACGTTAAAGGAAATGATGAATGCTATGTTGATTAGTTCTGGATTACCAGAGCACATGTGGGGAAAAGCTATTCTTTATGCGAATTACATTTTGAATAAAGTGTTAAGAAAGAATATAGATAAGACTCCGTATGAACTTTGGACAAGTCGGACACCTTCATATAAATACTTACGAATGTAGGGGTCTCTTGCTAAAGGTTTGGTGCCTCCTCCTAAGAAAGTCAAGATTGGACCTAAGAGAGTTGATTGTGTGTTCATTGGATATGTACAAAATAGTAGGGCATATAGGTTCCTTGTGCATTATTCGAATGTTCCTGATATTCATCCGAACACGATTATGGAGTCTAGGAATGCACAATTCTTTGAGAATATATTTCCTTATAAATCTCTTAAACAATTAACTCCTGTGAAACGAACTATGGAATCTTCTGCTTCTGGCAGCAGTAAAGATCTAGTTGAAGAAGGTGAGGATGAGCCTAGACGGAGCAAAAGGACTAAAACTTTTAAGACGTTTGGCCCTGATTTTCTCACATATTTGATGGAGAATGATCGTCAAAGCTATGAAGAAGCTATATCTTCTCCAGATGGTAATCTGTGGAAAGAAGTCATCAAGAGTGAAATTGATTCTATCATACAGAATCATACCTTGGAATTTGTAGATCTTCCACTGGGCTGTAAGGCTTTGGGTTACAAGTGAATCTTCAAGAAGAAGATGAAAGCAGATGGTTCCATTGATAAATATAAAGTTCGGCTAGTAACAAAACGTTATAAGCAAAAAAGAGGCTTAGATTACTTTGATACTTATTATCCTGTGTTGAGAATAACTTCTATCCAGATGATAATTGCTATTGCAGCCTTGCGTAATCTGGAAAATACATCAGATGGATGTAAAAACAGCTTTCCTAAATGGAGATTTGAATGAAGAAATCTACATGGAGCAACCAAAGGGGTTTTAGCTCTAGGTAAAGAAAGAAAAATCTGTAAACTGGTTAAATCACTTTATGGTTTAAAGCAAGAACCGAAGTAATGGCATGCGAAGTTTGATGTTGCTATGCTTTCTAGTGGTTTTAGAATCAACGAGTGGGACGAGTGTGTGTATGTCAAGGATAGTAATGATGTATATATATCATATTATGTCTATACGTCGACGACATGCTCATTGTCGATAGCTCTGACAAGATTATCAAAGCCACTAAGAATATGTTAAACTCAAAGTTTGACATGAAATATATGGGCTCGCGATGTCATTTTGGGAGTAAAAATCACTCGAACACCAAATGGACTTGTGTTATCTCAATCTAATTACATTGATAAGATACTAGACAAGTTCAACAAGTCTCCACTTATCCAAGATCACTGATGATAGTGTGTCACAGTTGGAATATTATCGGATAATTAGGAGTTTAATGTATTTAATGACTTGTACAAGACCGGATATAGCATACTCAGTTAGTAGATTGAGTCGCTACACAAGTAACCCAGGTGCTATCCACTGGAAAGCCATTTTCAGGGTGTTATATTATTTAAGGTACACTCGTGATTTTGGACTGCATTATTCTAAATACCCTGCAATAATCGAAGGGTATGTTGATGCAAATTGGATATCAAATATGTCAGATTTCAAGTCTACTGGTGGATATGTCTGTACTCTTGATGGTACAACTGTCTCTTGGAAATCCTCCAAACAAACTTACTTCGCAAGATCTACAATGGAATCAGAATTCATTTCTTTGGACAAAGCGACTGAAGAAGCAGAATGGCTTCGCTAGTTTGTTGGGGGATATTCCACGATAGTCAAAGCCCGTGCCCGCAATTTGTGTTTATTATGATAATCAATCAGCAATTGGCAGGCACAAAGCAATATGTATAATGGTAAGTCCTGACATATTCAAAGACGACATAATACCATTCGACAACTACTCTCATAGGGTATTATCACTTTGGACTACGTGAAGTCGAAGGATAATATTGGGTATCCGTTAACCAAAGGGTTAATTCGAGAGCTAGTTGTAAAAGCATCGAGGGGAATGAGTTTGCAGCCTATGACATTGAAAGGGATCATGGTGGAAAGCCAACCTAACTAATGGAGATCCCAAGATCTAGGTTTAAAGGGACAACTAAATCATGTATATCTATGTGAATCACTGAGAACTGCTCATTCCTATGGTGCTTAAGCGTTGTTAAGAGGTCACCTATGTGACTGTGAAGTGGGGCCACTTTTATAAGGATTGGGAAGGCTACATCCTTGAACAAACACTTGTGGAACCAAGCGACGTGTTTATGGCCAAAACGAACACAACATTGAGAACGACGCTGTGTCTAGAATGGTCCTGCATGAGGTCCATTGTCTTTGTTTATACAAATGGCGAAACAGTTCAAGGCATCAGATCCACTATTTGCTAGTAATACTCGATAGATTTTTACAAGGGAAGGTTCAAAGCTAAATGCTACCTATCATATGCAGGATTGATTCGATTTACTCTTTCTCCTTCTCTCTTGAGTCTCTGGTTTGTCACAAATTTTCATTCATGTGGGGGATTGTTGGAAACTATTTCATCAGTTTCTTTTGGTTGAATAAAAAATCAGAAACCGTTCCACATTTTGGTTCAGTTTCAAGTTGTGGTTGAATGTAAAATTAAATCTCATTCTTTATTACCAATTTTAATTTTAGCTGTTCATTTGTTACTAAATAGAAATTAATGCAATGGTTAAATGAAAGCAGCTCACCTATATAAAGCCAACCTCATTCTCGGATAACGACACAATGAACAATAACAGCATCCTCAGTTTTGTTCTTTTTCTTCCTTTGCTAAAGTTATTTGAGAGATAGACACAGCTAGTTCGTAGGTGGGTAACATTGTACAGCGTGAACCGACAATCGATTGTATCCTTGGAATCCAACACCGATCAAAACCTCTTGCACCTCGGTGAGGCGACGAATTTGATTTAAAGAAACCGTGTAAACACGGGCTTTTGGTTTGATTTGATTCTCCAGTATTATTTGATTATCCAGTATTTACCTACAAGCATTAATCGATGGGTTGATGATGGAGATTGCTCAACAACGTTGGGGCCTTGTTGTCCAATTGACTTCAAACTAATAATTTAGTGTAATTTCAAGCATGGAGGAGGCATGTGATGTCGGTTACAAGCAATTTTTCATTATGTTTGAGCGCCATGTCGGGCTGAAAAAACTGCCAACATGACCATAGGAATTTGGGGTGTTTACTACCATATGAAATTTGCTTATTTATATTCTAAGTATGGAGAACTTAGAGGCAGTAGAAAGGCACATTGTGAGTGACGAAACAACAGGCTGTGTTAATCCTTTACGTTTTGTACATGTTTCATTGATTTTGTAGAAAATAAAGTTGAGACAGTTCTCATAAATTTCTGTGCTGACTAAGCCTTCAATCTCCTTCATTTTACCTAGTCAAAATGTGGGTTTTCATTGCTACAATTGTACCAAAATGTGTACTCACTGGTTGGGGGCGAAAAACCTCAGAGCCATCGCAGGGAACGCGAGACAACTCTGTGACACTAAACAAGGTAACAATGTCTAATAAAATAAATGTATTATAAGATGAATGAACTCTCGTACAACCATGTCACAATTCATTTTAATGACACTCGCTCCGATAAAACCCAATTCTCGGCCTTTGCTTTCTTCACATCCACTTATCACCGCCTCCCATCTCCTATTCTCATTAGCAGAATGTTAATGGAAACCTCAATCTATCTATCAAGTTATCTCTTTTATCCTCCATGGAAAAACTATTATACTCTTCCTAAAATACTTACAACTCACTTAGAAATACTCTACCGATAAACAACACCTTAATAACATAACAGGTGCCTCTCAAGTTTCCATATGTCAACACCCGCCAACTAGCATTTTTCCAAACAAGTTTCACCCTTGGACACCGAAACAAAGCATGCAATATATTTTCTTTGTCCCCCACACCATACAAACTCCAAAGAGCAAGTCAGTCCCTTATGAATAAGATTGTTTTTTGGTTAGTAGAGCATTATGAAAAATCCTCCACAATAGGGGGAAAAATCAAGCCTCCATAACCCAGTCTACCAATAACGTATGTTGTGAGATATGTCCTCGACATGTTTTTGTTAGAATTTGGTTAAAGTTTGAGTTAAACTAAGTACAGTAAAAATCATGAGAAGTTGATTTTGTATCGACTTCGGTCAAGTATTCAAACATGTTTTGATGGTCAAATAATAACAGTAAGTAGACTAACTTATTTTACTTATCGAGTAAATGATTGTAATATATTCGGAAGCCCAAAAATAATTCCGAATTAATGAGAATTGTTATCCAAAGTTAGAAGGAAAAAAAATCGAGTTGCTCGAGCAACAGACTGGTGCCAGAGGGAGCTAGGTTTCTTCTCGAGCGTCGAGAAATGATGCGTCCATTTATGAAACATGCTGAATTTTACGACGTGTCTCTCCGGCCACAACCCCTAACTTTATATAAATTATACACCCTTGATGCACTAAAATTATTTCATATCATTTTCCTTGATTACTTTGCATCAAAACACTTGGAGAAACATTAGTTTCTTGCATCAAAATCATAGTTTGTATAGATAGAGAAAATTCTATTTCAAGTTCAACGTTACCTTAAAGTTTCAAATACTTCTACTATAAAAGGAATCCATTTTATTTTGAAAGACAATTGCCAATTTTCTGTTAGCACCATTGTGAGGCAAATTCATTTGAAAAACAAAGGGTGAACACTTGCCTCATAGTTGTGTTTCATATTATTCTTGAAGTTCATAATTCTCTTATTCTTTGTCAAATCAAGGTTTATCTTGTTGTTTTATTTGAGAAAAAAGTCAATTTGGTTTTATTTGAGAAAAGTTTCAATAAGCATAATGTTGCTGCTCCGTTCTTGATCTAATTGTGTTGAACTTCTATTTTTGAAACAAAAATGAATACGTTTGAGACTCATACAAATCAAACAACAAATGGTACAAATGATTTCGAACTACTCCATTCCACATGGAGAGAAATCAAAGAAATTCAGTGGTATGGATTTTAGAAGATGACAACAAAAGATGTTGTTCTATCTCACTACCTTGAACTTCGGAAGGTTTCTAATCAAAGAATTTCCTACCATACAAGAAGAAGCAAATAATTGAGAATAAATTATTGCGTTGGATGCTTGGAAGCATTCAGACTTCTTATGCTAGAATTACATTCTAAATGGATTGGATAATATGTTATATAGTGTATATAATGCGATGAAATCTACAAAAGAATTTTGGGATTCTTTGAAGAAAAAAATACAAACTGGAAGACCCTAGGACGAAGAAGTTCATTGTCGGTAAGTTTCTTGAGTACAAGATGACATATTCCAAGACCGTCATCAGCCAGTGCAAAAATTGCTTCTTCTCAGTGACATTCATGCAAAGAAGTTGATGTTGTGTGAGTCATTAAAAATTGTTGTAATTATTGAGAAACTCCTCCTTTATGGAGAGATTTCAAAAACTATATTAAGCATAAGGTCAAGGAGAAGAATTTGGAAGGACTCGTTTTCTGACTAAGGATTGAAGAAGACAGTAGAAAAATCGAAAGAAAGTTTGTTGTTCAATTTAAACAAGCTAAAGCCAACTTTGTAGAATCCAGTTCAAGGATCAATAAAAAGTGCAAAGTCTCGGATGATGCACCTAGGGGTGAAAACGATCTGATATTTGCGGTTTTTGACAAATTTTCAAACCAAACCGTTTTAACCGGTTTGAGAAAAACTCAAACCTAAACCAAACCGTTTTGACCGGTTTGAAAAAAACTCAAACCTAAACCTAACGGTTTGATCCGGTTTTAAACCGCCGGTTTCGCGTATATTTTTTTTCCTATCTAGTATCTACTTTTATGCCATTAATTCAATATATATTTATATCTTACTAGAAATAAATCTAAAAGAAACTAAATATATTTACTATAAATTTAAATACCAACAAAATAAAAGTAAAATCACAATAAACTAAAGTATAGTTTTTTATTCGCCCCTTTGACGTTTTAGGATAATACTTTCCGATAAAGATACAATACAAGTCCACTAAAATAAATATAAGGTCCAAAAAAACATAATAATGTCCCTTTTCAACTAGCAAAATGAATAAACGAATTAGTTTTGTCACAAAACTCAAGAAACATCAAATTTTGTCACAGAACTCACAGAACTAGTAAAAGGAAGAAACATTCACATACTCAAGAAGTCACAGAACTCATGATCAATTTTGTCCTTCACAAAAAAATTTTAATTAGCAAATTGGAAAAAAAAAAGAATTAAAACACGGATCCATCTAATAATGGCTTCCAAAAGACAAGCTGCAAATATTTTTTCTCCCCCATTCCACTATATATACCCACCTTCATCTTCTACAATTTAACACGGAATTATACATATTCTCTCATATGTAAACAAATGTCTTTTGCGCACCTGATAGCCCGAATTTCAACTTTAAGCCTTACTCACGATCAATAAATATGTAAACAAATTTCAACTAGAAAGTGACAAAATTTCAATTTTAAGCCTTACTCACGATCAAATAAATATGCAAGAACCTGAAATAGTCTAATAATACCGGCGAACGTACACTACCGGCGACTGGGAGGTTCGAGATTTCGAGGGCGTTGACGATTGAGATTAGGGTTGTGACTTGTGAGTATATGGACTTGGGTTGAGCTGTTTAGTGCTACTTCTTTCAAATTTGGGCCTTTTTTTTATATATAATTAGGCTTGGGCGGGTCGTAAATCTTGATAATTAATAGAAAATTAGAAATTGTCAAAAATACCTACAAAATGACAAAATTATTCAATTTTACAAAATTGAAATTTTGGATAAATTTTCAAAAAAAAATCAATTTTTTATTTTTTTATTTTATATATTTTTCGCCGGTCCGGTTTGGTTTCAAACCATAATTAAAATTCTCAAACCTAAACAAAACCATTTTTGACCGGTTTGGTTTGGTTCAAAACCATTTCGTTGACGGGTCTACGTAGCACCAAACCGCCATTTTCGAAATTGCGGTTTCGGTTCGGTTTTCCGGTTTGGCGGTTTTTGCTTACAGCAATTGCTACAATTGTAGAAAAGCAGGACATCATTTAAGTGAATGTCGCAAGCCTAAGAAAAATGCACAAGTAAATGTGATAAAAGACGACACTCTATCTGAAGAGATACAAGAGATTAATCTATCTGCGGTTATTTCTGAACGTAACAATGTTGAAAATCCAAGGGAATGGTGTGCTAATGCTAGTGCTTACCACCACACTTGTGTGGACAAAGCAATGTTTTCAAACTACAAATAATTGATTGGAGAACAACTCTTTGTGGGAAATTTTGCAAGTTCCAAAATTAAAGGACAAGGGAAAGTTACATTGAATATGACTTCCGGAAAATAGCACGTCCTCAATAATGTCCTAAATGTACCGAACATTCACTAGAACCTTATATCATGATCTCTACTTAGCAAGAATGATTTTGAATTAATATTTGTATCCAAAAAATTTGTACTCACTAAAAATGAGATGTATGTTAGCAAATGATACTTATGTGACGGAATGTTCAAAATGAACGTTTTTACCATTGTACCGAGCAAACTATTATGAATAAAAGTTTAAATTCTACTTATATGCTTGAATTGTCTTGTTTATGGCATATTCGATTAAGACATGCAAACTTCAAACTTGTGCGTAAACTTATGAATCTAACTTTGATAGCGATGCTAAAATTTAATCCTAATTATAAATGTGAAATTTATTCATGCAAAATTGGCCAACACATCATTTCATTCAGTTCAAAGGAACGTTACACCTTTAGAGTTAATACACAGTAATATCTATGACTTGAAATTTGTTTAAACTAAATGCAGGAAAAAATACTTTACTTTTATTGTTGATTGTACCAAGTATTATTATGTTTATCTGCTAAGAAACAATAATGAATCCTTAGATGTTTTCAAATATTATAAGAAGAAGCTAAAAATCAACTTAGTAAATGAATAAAGAATATTTGAAGTGATAGACGAGGAGAATATAGGGCATCGTTTGAAGAATTTTGTTCCGAATGTGGAATTATTCATCAAACAGTGAAACTTACCTCAATCAAAAGGTGTTGCCGAACGCAAAAATTGAAATCTTAAGGAGATTATTAATGCAATGTTTATAAGTTCAAGCCTACCATAGAATATGTGGGGGAAGCTATACTTCCAGTAAATAATATTCTTAACAAGATGCATCAAAAGAAAAAGGGATTAAAATCCATATGAATTATGGAAAGTTATCCCGCTTCTTATAAGCACTTGAAAGTGTGAGGGTGCTTGGCTAATATTGAAAGTATGTAAGATGAAACAAGTTAAAATTGAGCCTGCGAAAATTGATTACATATTCATTGGATACGATAATAACCAATGTTCTAAAATGCGTAATGCGTTGCGAGGCGTCGAGGTCGAGAATCAAGAATCACAAGTTTAAGCGTGTCAATGCGAAGAATAAGCGCCGTAATGTGTTTCATATTTTTTATATTATTTTAATTATTTTTAAGACATTAAATATATTTTCATATAAAAAAAATAGATTTTTTACTATATCATAAAAAAAAAAAAAATTACCTTAAAAAAAATTAAAGATAAAAACGGGATTTAGGCATTTTGGAACTAAATATATAGCATGAGAATTTAAATATTATCTAACTATTTATTAATAACTATTTATTAATAAATAGGCCTTTAACAATTGGTCATTCTTTATAGGTTTTCCCACGACCCACTCCCAGTCCTTTTTAGAATTAGAAATGAATTGGGGTTCATCCTTTTTAGAATTAGAAATGAATTGAAATATTCTCTCTCCTCTTCATCACGTGGAGAAAGCTCAAAATCCGGGACGCAGCCTCTCTCTCCTTCATCTCTTTCTCTCTCCTTCATCACTGGACGCTCATCTTCCTGCCTGGGTCTGTCTTTGACTGGGCTTCAAAGGTGTGGCTGAGAATTCATGTGGGAGTGCCGTTTGCAGACTACCAAACTTTCCTTGGATATTGCTTCACTGGTCAGATTTGTTCCCATAAATTTCGTCGTAATTTTCCTGTAATTTTGTGTCAATTCATTGGGTTGAAATCCGAAAATAGCTTCCTTGTAATTTGGCGACGAATCTGCTGCTAACTTTGGGGAGTGATTCCGGCCAGAATACTTGATGAAATTGGAAGGTGTTGGTTGCTACTTGAAGATGGGATGGAGGGCTGTCCACCGGTACCAATGTCCGGTGGTTTTGGTGGCATTTGGTCGCTGGAATGTGGGCGAATTTTTGGGCAGTTTACTGGTGAGAGAAGTAGTTTTGGAAGGTCTGTAGTTGGAGGTTTAAAAATCCTATCCCACATCGGATGTAGACTAAATAAGTGGGAGAATAATTCTTTATAAAATGGTGGACCACTGAACTCACTAATTGGGCTTGTCTATGCAGTTGATGAGCCCATTAAAGGAGTTTACAAAATGTTTTTTTTTAAGTCAATTGGGCTGGACCGCATTTTTACACACATTGTGGGGATGCGATGCGTTTGGCCTACGCGTTGCGCCTGCTTGTGCCTACGCGGTGCATTAAGCCGCGTTTTAGAACACTGATAATAACAGTAGTGTATATCGATTTCTTGTACATAAGTCTGACATTCAAGACATATATGAAGGCACTATACTTGAATCGAGAAATGCTTCATTTTTCGAAAATATCATTCCATGTAAAGACAAAGAAGATATAAGTTCAAATAGTAAAACTTATGACACTGCAAATGGTACTATAAAAGATATAGACTCAAAGCGCGGTAAAAGGACTAGAACATCAACTTCATATGGTCTTGATTTTCTAACATATATGGTAGAAGATGATCCAAAAATATTTAGTGAAGCGATGCCTACACCAAAAGCATCGCATTGGAAAGAGGCTATCAATAGTGAGATAAAATTTATAATGCAAAACATACTTGGGAGTTGGTTGATTTCCACTTGAAAATAAGCATTTGGAGTGTAAATGAATTTTTAAGAAGACATTAAAACATGATGGATCTATTGACAAATACAAAATTAGGTTCGTTGCCAAAGGCTATAAGCAAAAGGAAGGACTTGAATTCTTTGATATCTACTCATGTGTGACTAGAATCATTCGATAAGGTTATTGATTGCAATTGATGCATTGCATAACCTTGAGATTAATCAAATAGACGTGAAAATGGAGTTTTTGAACAATGAGTGAGAAGAAAAAATATACATAGAGCAACTTGAAATGTTCGTTGCTCCTAACCAAGAATGAAATGTTCGTAAATTCGTTGAGTCCCTATATGGGTTGAAGCAACCTCCAAAGCAGTGTCACCAAAGTTTAACAAAACTATGTTGTCAAATGGTTTTAAAAGTAACGAATGCGTCAAGTGTGTAT